>MU151052.1:0-537854 GCA_015584085.1 Macrolepiota fuliginosa MF-IS2 | reverse complement strand
ATAGGGGTCTATGTGAGTATATGTGTGTAGGGATGGCACATGGCTGACACACTTTTAGGACAACTTCACAGGTGCAGTTGTCAGAGTCAAAGAGTACAGACCCAGAGATAGTAACTGCTTGTCCATAGATAGGAATAGTCACATTCTCCTCTTGGTTGTGGAGGACAACAGTTGTTTTACTGGCTTTATAGATTAATGTTGATTCTGGTGTTGACTGCACTGAGCATGGAGTATGCTCAAGCATCTGCTCACCACAGGCAAGCTCAAAAGAGTAGTCTGGTGCTGGACCAGATAGTGAGTATTGGGGAAGACCATAGCCTAGGGTAGGTAGAAACACATTTAATTGCCAGAACTAGTGAGTGAAATAGGGGGGGGCATTATTTATACCAAGTTGGCATCAGGCTGAGCACAGTGATCCTGCAATTAGTGAGAAGGGTGAGTCAGTAGCAAGAACCAGGTCTCAATCTTTTTCTGTTATTTTTGTGCATGGTAGATGTACAGTAGGTGCCACTAGAGATAGTAATTGCATGGTTTTGTCCATGGTAAAGCTTGCACAGCTATTAATGGTAGCAGCCAGGTAAATGCAAACCCCTTTCCCTACTAACCACCAAACAATTTTAGCAATTCCCATGGTGTGTTCTGTTTGACCCTGAATTTCGGAAGGGGGGATGAGTTTAGAAAATATCTTGACAGAAAGGTCAGGGGTTGGTAGTATATGTGGTCAGAGATAGTAGTCTGAATTGTTTCTCATGAGAAATGGAAACTTTTATGTTAGCATGAGAGGAACTTGTGGGGTATAGAAAAAATGCATTGTTCTGTTCATTAAACAGAAGCCTATCAATAGACATTCCTCTGATATCACTGGTGCTAACTACCAGTGAACTAATGAATGTATCATCCATAATACATCATCTAGATCCAAACATCACTTGAATATTACACATGATGGGTGATGTGCAATAATACCCTGTGAACCTCTGGTCAGAATGGTATGGTAACATATGTGGAGATGTCACTCTAGGTTCCTATGTGTCATGCTCCTTTGATTTAGATCTAAAAGAACAAATGTAAAATCAAGGGTTGTAAAGGGCATCATACCGCCCACATTTACCTACAGAATTGAATGCAAATAACAACATGTTAGTTGCACAAGTACTGAGGGGAGTATGGGAAGCTTACCTCAGTTGAAAAAGGTGTAATGACGTCTATAGCAGGGGAGCGAAAACACATCGTTAATAAGTAAGTGAAAAGAGAAACGTGTTGGGTATGGTGGGTCCCGATCAGAAGGTATTTGTAGAAGACATAGGAATGCAGAGAGGTGCATAACACGCCCCGAAGTGAAATTTAGAATACAAGCATCATCGGGGTAAAGGAAATAAGTACCCCGAGGTATGTCCGTTATCACCGTTTCCGCATTGGGTTGTCGAGCCCCTAATCTTCCAACTAGAACTGGTCGCAGATGCACGAAACAGCAGCTGTTCAATCGCCGATCACACCTATTTGTTACAAGTACAAATCACCGCCAGATTGCTCGCTGTCTGATGTCCAAATAGTCCCCTCTAATAATTGTCATTTGTCAGATTGATGTCAGACCGTGAATTAACCTCGTGCCCACGGTCGGGTTTCAAATATATTTCATGGTTTATTTCAGTGAAGTAATTCTCATCCATGTTGTTTACACCCCGCTCATTTACTCCCTAATACTGCGTCATCGAGTACTTCAACAGGCGCCTCGACTAAAGAGTTATCCCCGTTGTCCACCATCCTTCTCTGTTTCCTTCTCAAACCTTGGTTTGTGTAACTCCTCTAAGAAGGGAGTGCGCCATGCCAAGGCTGCGGCTCACACGTTTACATCATACAGCTAATATCATCCTAATATTATCAGGGGTATATCTAGATCCCTGGCGGGCTCTATGGCCGCAGATAAACCATAGGTCCTATGTAATGTCCAAACAAAACAAAGTAATCAACAGCGACCGCGGGATACAATGGCATGTCGTCTGCCTACACATGCATTGGTTATATTATTTCCTGCGGGGATGCCTACTGGCGCCTTTGAGAGCGCCATCTAGATTATACAGAATCAGCCCGAGGCAGCAAAAACAAGGTACAAATCAATTCACAAGTACACAATCTGAAGCAGGGCGTGAGCGTATTAAAGCTTTATGAGCATGATAGCTAGAGAGCGTGAATAACAAGAAAGCATACACAAGAAATTCCCTCGTCACAATTAAAAGAGAGCGAAAATATATGATTGTACACACGTCTCTCTTTCCTCCTTGGCAAGATAATAATAATAATAATCCATGTCACTCCCTCGCACCTTCCTTCTTCATCCTCTGACGACGTTTCCGCGTGCAAATAATAAGGAAGCTGATGACGACAATGGCCGCAATGACCGCAACAGCGGCGATAACATAGTATGTCGTGTTACTTCTACTGTTTTTGACTGGATTGTCGAGGAGGCCTTGCTGGTCTGTCGTGTCGATACCGCCCAATCTGACTTTCACAAAATCTTGGTGAGCTATTTATACACAACCATCAGTAAGTCGGTTTATTGGTAGGAGGCTGAGAAAGCTACATACCTTCAGAAATATTGGTGATAGAGTACATCTGAAGGTATGGATCATTGGTTGATGACGAAGACGCATTTGTTGCAGAGATGAAGTCGCCGTAGTCAAATAGGGTGTATACATTCCGCACTAGTTTGACGTATGTGTAAGGCTTTGAAGAATCTATGAAAAAAAGGACGTACTGAATGCCATTCCCAAAATGAGATCATACGTTGGTTCGCCACCTCGGTCATAGGTGAATGGCTGGAACTAACACCGAAGCATTAGGTATTTGATAGGGGTTCCTGTCAGCGGAAGGATACGTACAGAACCTATGCAAACAGGCACGCCATTGCTGTTCGTCATGTCCTTGAGATTGAGTACCTCAGGGTCGAGTGTCATATCCAAAGGGTGCATGGGATACTTTTGCCCACCGAAAATAAACGTGACATTGACTTCAATTTGACATGGAACAGCCCAAACACCACCAATACCTTTCACGGTCATGAACTCGGCATCTTTGAATCGGCCGTATATCGAATCTGCAACAGTACTGCCAGAATCAATAAATAGCTAAGTCAGCACCAAATTGACCTTAAAAGAAGAACGATCCTACCGAGGTATTTGCGGTAGACTGAACCCGCAGTCCAACACGGCAGTTGCTCTGCCATCCTCCCCCTCGGAAATAGCGGAACCTAGAGGAATTGGCTTTCCATCGGGTCCGATGATGCCATTTTCGTCGAGGCGTGCTTGGAAGTGTTGATTGTGTGAGTCCACCTCGGACATAAGTATTATAGGGATTTTAGGTGTGGCGGTTATTTGGTTGTATTCGGGGAGAACGGAGCCGATGGTGATGGTACCGTTAAAGAAAGATGATGGGTCTGTATGGGGAGAATGGTGCATGGGCGTCAGGGTTGTGTAAGGGGACAAAAGAGACAGAGAACTTGCCTAAATTGCGACCAAGGAGGATGGTGAAGTAATTGGGAGTTGAGGGGTCTTGCAGGAATAGACGGTCGAGTACTGGGGCACCGGTTGTACTGGGTAGCGCTGAGAGGATAAATGAGCCGGAGCTGGGCCCTAAGCCTAGAAAGAATGGGAATAAGGAAACATGAGGAAGAGGGAAGGAAATTCAAAGATACCCAAAATGCCTGTGCCATCGGGATTCGTCGACGAAGGAGGGACTTGAACTGTAGAACACAATTAAAGATAGAGAGCTGGTCCTTGGTATTGTTTCCTCACTAAATGCTTGATTTTCCACAAGATAGTCACCTAATTCGAGGTGGGCTGTTCTGATGTCACCTTGAAGATCGATGAGCAAGGTCAAGGATCCCAGAAAATCAATGCATCGCAAAAGTAACGTACCCTCAACCTTTCCAATGGCATAATATATGGTTGAATCGAGTGTCGTATCGTTGCTTTGCTGTACGTTTCCTGCCACCCAGAGGTCGGAGCTTGCAATATGAATTTCAATATCAGCATGAAATGATGTCAGCGGAAGGGTACATGACACACCTTCCGGTGTCAATCAAGACCTGGAAACTCTGACCACCGAGGACTATATCTGCATGATAACTGATGTCTGCCGAGTTGTTGAGTGCTATAGGGCCCGCCCGTGGGAGAAGGCGATGGCTGTGCCTTGTTATTCCCCGAAGATTGAGCTGGTACGCGTTCAGAGAGTTAGCTAGTAGGAGCAGACATGCGAGAAAACCCGCAGGGAGGGGACAAGGCATGGTGCATGAAGGAATGAAAGGCGCATGTTAGGCTCTCGTCTTCTCGCTGGTGCTGGGCGCAACCCTGATCGGAGGCCAAGAGCTTGGCAGCATTAACAAAAAATAATTGATTATTAAATTAACCCTTCTCTGCTAGAACCACCATCGCTCGTTTACCTGTCCGCTCCTTTCTCTCCTTTCATGCCAAATTTACCCTTTTCTCTTGCCCTTTTCGTCATTTCTGCCAATGCTATCCGTGTTCCCTTCGAAATTCACTTCTCGGACAATATTCTTGGCACTTCACTGACCCGCAGGACACCAACTCCTGTATCCAACACCGGGAACGCTCAGTATGTGAGCAATATTACCCTCGGAGGAGTGACGCTACCTGTTTTGCTGGACACTGGCAGGTGCGTTTGGGGTTCAATCTTTGCTCAGTCTTGTGCTAACTTCCGTCGGAAGCTCTGATCTATGGGCCGCATTTCCATCCAACCAACCGTCGGTAACTGACCTCGGCAAAACTGTATCCCTTAACTACGCCGTTGGAAAAGTAGGAGGTTCGCGAATATGTCCTCTCATTAACGAGGGAAATGCTGAATATTCATCAGGAAGTATTGCTACCACATCTCTCTCGTTTGGAGGCTACAACGTCGATAACCAAGCATTTCGTACGTACACACTCTACCCGAACCGCACCGTGGCTCATTTCCTATTCGCAGTCTACGTTACCGACACCAGCACATTCACGAGCAACATTAACGCTCAAGGCTATTATGGCCTTCTCGGTCTCGGCCCAAACTCCGGCAGTCTCGTGCGCAAGAAAATCAGCGGTGATAGCAGAGGCGACACCATGCTCACACACATCTTTGAAAGCCATAGTCTGTCAGACAACTACGTCTCCTTTTTGCTCGACCGTAAAGGCGCTCCTACGGAGGCCTTCACAGGCCAGCTCACTGTCTCCGAAATCGTCCCCGGCTTCGAAAATATCACTTCAATGCCCAAGATTGATGTCGACAAGGTTAACCGACTATTGAAAGCTGGTGAGTTGTCCTTGTTCCTCGCACGAGTCGGATGATTGATGATGGTCGGCGGATGAAAAGACCAACATTGGCAGATTTTGACAGACCAAGACAATGGAATCGTCGGCCCCGATGGCCAACCTCTCAAAGTCGATTCCATTGTTCCTGGCTGTCCGGACGGCCAACTTGTCGCTGTCATAGACAGTGGGTGAGCACCCATGTTTTACCAGCTGCATTGTTTCCTTGCTAACTATGCTACCATCAGATTTACATTTTCCCAAGTACCGCGTGATATTTCCGATCAGATTTACGGTCGCGTCCAGGGCGCTTATTATGACACAACTGAGGAGTTCTGGATGATCCCTTGTGGTCAATACCTCAACTTAACCTTTAACTTCGGTGGAAAATCATACCCTGTGCATTCCCTTGATACTGTTGATGACAATTTCAACCGCGTCGACTCAACCGGTCAGAAAGTCTGCCTGGGCGCTGTGAGTATTTTTATCACCAACGTTGGAGCTATTAATTGACACCTGCCAGTTCCAACCCATCACTTCTGCATTCTCCCTGCTCGGCCACTACGACATGATCCTCGGCATGAGCTTCCGTACGCCATCCCTTTTGCAGACTTTTCAACGGTTCCCCCCTAACGCCATCTATAGTTCGTAACGCCTACACGCTTCTCGACTTTGGCGACTGGGTCGATGTCAACTCAAAAACGCAGGCTAACCCTTATATCCAACTCGCTTCCGTAACCAATCCGACTACCGCACGCGCTGAATTCGTCAAGGTCCGTCTTGGAGGTGTTGACACCACAGGCGACAGCAAATGGGCTCTACTCCCTGCTGACCAAATGCAACACTCACCTGTGTCGGAAGAGGAAAAGAAGAAAAAGTATCAAGAAATGGTGTTGAGTCGATGGCCTTACATTTTACTCGGGTGTCTAGTATTCACGCTGGGGACGACTGGGTATTGTATTTGGAGATGTTGTTGCAGGAAGGGGAGGGGCAAAGGTGGAGATGGCAAGTTTGCTGGGTTCTTTAAGCGGGGTGGGAAGAAAGGAAATACTGGGGCCAGAGGATTTGGTGGCGAAGAAATGGACAGGAGTAGCCATCACAAGCTCCAAGACGAGGACTCGTCGTACTACCCTACTTCTGGGCAAAACAATGTCAGCATGTATGCGCTTAACCGGACGACCTCGAATCATTCGCAACAATCCTTCCAGCGCCAACAACCACCCACTGCATCATCATACGCCTCGCCTTCAAGATCGAACTTGCTCCCTAGCAACAATCCATACTCGAACGCACACGCGCAGAACTGGGACAATGCGAGCACATATTCACTCCAGGGGGGTGGAGGTCCACCATCGCCTGGTGCCGGAGCCGTGCAACACCCCCAATCGGTGTACGCTATGAATCCACATGCAGTTGGGAGTGTAGCAAGTGTGCATATGCAGAGACAAGAATACGGTGGGTATGGTACCGCGGACGGGTATGCTGGGCAATACTCGCGATGAATGTACACTTGATTATCGACTCACTTTTGGTTACTGATTCTTACTCCCCTTTTGGGTGGTCTTCTGGTATGACCCCCTTGTTGCATGGCTCGCCTAACACTCGACTCCTTTTAATATTATTTGGTTGCCTGCGTTGTATATACCTAAATCTCGACTTTGATTTGATCCCCCGTGTTGTTATGCATATATCCCTTTCATGCTTTTATTTTTACAACCCGCCTGCCCTGGTTTGGTAGATCACTGGACCTTTTTGCTTGGACTAAGAGTTGCACAAATAAGATCGGATCTTGTTCCCTTCAAAACCCCGACCACCTCAATTAATCTATGTGCCTGATTTGTACTATAGGTTGACGTTTCCTCCAAGACTCTAGGCACAGGTCGACGTGTATGGGCCACTCGCAAACGAAAATGACAAGAATAGGTATATGGAGGATAGATATTGTTCTAGATACATTAGATGTACACTGCAGGTATATTACGGCAATGTCATGGACACCCAAGAACTCCAGCCTGAATATGATGGGCATGAGCAACAAAACTATTCAACAGATGGGGATCCCGAGAATAAAGTAGTAAACCAGTGTTCAAGAGCAAGGAGCTTCTGGTTTCCCTTAGCTCCGGTAAATCCGGTGATCACAAGGACGAAATGGGCTAAACAAGCTAGAAACAGCATCAGTAATAAGTTGAGTGTAGGGTCCGGATCATGTAGACGCACTTGCGGCGATAAAGGCAGCAACAGACGCCAGTGAATATGTCTTCTCCGTCCTGGATCCAGAAATTTCGAGTGACGCCCTGTTAGTGGTTTCCTTCTCTTGTGCTTGTTGTGTTAATGCCTTCTCCTCAGAGGCAAAGACTTGGATGGCCTCAAACAATCCCGTATTGAGTTCAAAGGCAAGATTGGCCTCATTTACGACAGCAGCTATGATATATGAAACGCCACATTGACGTCATAATACTTAATGTGACGTTCATGGGCGTTAAATGGAAACCAGGACGAACCTTTCACATTATCGTTCCGTTCTCCCCCTTTGTTCATTCCTTCTCTGAACCAGTCCTTGATCTTCTTCATGTCACCTTGTGTCGCCTTCCTTGCACCACCAAGCTCCTTGAACTCGTAAAATTCAACACCGAGTTCACTCGCTTCGTCCAATCCATATGCTTTAACGATAACCCTTCGTATAAACTGACCTCCACTCAAGTCACCCAGGTATCGTACATATGAATGCGCCAATAGGGCAGAAGGATCCGGAGAGTTGGCAATGAGATTAATGCGGTCCACATATATGCGTAACTGGGTGGGCATATCGCTGAGGAAGGTAGCATGCAAGGGGTGCGATTGCCAAGTGGACGGTGGCACTTGGAGAAGATAAGAAATATCTGCTGTAAGGGAGGCCGTGCGCCCAAGAAGAGTGGGGTTGTACGTCGGTTCCAGTGTTGGGTGCGCTGAATGCTGTTCCAATGCGCGTTCAAATGTGCTGTGTACCGTAGATAGTTCGGGAGCACCTCGTTAGATCCGAGAATGAACCATATAGCTCAGGGGAGAGGACATACTTGTAAACATGCCACAGCATCATGAGGAACTGGATATACTGTCTCTTGGGAAGCTGGCCGCTGAGTAGTAGCTTCGCACCAGGACTCGTCTCCGCACGTTCATGGGCCTTCGTGGTCGCTGCTTTCAGTAGTGTGGCGAGTGGTTGGGAGAGGTCAAGGTCCGAAGCGGTCATATTTCAGAACGGGAGGGGGAAGGCTCAGTGGTTATCTGATTAAAGGCAAAGGGTAAGGTGGGAGAAAGAAAGAAAACTGATGCTCCCGGATATTTCAAGGTCAAATAAACACGCCATTGCGTGCCTATTCGCCCAGTTTGATGCTGCCGTACCCCAGTTGGCCACAAATCGCGAGCACTCCTTTATATTCATTGTGTGACAGAACAGCAATGCCCTTCCATCCTTCAATCATATATCCCTGGCGACTTGACGTGGTATGATGGATTGATTGTCATGGTGTTATATCTTATCTGATATCCACCCATATTCCGTCCCCTGTAACTGTGCCTTTCTTGTATGCTCCTACCCCCTGACGCGGGGCCAAGAGCACTCGACAGGCTAACCGGGCCGCAGAGGTGGCACTTGTCAGGGGTTGCGCAAGCCAAAGCCAGGGACCGGATGGAGGTTATACCGGGCATCAGGGTACTGAAAAATGTCTATTCATAACATTCGTTACGGTGGGACAAGAGTTTACGCATATGTCGTGATCGTGATTACATGAGTTCCACAAATAATTACATTGGAGGTGGTGTTCAAGGAAGTCGAAGTATGAACCACCAGAGCTATAATATGACGATGAAAAACCAAGATTGCAAGATGAAAGATGAGTGGGACATTGGGGAGTTACATCAGTTGTGTTTCATGAATGGTCCTTACAAGTATGACGTTCATGGTGATTCGGCGGAAAATAGCTATTCTCAAGTATGTTAATTTCTTTTCTAGAAATAAAACATAAGAATGACTCACATTGCCGTTACCATTTCCAATACCACGTCCAGGACGTCTCAAAGGTGCTGAAGTGGACCTCGATCTCGGCCTTGTGGCTGACGCACCCAACTTCGAAAATACCCTCCTCCCACTGTCCGTGGAATCACTCGCCCCGGTCTCTAACGAAATTGACCCTCCCTCCTGACTACCATGCAAATCATTCTCCACAGAACCTGCCACCCGCTTACCCCCAATCAACACACCCCCGCCGATCACACGCCAGGTGATAGGGAAGAAGCTCTTCTCCTTATTGTCTCCAGCCTCATCGTCGTCTTGTGATCCAGACTTCTTGGACTTCTCATCATCCTTATCAGCGCTTGTGGTAGGTGACCTGACGCGACTATCGCTACTCCCACACAGCTTCGGGCTCTTCGAATGACTCCGAATAATAGGTGGCACGGGCGGAATACTTGCATCGTGTATGCTATAAATAAACCCAGCGTGCATCAATATCATACGCCATCAGTTTTGAATGAAAAGAACGAAACACACAATGTGCAGCCATCTCCGCTTGGACAACCTTTCTCTACGGTATAGAATTTACAAGGTTTTGCTGCCAGCCTAAGTTAGAATGGAAAATGATACCTGATAGGGGAATTAGTGACTTACTCTTGTATCTCGTGGATTTGCTCCGCGAGCTTGCACGCGACGAACTGCGTGTAGGTGGGTTCGTGCGTGGAGCTACAGCAGACTTCTGGTCTCCGACACTGTATCCACCAGGTGAATAGTAGTGCGCACCGCCTGCCTCCCAGAGCGGTGGTGGCGGCAGATACCCTGGGCCTCCATGTCCCCCAAATCCAAGCCCCACCCCTGGCGGGGCATGATCCATATCGAGAACCCGAACCTGTGACTGATGTGCATTATGGGCGTGCTCTGCAAACTGCGGATCTTCAGTGACGACGACACCGGCATCGATATCGTCGTAGTCATGCACCTGATTATCATCCTCGCCATGCTTATTGACCCTCCCCAACCCCAAACTTCCTGCAAGCAAACCACCTTCGATAACGGGTGTGTCGAGATGCGATGCTGCAGAACCCTCCGTTGAAATTGAAGTTGAAATCGATGGCGACTCGGCCCCAGGATCTTTGATTACCGGACCGCTCGAGACATGGCCGCCGCTCGTAATAAAGCGTGTGCCTGAGTGTTCATTATAGGGACTCGAAAGCCACGTTTGATGGTAATACGGTGGATAGGCACCATAAGGACTTGGGTAGCCGAAGTCTCCGGTGTAGGGCGTCGCTATACCTCCGTTATTAGTGTACAGTTCACATTGGTGAAACGGGGCATAGGAGCATACTGGGTGACAGGGATGACGCAGGGCTCATCTGTAGGCTACCTAACTGAGCGCCCAACGCATTGATGTCTGGTGTGATATGATATACATCAAGAACAATAAGACTCGCGGTTCGCCGGAGCGACTCACCAGGGTGCCCATGTCGAAGCCCACACACCCTCTCGCTCGTACACTGTCCCACAAGATAATGTTTGCACAACCCTCCCAAACCCACACCCGGCGATACCGTCAACATGGGGGACGTCGATAACCCAGGCATAATCGACACATGCGCGAAATTACACTCCTCTGCTGTGTGAGGACATCGTCCGAATTGATAGAATTTACAAGGTTTGGCTGATGAAGAAACTCCGTCAGTAAAGAGATGTCGTCTGTATCGAATGAGGAAGAGAGGGTCGCCCTCTGGATCGGTCGTCGGGTGACGAACGCCATCAATCTCGGTGGACAAAGCAAGCAAAAGGACAAAAAGGGAATGCGATATACCACTTACTGTGTCGCTTCTTAAGCGGTGGAGGTTTCTTCATTTTTGTCGACGTCTTCCGCTCACGTTCAGTGGGGGACGGGGAAGATGGTGGAGGGGAACGTTCTGAGGCCAGCATGAAAGAAAGGACAATAAACTAAGACGAAGAGTACGAAAGCGAAGACGAAAGCGAAAGGTAAGAGAAAGAACAACCTCGACCACGAGAACCGGAAGCCACCTTCAGGAGGGCCCTATATCAACCCTCCTCCAAATTAAGGAGGAGAGGAAATAGAATATGCGATCAGATGGGACTTGAAAGGTATGTATCGCCCAAAAAGAAATGTGGCAAAGGATCTAGGTGCTCCGAGGGATGAATGCTTAATGTGATATCGCCGGGCTGGCCTGGTTTTTTGTGGTGAGCCGTGGGTCCTGATTTGCAGAACCGGAAACGAACTACTCGACGCCCAGGGAGTTTAATTATCAACCCGAATAACGAGCGTTATGACTCTCCGGACTTGAATACGCAGTCGCAGTTTTAGTTGCGTACCCGTCGGTTACAAAAGCCTAAGACGAAAATGTTGAGAAAATGAACGGAGGATAAAAGTTAGCGGAAGGACTAACCTACGACACAAATCCCAGAGAGACGGTATCGTGCCAAACGCGCTACGATGCAATGAGACGAACAAGAACAAAAAGGGCCCCTTGTGGGGATCCGGTTCAGGCCAAGTCCACTATATCAGGTAACTTGATACGCAAATCAACAGAACTGGCCCAGGGAACCAACAACCCAGAAGTCATCAAACGGTCGGAACGAGTACGGCGACCCCACCTCGCATTAAGATAGTGACATATTCTTTGAACACCTGGGGGCGTGAAGTAATCCCGTGACATTAGATTGGCAAACCAGGCTAAGCCACTGGGCGAGATCCAAAAGACAATAAACCGGGCGCACTATATGAGTTCAATGACAATAAAGAACGCGTAACTCGGGTATTGGCGTCGTTTTCCCCATCGGTTGTATGGGGTTCCACAAAGCCCGCGATATCGATTGGAGCACCCACACACGCTCCCCGAAGCTCCTCCTCCGTCCCCTCCTGCTCAACAACCAAAGCCCCCATCATAAAGCCAAACCGCGTAGCGCCGGGACGGAACGTTTATCCGGGAGTTTTCGACCAGATCATTGTTGCTGTGAAGAGATGCTAATACAACCCTGTCCTCAGGGTGTCACCTGCCTACGACAATTATCCCACTTGAAGCATCCAGTTTGTCCCCCCTTCCCGTCCGAGTCATCATTATGATCCCCCAGCCGACTCGAATCCCACCAAAATAGCCTTTCAAGGCTGCCGCCTCCCAACCTTCTTCTTCCCCTTCCATCTCCTAGCCGTTCACGGATATACGCCATACGGGCTGCCCTTCACCCGGTTCACAACACCAACAATAAGGCCCGTTCTAAGAAAAGCAAGTGACCAAGTAAGTACATAACCAATCACCGCCAGGCCTTTCAACAAAAACAGACTAAAACACACGATACAGTAACTCTCGTACCTGAGTCTTATTGTTTTCCCTTCATCTAGGGTTCTCAACACCCAACACCCAATGGTTCCGTACATATATAGACACTGATGCACTATCTCGCTGTTCCCTGGCCGGGGGTTAGAATGAGTTAGAATGGAGAGTAGGCGTGTGGAACCCACCCTGTTGGCATCATGCATGGAATCTAATCTGGATGATGGCAGAGCTGTTGGCAGATCATAGGTGCTTAGGAAAGCTGTCGTGATTCATGAGCGCTATCCAGTGTTATGGTTTTGAGGGTGAGTCCGCTGCGGGTACCACCTACGTATGTTCAATAGATAGAATACCTAATATGTCATGTACCCAAGGGGACGGAGGTCAGCATGAGAAGAAAAGGGCATATGTCGGGAGATTGCTTGTGCGCGATCTGGAATAAAGCGTTGTGGGGTTCCTTGTACATGTACGTATGCGGACTTGAAAGTGCAAGAACACCCTTAGGTCTTCGTAAGTTTAGTCTAATTCAGGTTGGCCGAAACTCACAGATGAGAGGTTCGCGGGCTCTCAATGCCAAAGTTATCCCATCCTGGGTACAACTTTCGGACCGCCGTGGACTTTGTACGATGATGTTGAAACATTCCTCCGAGTTGCAACATAAACCCCAAGCCTCGTGTGCGAGAAAATCACAGAGAGAACCATGTGTGATGGAAGTTTAAGGGCTAGGAAGTTGATGGCTTGGTCACCCCGCACCACACTCTCAACCTACCAACCTACCAAAACCGGTACAATTTACGTCAGTCAAGTTCCAGATATGATCATTCAGACTAGGGTCCAGCGCGTGGTGGTTTCCAACATATTGCAACCAAAGGTATATTACAAACGACTTGGCACTTGAGAGATGGTAAGATACAACACTAATATGGCTTTGAATAAATATTATCGTGAGGGGCGTAGGGGATCATTCATGTCCTTCATTGTCATTATGTTCTTCATTGTTATTTGGAAGCAGCAGCGGCGTCCGTTCTGTTGCATCTTGCGCCCGTGATGGAGACCTTGAAGATGTATCATGGTGAGAACCATCGACTGATGACGAGTGTGTCGTGTGCGGTGGCGCTTGTTGGGAAGGCTGGGTCACATCAGCTTTGCATATAGGGCACTAGAAAAAAAGACAAAAAGTAAGAAGCGAGTTCAAGAATGAAGGGTGCAGATTTGACATACAAGTTTCTTCCGTTGGATCAACCACTCATCTATCTCGCTGAGATGGAAGATATGATGACATGGCAGCACGCGCACTTTGTCCCCCTTTTCGAAGTCGGATAGACAAATTGCACACTCTAGCTGGGATTCGAACCAAGGTTGGTCTGGTTCCTTTGGTGAATGTGATGTAGATCCGCCATCGGAATCGGCCGTTGGTGTTGATGGCCTGTTCGGCGAGACTTGCTCTGGGGGTGGTATTCCCTCTTCCAAGTCAACGTCGGAGGATCGTATGGCGGGTGTGCCATCAACAGGTTCGCTGCCTTCATGCTTCTCCCACCCATTGCCGGTGTATACGCGCCACGGTAATCTCCGTACAATGTCTTCGGGAGCGCGTTCGCGTTGTGCGGCCCGTGCGGCTCGTATGCGGTGTATGAGCAGAGTGATAAAGGTTAGGATTGATGGAAGGAGCAAAATAACGACGAAAGTGATTATAGGCCTATATCCCGATCAGGACTCCACCAGGAACCCGCTATGGGAAAGACTCACGAATACCACTCCCATGCCGAATATTCCGCTGTGATTAAGAGAGACAGAGTTCGCAGTCCGGAATGCGTAGTGTTGGACTTGGCGATGAGCGTATAAAGCTGCATATAATCCGAATACTTGATATACGTCGCGGCGATCTTGATGTCAGAAGAGTCCTCTGTGGGGTAGGTAAGACTCTGGACATTTCGGGTAAAGAACGTGAATTCCAACCTGGGCTGTACATATTGACGAGGGTATCAGGATATCCAGATATTGCAGGATCATCTCCTCCAACAACAACAGCCTTGGCGCCTAACTTCTGTGCTTCCCGAACCTTCTTGACAAACTCGCATTGGCCGCGCTGAACCAATGCAATCCAGGTATCGGTTGGCTTGTGCGAACCATTTAAACAGAGGGCTGGGCAGGCGGTGTTCGGGGGAATAGAGAGGTTGAAAGTGTCGTTGTGTGCGCACGGGACCGTAAATGAAGAGAGAGGAATCACGTAGCCCAAAATAGGGTCATCTATCTCTGCACCGAACGCAGCTACGGCGTAATTAGGACGATAGTCTGTATCCAAACAGAAAATCCGTAGCGCACCTGGTCTCGAAGTATAAGAGATGACTGGTGAATGGTCAACTATCGAAACGGTGCTCTCTGAACCCCACGCCCAGCCCCAAAGCCAAGTTTTATCGGATTGAACGTTTACCAGGGATTCATTGAAGGATTCGAGTGGTTGTGCGACAGAAACAGCGGACAAGATGGAAACGAAGGAACAAAAGGCGACGCCCCAGGACATTGGAGGGGATTGGGTTGAGAAGATGGACGAGAGGCTAGAGCACAGAGGCTCATCATCGACCTAACTTTCACAATCCAGGGCACGTGTTGCTCCGGTGCTCTACCAAAACAGGAAATCCGGCCCTAGTCCTGGAGTTCCAGAATTGATCGCACAGGATTATGTAGACTAGTGTGGGCTCAATGCCCTGCCTCGGATCTTCCCGCTTAGCCCTGCCATCGATCGCCCGTCGCTCTTGCTTTCTACTTGCCCGGCCGACACATATTTTTCACTGGAAGGCTTTCCATGCCTAACGGTCCAACCGGCCGCGAGCTCCAGTAAGTTCCGCAGATAGAAGGCACGGTCTGGACAATTTTAACTCTTGTGTAGTTCATTACCATAACATCAGCCAGCTGATTACCCGAAAACGTAGTTCGAGTTGCTCAGTTCTCGTAAAAAATATGTACACTAATGTACGAAACTTGTAGATTTGCTATGACATCACGATCAGCACACTCAGCTTCGTCCTGCAGACGAGTACATACAACACACTTGAGCTCGTTGAACGTACCTACCTTACGACCCACTCTCGAGGCGCCAGCCATTTTAGAGTTCTGACAGGCAGAAGTTGATGAGTGTTGGGGCAATCAATGGAGCCTAGAGGCAGCTGACCACGGAATAACTCATATGTTCCAGGACAAGTGTTGAAAATAGCCAAAGCTTCTATCTATGCAGTGGCCTACAAAGCAATTCAGAGGGATATTTGGCAACGATCAGTTGATCGACATCGATTGAGATGATGAATATAGTCCTCTAAGAAGGTGAGCGGCACCGGGTCTGTGACTAATTACAACGTGGTGGTCGTGGTACGCAGTCGCCAAACCGTCGGCTGGATTAAGTGGAGATAAACAGGTGACATTACGTAAGCAACAATCAAGAAGAGGTGGTTCTGGTCAGAAGCTTGTATGATAAGTTACCCAAAGCTTCTGCTTCTGTTCTATTTCTGCTCATACATTTTACTGTCCATACTCCTGGTGAGATGGCAAATTAAACTCTGTCTCAAACGTGGTGGTAGGGTTCACCTCCATATCGCATATAAGAACTGCGGGTCCCAAAGAACTAAGCCCCCCTATTACCAGAACCTTTTCACGCGTTACGTTACTGGTACCAAAGCATCCTAATCATCAAGTTCTCTTCGCTACCTACATGAAAAAATCCAGGATAGCTGTCCATTAACATTTTCCGAAAATTCACTAATTTCATCAATATCCCCTGTATATCGGAATCCCCGAGATTCCAAAGAGAAGTGACATTCGAACCACATACCACACATTGTGCCCCATCGTCCACGCGCAGCATAAATGTCACAAGTAAAATCACCAGACAAATCACTCCGTGTACCACCTGGTACACGCCTACGCGACCGTATCACCCTCGCGCCCCGCATATTTCTTTTCGGACTTGCGACATTCCTAGTGCCACTGTTCGGCTTCTTCTTGACACTAAATTTTCACGAGCGGCAAATATGGCGTGTATATATACGTGATGTATTTGACAGGCTTGTCCAGACCAAAATGCGTTCGCTTCTGTTTGCTGCGTTTTGTTTTGCTGCAGGATGCACTGCGCAGCTTGCCAGTGTGGATACATACCTTTCAACCGAGGTTCCGGCAGCAAAGGCGGGGCTACTTGCGAATATTGGGCCGAGTGGGTCGAAGTCGTCTGGGGCGAAGGTGTGTTTTCACGGTTCCAGGGCTGTTTCTCATTTCTTTAACGCCGTCATAGGCTGGTGTTATAATCGCGAGTCCCAGCACAAGTAACCCTGACTACTTATATACTTGGACGCGTGACGCGGCTCTCGTTTTCAAGACCCTCACTCAATTGTGGGTCTCCCCTGATCATCCGAGCGCCGAACCAACATAACACTTTGATAGATATGCTTCTAGCCAAGACGCGACACTCCGCACGACATTAGATGACTATGTCGCGGCACAGACTACCCTTCAACAAGTCTCCAATCCGAGTGGTACAGTCAGCACTGGGGGTCTTGGGGAACCCAAGTTCAACGTTAACCTTACTGCATTTACTGGTGCTTGGGGTCGTCCTCAACGGGGTAAGTCTTCTATTTTGTTCACAACCGCATGTGTTGATGAATCTACTCCACCATCAGATGGGCCAGCACTTCGCGCAACCGCGTTGATCCAATATGCTAATTGGCTCATTTCGAACGGGAATACCTCCTATGTGACAAGCAAGGTCTGGCCCGTCGTCAAGCTTGACCTTGATTATACTGCAAATTATTGGAACCAATCTGGGTGAGTATGCTGATTTTTTTAATATTCATTTCAGCTTAACGGGGGAAAGGTTTGATTTGTGGGAAGAAGTTAATTCAAGCTCGTTCTTCACGACCGCTGCTCAACTTCGCGCGTTGCATGAGGGTGCTACGCTCGCTACCAAGCTTGGTCAGACTTCCAGTGCTTCAAGTTATAACGCCCAGATCCCCAATGTCTATTGCTTCCTCCAGGTGTGTTGAGTTCCCATGTGTCACTATAATTGTTCATTTCCGTTATGTCAGTCATATTGGAATCCAACCGATAAATATGTGACTTCCAACACTGGTGGTGGTCGTTCCGGCAAAGATGCCAACTCGATCATTGCTTCTATTCACACCTTTGATGCTGCTGCTGGATGTGATGTTACAACCTTCCAACCCTGCTCGGATAAGGCCTTGGCGAACCACAAAGCCTATGTTGATTCTTTCCGTTCCATCTATTCAATTAACAGCGGATTCGCATCCAATGCTGCTGTCGCTACAGGTCGTTACCCGGAGGACGTTTACTACGATGGCAATGTAGGTCTTCATCACACTCTATCACCGCCGGCTCGAAAATGCTAATGTCTCATCCAGCCATGGTACTTGACCACATTCGCAGCTGCTGAACAACTCTATGATGCTCTAACCGTCTGGAAGAGCCTCGGTGCCTTGAACATCACATCTACTTCTCTTGCCTTCTTCCAGCAGTTCTCTCCCTCAGTCACAACCGGCACCTACTCCTCTTCTTCGAGCACGTATACTAGCCTCACGTCAGCCATCCGCAACTACGCTGATGGATTCCTCGCTATCGCGGCAGAATACACACCTTCCAACGGTGCACTTGCTGAACAATATGAGAAGAAATCAGGTACACCATTGAGTGCGGCGGATTTGACATGGAGTTATGCTGCGTTGGTTACGGCAAATAATGCGAGGAGTGGATATACACAGGCAAGCTGGGGCGCGAGTGGTTTGACGCTTCCTGGGACATGTGTTGGGAACTCAGGGCCCACCGTCGCGGTTACCTTCAATGAGAATGCGTCTACCGTTTTCGGAGGTGCGTTTTCTATGATCTTTGAGGTGCATATAATGAGACTGAGCTGCTGGGTATACAGAGAATATATATATCACCGGATCCATAGACGCTTTGTCTAACTGGTCGACTGGTGACTCCCTCTTGCTTTCATCGGCGAATTATCCGGTCTGGAGCCGTACGTATATCGTTCTCCGTCTCTGTGCCCTCGTTGACAGGTTTCTCATTTGTCAGTTACCGTCAACATTCCAGCCAGTACGTCCTTTGAATACAAGTACATTCGCATCAACAATGGCAGTGTTACTTGGGAGTCTGATCCTAACCGCTCGTACACCACTGGGGCTTCTGGATCCGCCACAATTGGCGATACGTGGCGTTAACTTTGGAGCAATCAAAAGATCCATGTGAATAGTTTTGGTTAGTTGAGGACAGTTCAATCTAGAGTAGCTATACCCAAGTGGAGGTTAGAGTAGACTCGGCCACAAGTATGGCCCCCACA
This sequence comes from Macrolepiota fuliginosa MF-IS2, assembly GCA_015584085.1. NCBI lineage: Eukaryota > Fungi > Basidiomycota > Agaricomycetes > Agaricales > Agaricaceae > Macrolepiota > Macrolepiota fuliginosa. Next base: position 518,921 of record MU151052.1, on the reverse strand, counting down.
TTCATTTGATTTTCATCCTGCCGCTCAATAGGCTGTGTTTCTTGGACTGGGAAAGCTGGGACTTGGAACATGTAAAGGAAGAGGAACAGAGAGAATATGCTCTGAGTCCGTGGGCGTATACGGTGAAGCCAAGAGTCAGGGGCGTATTGATGCGTTTGATTGAAGGTTAGTGTGATGTACTTTTTGGCTAGCCAAGCATCATTGTTTGAGAAAGTAGAGGATAGAACGAAATCAACAGCCCTGTTAAATGTCATGGATCCTGATAGCTACGGGTCTGACTACGGCAGTCAACAGGTGTAACTCCACAGCATACAAAAGCCGCAAAAATGATGATGTAACCAGGGGCGCTAGAAGGGCACTGGCGTATCTCCCAAAAGTAGTCAACAAGAGACGGCAAGCAGCTTCTCACCATCAGTTACAGTTCTCTGACCACCACCACCACTACCACCACCCATCTCATCCATGTCGTTCCTCGACAAGTTCCGCAAGGGTGCACAGAAAGCCGGTATCCAGGCGACTGCCTTTGTCCAAACGAGCTCATCCAAAGTAGCCAGTGGGTCAAGGGAGTTTATGCAGGGCTTCTCCCTTCCCGGCGAGGCAGAAAAGGCGGCTAATATCCTGGAAAGTTTCTTGGGTGTGTATACATCTCTACTTGGGTTACCCGATCCGATGTACTGACTTCTTTGCTTTGCCCATCTCCTGACGATATATCATATTTCTTATGTACACGCTGCCGACACTAAACACAACGACCAGCCAATCCCGAACAACCCAACTCAGCACTCAATTCAGTTCCCAAAGCCGTTCTACAACGCGCACGAGGTCTGCCCTATTCCCATCGCATTTGAAAACCGCATTTTACTGAGTCACTCCAACTCATAAATACAGGCCTAGCAGTCTTCTCAGTAGTGAAAGCCGGTTTCGTCTTCTCCGGCAAAGCAGGCTCAGGCCTCGTCATCGCCCGTCTCCCTGATGGGTCCTGGTCCGCCCCTTCCTGCATCGGTACCGCAGGCCTCGGCTGGGGACTCCAGATTGGCGCCGACATAACGGACTTTGTTATCGTCCTCAACAGCGAAGATGCTGTACGTGCGTTCTCACTCGGCGGTAACGTCACTATTGGTGGGAACATCGCCGCTACGGCTGGACCTATTGGTACTGGAGGTAGTGTTCAGGCCTCACTCGCCCACCCCGCTCCTATGTTTTCTTATTCTAAATCGAAGGGTACGTCTATTTCTCTTTTCTGCTTGTGTTATGAGATGCTGTGCCGTGCACCACTCTCTCACCGTTCTGTTCGTTGTTGAGGTTCCCTTGATGTGAGCGCTGATATGCGATGTAATTATAGGTCTCTTCGCTGGCGTATCTTTGGAAGGCACAGTGTTAATAGAGCGCAAGGATGCCAACCGCGAATTCTATGGTTCCCCCGTCCCAGCCAAGGATATCCTCGGTGGACGTGTGCCTCCTCCTGAAGTCGCCTCGAGGCTTTACGAGATCATTGAGGCTGCAGAGGGTCTTGATGAGACAGGTCTTCCAGAAGAGGCTTATGTACCTACTGCCGCGGGTGATCATATGAACCTCGGCCAGAATAACCACACCGTCTTTGATGCTGACGCTCATTAGTTTCGGACTCAACTTTGCTTCAATTATGTCATTATGTCATTGTTTTCCATTGATAGCCTTTTTTTGTTTACGATTTGCGATATATCTTGTATGCCATGGAACTTCCACTTTGTTAACATTCGGAAGCCTTAACTGATTAAAATATCATCCCATGTTCTAGTTCGAGAAATACGAAGGATTAAGTTACAAGATAGGAGTCATATGAGTGAAAGCGGTACGGCATTAGAAATAGACATCCCAGAATCCAACGGTACCGTTAGTGTTCGCTGCACGGTCCTCAATGCCAAGGAGCTTCATGACGAGATTGTAGACCTCGACGTTAGCAAAGGTGTTCATCACATAGGTATCATCTGATGTCGAGTGCCATCCTTGGTTTGCCCAGCTTAGTGCGCGCTTACTCCGCTTCTTCGACTGGTGCAGGCTCTTGACTACGGCAGAGAAAGGCCCGTGGGCAACAAACATAGCCTGCATTGCGGTCTCCGCGTTGTCAAACCCATGATTCTGTAGGCAACACCGGGTTAGTTATGCTACATAACCCTTGAGTGAAACTTGCGTACCCCTTTCGACATGTACTTGGTTCCCTGCTCTTGTGTAGTCAACACATGGTTAACCTTAGGGACAACATAAATCGGCGCAATCCTCTTATTGTTTGAGAAGTGCCACCGGCGAGGCATCGTCTCGTGTGTAAAAACGTCAAATTTATCTGAATGCTCCTCCACCCCTTTGTACAATCGCTCAAGGTAGAGTGATTCATTCGTACCCTCGCGGAATCGGATTCCCATAGCTGGCCAGCCGTCTTCATGCTCAATAGCCTGCATACCATCTTTCCCGAGGATTTCGTCGATGTTGACGAGGGTATATGACGTTGTGTCCACCATGCCATGGTCACTAACGAATGCAATATCCACAATGTCGGTGAGGTTACGCGCTTTCAGTTGGGTATGGAGATGCTTGGCAAAGGTATCGACATATTTCAGAGTCGACTGGAATAAGTCTTGTCAGAGGTCGGTTAAGAATAACAATAGGTCGATTCTTACGTTCACTTGAGCCGAAAGAGGACCGTATTTGTGACCGACCTGATCGAGTGAGGGCTCGTACGCTGTGATCAATTGAGGTCGTTCTTCAAGCGGCAGGTCAATCCATTGAAGGATTTGATCCAGTTTCTCGTCAAGCGGGACATGGTCCTGTCATGGTGAGTCAGAAAGGGCAGCTCAGAGTAAAAGATTAAGAATTTACCCTCCAAGGTATCATGTATGTTGGTGTAGCGCCACTGGTAGTCTTAATAGGCCCAGGCCTTCCAGTACAGTCAGGTCATGATTTGGAATCCGAATGACGCAACTCACCACATAAGATTGGCGGTAAGCATTCCAGCTTTCATCGCAGTCTCCCACATCTAAGGGTGTTCATCAATAGGCGAGTCCAGTAAACCCAGATGCGGAGCCACTCACAGGTTCACCGAACCACCAACGCGAAAGGTAACAAGATTCGGCTTTGTTGTAGTGGAACTCTGTTTGTGAAACAGGATCCCAGAAGTTCTGAGAAGCAATAGATAGGTATTAAGCTCTGTGATGATGAACAGCACGCACGTTGGCTACAATTCCGTGAGACTCTGCATAGAGACCTGTCCTGTGGGCATTCCATTGTTGTCAGCACCAGAGATGTACCTCTTAATAAGTAACGTACATGAGGGCCCAATGATTACTACAAGTCGGGTCAACAACACGCGTTCAGAAACGTTCATGGATATGACGACTTACGGGAAGGTCAATGTCTGAGTGAAGATTCAATACCAGTCCCTGAAGAGAGGAAAGAAACTCACAGGAAAGACGGGTCGCATGGATTTAGCACGAAGACCTTGTTTGCTAATATCCAAAAGATGAGGGGTGAACCCTCGGTCAAGGTAATCGGCCCTGTAATCATACGAGGTTGAGAACAAGCTGCTGAATACAGGACTAGTATACATACCTCAAGCCATCAATCGAAACAAGCAGCACCGTTCGCCTGAAATCGTGCGTTCCATTAGACCTTAACGAACTTCCATGGAAGGCAAGATTTGGATGTAAAGGAGGCGAAGGGATAAGGAGACTACGAGAGAAAGCGCCGGTGACGAGGAGTCCAAGGAGGACGGAGGCAGTGACTATTATCTTCCGTCTCGACCAGGCATTAGGTTGTGCGTCTGGCTCGGGCTTCTGGTTGTAGTCCTCACTGAGAAGACCCTTGCGCTCCTCGACTTCATCACTGTCGAGAACGGGGTCGTGTTTACGTTCGGAGTGGGCGGGTAGAGTGTTGTTGCCTGCCATGTGCCAGCACAAGAGTGGAGACTGCAAGAAAGGGGGACCAGGGCGTACCGCCCCGTACCGCTCATGTATGATTATGTAAGACGTCTAAATTTAGCATAATATCTTTCAGCTGGAAAGGTCTGGTGCCTCGAAGATGTTATGTATAATCTACTCCCATGGATCTGGGTCAAGACTTTTAGGTTCTCGCTCACTCGGGCCAACCGACCCATTTCCATGATGTATTCTGCTGAGTCATTGATTGAACATTCCCCCTTCATAGCGCGCTTTTTCAGGATAACTTTTGCTGAACTGATTGCCTAATTTTTAGCTTTAGCATTTAGCAATGCGGAGTTCTGCGGTATTATAGCGCACTGGCTTTGTGGAGATAAAACACTCTCAAGTGGGTCCGCTTCTCCGTCAAGTGTCTACAACGGCTTCTTGGATTCTCTCAACAGCACCAATCCCGACTCCGTGTATAACCCTTCCATAATGGTCGCCGCATTGGTCCGTGGCAGCGTACCTACAGCCGCAATTTCATTCTCACCACCGAGACTGCATCACTGGATGCGACATCATGCTTAATCAACATATTTCTTCCCTCTCCACATCAACTCCTGTAATGATCTTGCTCGTATAGCCGTTTGGAGGCAGGAACGCCAACAACACTCGCGTATTTCACCACCGCTAAAGTGTCCCTGAGCTTAGTCTGTATACTAGCCCACTCCTGCCTTGTATGCCCGATCGCTTATCCATGCCACTATCCTGATGGCCGGCTTCCCCCCGTTGGTGATCAATTCTCTTAGTATCGCGCCCATGTGAATGGCTGATATTGTGATACCTAACATAGAAACTTATATCATACTTGCGAACTATAATTACAACAAAAAAAAATACAGAATTACTCTTCAGATACACGCTCAAAAAACTGCTTCAATGTCCCCGCTAGCACATCCGGGAGAGCCTCCACGTCGCGTAGCACCACATAATACTCAAACGGGAACGAATCAAGATACTTTTGTAACTGCATTTCTATCTTTCCATCAACATTTTTGAACTCCGGTTTGGTCATAGTGAGGATTGAACCAATGTTGGCATCTTTCGTGGACGACGGCCCGGGGGCGATATTGGGATGTAATGAATCAAGGATGAGGAACACAATCATGACCTTTTGTTCTTCCGCCTTCCGTAGAACAGTCCTGAGCTTGTCGTGGTCCTGGCAAATACCGTCGGATATGATTATTTCCAGCTGCCAAAGATCGGCAGCGGAAGCAGAGGACATGGATCGGCGTTCGCGGGCTCTTTCGAGAAGCTTGAGACTAATGTCAACGAGGGAAAGAACGTTGGTCGATTTCTGTTTGAATGTGAACGCGTTGACAATCTGTGTTCCCGCTTGATCAGTGAATGGACCTTGGTCGAAGCCGTGCAAAATATCGACCGAGCCGCCAAACTTGGCGATGGCTATATCACCGGCCTCAAGGCGGCTCAAGGCCTTAGAGATGAGGGCAAGGGTTTGGTACGCAAGATGGATGGAGTGTGATTCTGCCATTGAACGGGAGTCATCGATAGCGATGAGGACCTGGTATTCTCTCTGACTTGGCTTGGTCCTGCGCAGCCAGATTTTGTCCTTGGTGTAGTCACTGGCGATATAGGGAATGATCTTCTTCATGTTGAGCCTCTTTCCGGTGCGGAAATCACCCTTCAAGCGTGTGGCCAAAGTGGGCTCCAGGATGAGCCGCAGTTGCTCACAGAGAACGTAAGCAAGGTCGTGCGTCATGGACTCATAGAGTCGCCACATATGTTCCGCATGAGAATCTGGGAAATCCGCCGCTTGCCATTGCCTCAATTCTGCCTCGACGTCCCCGTCATTGACTTCGTCCTTCACCTCCGCGTCTGCTTGTGGCAATGATGGATCGGGTAGGGTAGCGGGCTGTTGCAGCTGTCGTCCGGTACCGGGCAGAACTGCTCCTTCGACGTTTTCGCTAAGGGACGAAGAATCCTGCTCGCTCTTGGAGATATGGGTTTCCGTGGGCCGTTCGTGGTGCTCGGGGTGCATGGTTTCGTCAATGTCCATGGCAAAGGAAGGATCGTGTTGGGTATTGTCTTCAGCAAACTTAAGATCATCGAGCTTAGCGACTTGTTCTTCGCCAGCGGGACCTAATGCCTGCATGTCCTGGTCCTCTTCATCCTGCTGGGCGTATTCGAGTTGAGGGGGTACTTCGGAAGGCCCGACGGATTGTTTGTGTTGGTCTGTGGTTTCGCTATTTAGGATTTCGTCAAAGTGTTGTTTAATCTCCTTTAACGTATCTCCGAGATTGCGCAGCGGATTTGCTTGGGTTCTTTGCTCAGCAGAAGATTGATTTTGACCCTCCTGGATGCCGGACATAGCATTACCCTGGCCATCATCAGAAGTGGGATCAGAGGGCTGCTCCTGAGCGTCGTTATGGGACCTATTTAACTGTCAGGAGCGGGGGAAAAAAAAAGGGGGGGAGGGACATACTCAGTCTGCTCGTTGACTTTGTCTTGACTTTGTCTCTTTTCGCCTTGCGTTGCCTTAGAACTACCTGCCTGACCAGATGGAGTAGCTTCTTGACCCTGCGCCTGGATCTCGTCGTTTAAGTTTACATCATCATCACCAGCTGAAGTGTCTGGACGGGCCGTGACCTCTTCAGTGACACCTTGATCCTCAGTGGCGTCAGGTTCGAATTCCTCTTTATCTGCCCTCGCCTCAGTCTTGTCATCTGGTTCCATATGATCATCGACAGCATCCTCTTGGGTTGTATCGTGTTCCATGTCCCCTGGCCTCTCGTCCTCGAACGTCGTATTATTTTCGAGTTCCTTGTCCTCCATCATCTTCTCGTCTGGGTATTCCTCTTCCTCTTCGCCTTCACCTTCAATCTCGCTTTCATCCATGTTGATTTCTTTCTCTTCCTCGCCCGCATCCAGGTCCATTTCATCTGGAAGATCGAGAGTATTTGCGTCCTGGACAAAATCTTCCATTGGTGCTCCAGTAGCGTTCGGCTCTCCCTCTTCTTCTTCACCTTGTTCTTCGACCTCAGGGGGCCCATCTTCCTCCATCGCGTTCGACTCCTTGTTCTCCTTTCCCTTCTCCTTCTTCGAATTTTCATTACTTTCCTTTGCCACCACCTCCGATGAGCCACTCTGTTCCTCTGAATGATCCTTTCCGGTCTTGTCCTCCGTATCCTCGGAATCCTGGGGCCCACTCTCATCTCCCCAAATCTTTTCGTCCAATGCTGATGGATCCGTAGAGTCCAGATCATCGATCCTCTCCTCTGGGTCCGATTCACTTTCTCCATCTGACTTGTCCCCTTCCTCTTGTGATTCGTCGCCTGGAACATCCTCCAAAGTACCACCGAAGTCCTCTGACATTTCAACAGCATTATCATCGCGGTTGTCTTTACTCTGCTCCTGGTTTCCTTCGTTCTCGTCTTTCAAACCTTCAACCTGACTCTCATCCTCAATCTCCTTGCTGATATTCTCCGTGCCCGAACCTTCACCTAGACCGGTACCATCTGCGGCTTCTAGAGCCTCGCCGTCGCCATCACCTTGTTCCTCTGTCTCAGGTGGCTGGCAAAAGCCTTCTTTGGCCAACCTGAGAATAGTAGAGCAAAGAACATGGTCAAGTTTGAGAATAGCTTTGGTCCATTGGGTATGAACAGCGAGCTGGTTGTAGGCGAGGTCGCGATATACGTCGAGGAAAGGTATAATATACTGTACGGCATGTTTGAGTTCCTTGAGGGTCGAGATGCTAGCCAATAGGGTGTCGAGTTGTCCGAGAACACGGTCGAGGGATAGGAGCTGAGTGAAGTTACGTATCTCCCGGTAGACCTTGAGCACCTGCTGGTCACCATCTTCGTCTCCGTCCACAGGCGCATCTGCGTCTGCCTTTGCCTTTTCGGTAACCATGACCTGAACAGTGTAAAGCAGTGTGTTGAGCAGCGCCTCTGCGGAACCACCGGAGTGTTCTTCGTGGGATGGTTTGAGTTGTACATTTGTGACCATCTCTGTGGAAAGCCATTCCCGCGTAGGTTCGAAGAGATATTGCAGGTGAGGGTACGCCAATGACCACTGGCCCAAAGATGAGAGACACAAGTTCAAGAACTCAAAGCCGGCTAGAACGGTTTCGTGTTCATCTATAGTGGACGTTAGCGAAGCAAGAAAATTCCTAGGTCAAGAATTCCAACCTTTTCGAAGAGCGGGAAGCGGCGTAGTCTGTACAGCATCATGGATCTGTAGTAGACTCACTTTCAAGGCAGCACATCTCTCAAGATAGCCTTCCGCCTCGTGGATAGGTGTTCCCTTAACGTCCCGTTTCTGCATCTCCCTGAAGATATTGAGGTCGTGCACAACTTCTGTCAATGCTGCAGCGAGTCGGCAGGTCAAATGAGTTATGTCCCGGACTTGGTCGAAGAGATCCATCTGGAGGAGTTCAACATCAACGGCACTAAGACCGTGTAAACGAGAACAGATATTCCTTAATCGGATAAATCCTTTGCTCCCCATTGCAAGGCTGGAAAGCTAGGGTCAGATAGTGGTAAGCATGATGTGAAACGATACCTACCGAGCCCTCAGATCCGTCGCCATCGAAAAGCCTGACTCCAAGAAAGACAAAGCACGCTGTAGCTCGCGGGTTTGCAAGTCGCTATGATGGTCGGAAAGCGATGAGCGTAGCTCTGGGAAGAGGCAGAGAATTTTCGAGAAGTATATTTCGATCTTTTCCGTTTCAGATTTGGTGGTGATACCGTCGAGCACTGGTTGTCCTCTGAGCCACAGTGTATCACAGTTTCGGCGCAGAATATCGGGTTTGACATTGGCCACAAAGCCATGTCTCTTTAGTTCCTTCAAAAGGTCACTGAAGGCTTTACGCTTTCGAACGAGGAGCGACTTCAGGAATTTTGTCCGTCTTTCAGGCGAGAGATCGGAGGGAACTGGTACTTCTGACAGTTCCTTGGAGGTAACGATGATATCGATGGCGAGGCCATCAACGTGATTTTTCTCTCGACGATGTATGAAGGATGTGATGTTCGAGTAGACGGCGTCGAACTTTTTGAAGGTAGCGGCAAGGTCTGATAATGGACCTGTTGCGGAGATCGCCACGCTACCGGAAAAGGGTAATCGATGGCCATCGATAAGTTGCTGAGGAATTAGAGAAAGAGGATGAACTTCCGTAGACACAGAAGATGGAATCGTGAGCCTGGGGATTATGGGCTCCCTTAGGATTTCACGAAACTTGTGAATGACCTTGTACAATTGGTGGTGGGTTTTCTGTGCGCTTTGTTTCAGTGCCTGCACATTGATATCCTTCCAACTGGCCAATTTGATGAAGTTTTTGATCTCCTTGTCTAAGACCGTGCGTTGCTCCGTGAGATAGGACTGAAGGTTGTATTGATGAAGCCGATAATACTGCAGGGTAGAGTGAATGACGCAGACAACTTGGTGAAGAGAAAGTGCTTCTGAGCCACTTTTGGTTGACGAGAGGTCTGAGACGTATAACTCGAAACTTTGAAGAAGTTGGATCCTGTAAGCGAACTGCCCAAGCGGGCTAGACGCAACGAACTCGTCGATCAGAGGAATGAGCTTGGTCAGGTAAGGGTCTTCTTCTTTGCGTTTAGACGCATCCAGGAACCCTCGGATAATCGCATCGTATAATCTGAACCACCACTCCGAAGCACGTTCAGCAAAGGCCTGTGCTTCGGAATCAAGCAACCCATTCCAACAGCTCAACTCCAGTCGCCTCCACCGTACGATCAGTTCCGTCAAAGATTGGCGGTGAGACGAGAGACTGTTTTCTCGATTCGCATACATCTCCCAATCATCCGTCTGTAGTAACAGCTGTTCCAAAGCTGACAGCACCTTCGCAACCGGGCAGTTCAAACTGAGACCCAAGATGGTATCACAGCGGTCCATCAGGTGCTGAAGAACCATTTGTTCGGGCCATTCAATGAAGAGTTCCTTCAAGTAACGTCGAAGAGCGACGACAATCCGCCTGGAATTTCTGAGTTCTGGTAAGTTCGGATCTTGATAGAAGTTATAAGAGGCAGCAGATTCGACTGGTGTGTGGGCATCGGCTCGAGCACCATGGGCGAAACGAAGGCGGTGGACTAGTGCAACTGTATCCAAGGAACTGGGAAGTTCATGGATATGGGACTTCATTACCTCCGGAAGCAACCTCTTCCTGAGTTTGTCGACTCTATTCAGACCCTCCTGTACAGTGTTTGGCGAAGAGTAAAGGTTGAGGTGGAGGCGAGCTATCCGGGCCACGTTATCATCGGATACATTTTTACTAGATCGGCCCCTGACGGTCGGGATCCTTGTGTCCTCATCCAGGGAGTTCTCGAAGGAGGGGAAGAGGGCAAGGAATTCTTGTTGTTCGAGTTCAGCGTCGGTCATAGCGTTGTGTTCCGTAACCGATCCACGATAGAGACTCTGAGACGCGATTTCGCTCTCCGCTTCCTTCGCCTTGTCAATGAGCCATAGGCCGAGTACTTGATCGTACGATCGCTCTAGGGACGCTAATAAAGACCCAGGCTTCGTCTCTACTGCCGCCTGGAGCGTCAACTGGACAAGGTCCAGGTAGACTGAATCGAATACAGTCAGACCGGAATGCTTATCGTTGTGAAGATCCCCCAGGATCCCACTGATGGAAGGGTAGCGGATGAGCTTCGTTATGGTCATTGCAGCTCTTGTGTTTATCATGCTGGCCCTTGAGACACACCGTACTCCGAGTCTTAGCAACGATGTTGCCATCTTGAGCAGCATGTTAAGGTCGCTGAATGCGGGGTATACACTATCGAGACGTTGATGGAAGCCTGTGATGGATTCCTGTACGACTTGTTCTCGTAGAGTAGCATTATCGTTCGGAGAGGTGAAGGAATGGAGCAGGCCAAAGATTCTGCTCTCGGATATAACTTGATTCCTAAATTGCCATACTTCAGCCCAATAAGCATGCAACTGAACGACGTCGTCTCTGCTGGTCCCTGTGATCACGTCTGGCATGTCGTCGATAATGTTACGCAGTTGGCGACGAAGCGCGGCGAGGATAAAGTTATCATCGTTCCCGGTCGTGATCCGCTCAAGTAACTGGTGCAAGTGAATTTCCGATGAGATGCGATCGTGCTGATTTTGTTGTATCATGGCAGTCGTGTTCTGGATAGCAACTGGGTCGACAGGAGTATCTGGGACAAGAAGTTCGAGGAGAGCAGTACCAAGGGCGACCGAGGTGTAACCGATGCGGGATAGTCTTTGTTCCGTTGTATGGTATGGGAGAGGTCGTAGAAGTTCCAAGTGTCTTCGAAGGATTTGTGAAGAGGAGTCGGGACCCGCGCCTAGCAGTAGAGCATCGAAGAAAGCCATGAAGTCCCCTTGTGATTGTGCCAAGAATGTTTGGTGGGTTCCATCGTCAGGGTGGACACATTTGTCTATCTGTAGACTCTGTGAGCAAGTGTAGAGAATTCGGACGTGCAACTTGCCGCTGAGGAAACGCCACAGAGCAACGATTCCAGGAGATGCACCCTCAGCACATAGACATCCGCGAGTGTGATATCCATATACAAGTCAATGTCACGCTCATAAGCTGTCATTGACAGGAGGGTAAATCGATCAAGATCACTAAATTAGGGTGTTATCAGAGCTTTGTGGGGCGGAATAAGTAGATATGGACGCACCTTAAAGCGACAGCGCCGTCTAATTGAGAAGGCTGCAACAGATCATTGACACGGAACCCATCCTGTATATATGTAAGGGCACCATTCAAAAAGAGTTACGGAAATACATACAGTGTACGAAGGATCGAACAGGGATTCTAGCCAGGCTGATAGAGATTGCATATATTTTGCCGAAGGTTCTGAGCTTGAAGGTCAGTTCAACCCCTGGCGAACGCAAAGGAGAACGGAGCCACCTTCTCCTGCTTCTAATGTCCACGACAACTGCTGAAGCGTGACATAGCATGAAAGGGGTTCCCGAGGAATACTGCATACGATATCTAGGAACCTCTCCAGCTGGGGCCATGTCAGACCCTCATCTGCCGTAGAGTGAGAGGAGATTCTTACGGTGTCATGTTTCAGAGGCCTCGAGAGGGCGCCAAGTACAAGAGCGCTGGGCACCAGCTTTACTGCAACGTGGTTTTCCGCATCTTCATTCCTTTGCTGTTGGTACGGGGTCAGAGCCACATTCAGGGCGCCATACAATTCACCACGCACTTTTCGCAAGACGGAGATGATGTCAATAACCTGTGCTTCATGTTGAGGAGAGTTTTCAGTGAGGCGTGTTATTGAGACGAGCCGAAGGACTTGTCGCCGAAGGTCTGAGTTACAAGCAATCAGTTGGACCTACACCCGGAGTAATAATTTACCCACCTAATTGGACAGCGGGACTATCGAGAGAGCAAACAAGGTCATCAGGCTGAGTGTTCCAACTATGCCGCGTCACGAGTGCGTCACTACAGTTCCATTTGGACCACATTGCAATGAGACCGGTGCCAGATGATAAGGAGCTAAGCTCGTGTAGACGTCTGGCGTGAGAAGTGAGGGATTGAATTTCTGTGTGCATAGGTGCATCTTTTAAGGCGTCATTGATCATGCGAGCTAGTACCTGGATCGCTGAGTGATCGAGGTGGGTTCGAACGGAGACATTATGAAGGTACCGTCCACATCTGTTGAGAATGAGAACCGAAGGCAAGATGCGCTGGAGGACAATATCAGGATTAAACTAACGAGCTTGCTAATCAGAGACTTACCAATACATCAGTCCCACTTGTATCGGCTGATAGTAGCGCAAAAAGATGTTCGTTGAGGTGAGATAGTTGGTTCAAGAAATTATCGATACCCTGTCGTATTTTCTCGAACGACTGGGCTGTCGACACAGGCTGTCGACCTTCAATGCCTCGGTTTCTATTCTGAAGGAACATGGCTGTAATGAAGTCTAGAATGTGCATGATTGCGCTAGCACTGGATCCATCCAAGCTCTTTGACCATTCATTGACGATACCATCCATTGCCTATTTAAACAAAGTGAGACACGTACGTGGTTATCTGAACTTGAAACACTCAACCTGTCTATACAGGATCTCAGCCGGACATTTCCTCACTTGCACCAACGCGTCTTTCATGCGGTTGATGATGGGTGACGATGGGGGACTCGACAACAAATTCACGAGAGCATGAAGATATTGTTTTAATTCTCCATTCATATCATCACATGTATCCAAAATTCGACGGAAGTATGGGATATATGCAGGGTGGAAAGTACGGGATAGGAAGAAGGTTGTCGCGTCAAGATCTATATCATTTGAGGATGTTAGATACAATGGAAACCGATCCATGGTGCTCGACAGCGCGGAGAATTGATCGAGTCGACGTCCCGAAGAAGCGATGATGTTTGTTCGTAGAGAATGAGGCTGCGCCAAGCCCCTCCGAAGAGACAGGTATTTCAGGGACAGAAGACTGGAGTGTTCAACGGAGGTCTTGAACTGAGGGAGGCGCATTTGTTCCAACAAAACCAGATAGTCGTCGGGAAGAAGACCTGCAGGGAGGAAAATCTCGATACCTCTGTTTCGCATTGCCCTTGACAACTCCCCATATTGAGGATCAACAGTCATGAACAATCGGAAACCAGGGTGTGGCCGAATGACTTCTACTGCGTCGCGGACGAGGCCACGTTCGTTCAAAGTAAGTTGTCCATTGGGTTCGCAGAGGGAGTTAAGGCGATCCAGAACGGAGGGATTGCAAAGGTTAGCACCATCGAGGACCAGCCATTCACCTCGACGCATGGCCTGGACCAAGGGTCCGTCTACCCATTCAAAACGACCTGTTGACGACGATGAGCGTGTTAGAGTTTCGATCCTTTTTAGGATATCTTGAGAGAGCGCAAAGGGTTGAGCAGAAATATCGGCAAAGAAGCTGGAAGTTTGATGCAGCAGAGGAGCAACTGTGTCTTGGGTGACTGTGCCCGAGAGCGTGAGATGTAGAGAGTCCCGGAGAGGAAGAAGGCCGTGTAGGTCTTGAGTTCGCTCTGTATTTCTGAGAATTTGATCAATGAAAGACAAGACGTCCCGTACTACCCCGACAACTTGAGTGCGTGTGTCGACCTGCTCGAAACTCCCGATTATGTCCATAGTATCAGTTGCACTGTTGATAGAAACCTCACGAAGCGGATGTCCTGTGGAGTCAGCCAAATTTCGGATTACATGAGACTTACCGCTGTCGCGAGGGCCAGTAATGATGGCTAGCCAGCCTTGTGTGATGCAATCTCCAAGGGTTTCCAGGGTGCTCAGTTGTGCTTTAAGAAGGCGTCCAGAGTAAGAGGATGCCGAGTAGTTGTCGCGGGACGTCGAGAAATGGCCAATTTGAAGGTGAGAAGGTGAGAAGAGTGGGGATGGAATTTGTTGAAAAAGAGGTGATGTAGTGACGAAAATCTTGTCAAATATTCCTTGTGCACGATGACGATCACTGTCTGCGCGGAATCGTTGGAGGTAGATACTCCTAAGAAATGTGACTGGTGTTTGCTCGTGGTCAGCCGCCGTCAGAAGGCATCCCCAGCGTATGACATCGCGGAGGTTAAATTCCCAAGGAGTACCCTGTCGGCCGAACAGCTTCTGGGTTGTGACTTCATCGCTAAGGTGGGTGTTGAAAGAGATCATGGCCCTAAGGACAGTCTCGTCCATGTCGGGGAACATATGTTGGCAAACAAGGATCAAGTCGGCAGACGTAAGTTCATCGATGTAGACTTTGGTAAAGCGATTGACAAAGGATTTCGGCAATCCCTTGCGGCCACCTCCTTGATTGAGTGGATTCTGAGCTGCAAATATTCGAAAGGATGGGTGGCATGTGAATGATCTGTCCAGTTCAGGGATATAGACCGTCCCTCGATGGTCTAGTACTGCGTTGAGACCTTCAAGGACCGCTTGAGGTGCAAGGTTCATCTCATCCAGAAGCACCCAATGACCGTGTTGCAGTGCTTTCAGAAATTCCGCATCACGCCATGCGAATTCTCCAGGTGCACCACCTTCGATAGGAAGGTCCGAGCCGAAGAGGTCAACGAGGTCAGTTTGGTCGGAAAGGTTAATGCGGCAGAGATGGTGGCCTGAGATATCCGCGAGCGCTGTGATGAGACTTGTTTTCCCGACCCCAGGACTTCCTTCGAGAAGAATTGGTTTCGGTAATTGGCAGGCGCGCAAGACGCGCATCGCGTTGTTGCGAGATGTAGGAGCCTTTAAATTGAAGATTTGATGCTGTTGTTCCTGTGGTCCTTTCTTGACTGCGAATGAGCCGAGCTGGATGTACTGGAGGGGGTCGAAAACAGGACCGTGCGAGTCGGGGTCCGTAAGAGGTACCGTTTCGTGAAGCTTGCTCATGGCCTCTCCCTTGAGGCGAGCTAGAGCCTCACGGGAATATGTGGATAACTGAGGGAGGGAACCTAATCCATCTAGATATGTCATCTGGGCTGCATGGTGCTACAGGAATAATTAGCCGACAGTCAGATTCAGGCGAGATTCACTCACATATATCTCTACAACTGACATGGAATCTACACTCTCGGGCCTGTAGACCGCGTTGGAAAACATCACCCAAGCCTGTAGCAGGGCCGATCAGCTAGAATGCGAGGGATTAGACGAGGGGTGCCTACAATGATATCACGCAAGCTAGTGATGGACTTGTCCCCAATGCGCGTAGACAACCACTCGATGTAATCAAGAACCGTCCGAGTATATGGTTTTAGGTCGGCGTGCTTCCACGAACTATCCACGATCAGCTCTAAGTCATCACGGTTATCTACTCGTGGAACCCAAATCTCCGTGAAGCGATTGCGTAATGCTGGCGATAGTTCCTTCTTGCCATAATCACCACCTGGGTTCATAGTCGCAACCAGTTTGAAGGCACTGGCGGCCTTGACAGTTGGGTGTATAAAATCACTGCCTCCCTTTTCCGCAAGAACAATGGTACGTCCAGGTTCAAGAACACTGTTCAAACGCTCCAATACCGAATCGTCTGCGAGGGAGATCTCGTCAAGAAGAAATATATCACCACTTCGCATAGCCTCGATAAGAGGGCCATCGTGCCACTCGAATATAGACTGAAGCCTCAGCAACCGCTCTTGGGCCTCAGACAGTCGGATGTGGTCTTCCGTGGTCGAAGGGAACTTCAACGCCTTGCTCAACGAAGCTGCGAGATTTTCAAATGAAGGATCGACAGACTGCACTCCAACGGCTGCCAGGGCCGAGGCTGCTCCCTGAAATACCTCTGCTTCCAGCGTGGTCCGATTCCGTATAGGTCGCAAGGCGCCGATGATGTCTGCCGTCTCTGTGTTCTGGTGACAATTGAGACCGTGTAACCGCTGTCCTGTAACGTCTGCAAAGACCTGACAGACGGAGGTCTTCCCGGAACCTGTTTCGCCTACAAGCAACACCGGCTCATTGAATCTAAGAGCGCGGCAAACTAGGATATATAGTCGTTGCATGGCCTTGGTCCAGACGATATTCGATGTCGAGGGTAACGGGGCGCCCAAGAACTCTGCCATGTTCATCCCAGGTTGATGGAGATTGTAGAGAGCATCCTCGTTGATTTGAACTCCCATGATGGATTGGATCACTTCCCTAACCACGGCTTTGTCATCCTCCCGACGCGCACGTTCAGCCAACAGCATGTACCCATTATCAGCCAACTCTTGGTAACCAACAGCATCTCTGTTCGCCCAGCGGAATAAATCCCGTAGAGTAGCGAAGCCTTGCTTGCTCTCGAAAACGCGGCCGGCTTGTCTTCGCTTCTGCAACTCTCGGAAGACAGTCACGATACGCTTTCCATAGGATGGAGCAATCCTGCAGCGTTGGCATAGAATTGACTCCAGTTCGGCTTGAGGAACGTCCTGGAAATGGACCTCGAGGAATCGGTTGCGGAATGCGCGAGAAAGGACTTTACGGCCAGCATACAGACCAGGAGGATTCTGTGTAGCAAATAACATAAAATGGGGATGGGGTCGCACGACTTCCTGCGTTTCTGGAATGACAAGCTCTCGGTTGTCGTCGAGAAGTCGATTAAGCGCTTCTAAAACATCCGTTGGAGCCAAGTTCAGCTCGTCCAATACAATCCAATCTCCATTCCGTAGGGCATGCACCAAAAGACCATCCTTGAAGACCAACTTTCCAGTCAGCGGATCCGATACGTAGGATCCAAGGTATTCTTGAATATCCGTATGCTCATGGTTATTGATACGGACGAACCGGTGCCCTGTACGTCGCGCAAGGTACTCGACAGAGCTCGTCTTTCCACTGGACGTGGGACCCTCGATGAGAACAGGGAACCTCCGGGTTGTGATAATACGCGCCAAGTCCACGAGCTTCGTCTCTACTGAAGGGGTCATGATGTATTCCTCCATTGGATCCTCGGGATACGTCCCCTTCTCTAGGTAGAAGGGTCCAAATTTGATAAACTCCTCCCGCCCACGAGGAACTGCCGCCTCCATACGCAGCATCGACTTTGGATTCCGTACGCCCACCAACAAATGCTTGTGCATCAACCCCGTCACAATCCCTGCGCTGGGAGGGTCTAGCACCATAGTAAAAGCCATTAGACACCCCTCCCAGACTGATCGACGCAGACTGTACATGCTCGCCATGTCAGCAGCGAACGTCAACGCGCGGGCCAACGTCCGCATGCTAAAATGGGGTCGATGATTGGCTCCATCTGCAAGCTGACGCTTCTCTGCCAAATCCTTAACAGCGATGTAAAACTCTGCGACGTTCATGATGATCCCCTTGTCTCCTGCCGCACATGCTCCGATATATTGGTTGATTATGCTCAGAAGCGTGTCCTTATCAGCATCAGGCGGCGGGACGTCGATCTCGGTGAATCGGGATCGGATATTTGGTGGGAGATCCTTCTTGCCTACGTCAGTTGCTGGGTTCATGCAGGCAAACAGGCGGAAATCTGGGTGACGGGGTACTGGCTCAAGGGAACCCTGTTCAGTAAGGGTGATTGATGCTGTGGGGCCGTGAAGCAATCCGGAGATGCATTCAAGAGTTTCAGGACTCGCAAGATTAATTTCATCCAGCAAAATCCTTGAACAAGAGATCAGTTTACGTGTACACTCATTGACATGTTGCCTACTTACCAGTCGCCTGAGCGCAGTGCCTTGACCAATGGGCCCTCCACAAATCCAAAGGCAAATTTACCTTTCCCTTGTAAATGCTGAACCTCGAACGTATCAACATCCCTCAGGAAAGCGTCCCATGCGGCACTGGATCCCACAGGATCGACTCTCCTCCTTTTCCGGGGTGCGTCAGGTTCATCACGATCGTAATTCGCTTCGCTACACCAGAAATTATTAGCTTTATTTGGGAAGAAAATAGAAAGGTGATGCACGAGAAACATACCTTGTGTCCCCGGTCTTCTTCCCAGTCAACCGTTCTCTGGCCAACCGCCCGCTCTCCCTCCAAAGTCCCACAACCCTCTTCCACCTCCCTTCATTCATGCCCTTCCTGACCTCTGTTTCGAACTTCTCATTCTTCTTCCTACTAAACGTTGTCCCAAACAACTCCAAGAACCTCTCCTGTAACGCCGACGCAGGTACTCTGGTATCAACCGGCTTCAAACCACCAATCAAATCCGAAGACTCGGTTTGATGTGACAAGTTGAGAGAAGTGAGCGAGCGTCCGAGCAAGGTCGCCAGATGTGTGATGACACTCGTCTTCCCCGTACCAGTTTCACCGGTGAGTAACACAGGTTCGGAGAGAACAGTGCTAGTCATAATGCGCGAGAGCAGACATACAGCCGGTCGATGCATTGCAAACGGCCTTGTAGGTGACAAATCCACAAGGGACCTCCTTTGCTTCGCTGCCAACCTTGTCCTGCCTACAGATACACAAACAATGTTTCCATTCACATCCTTCTCGATATCCAGACCTGGTGTTCTTCCTTTCAACAACCAGTCCCTCCTTTCCTCGTCCAAACCAAGTTTCTCTCCAATCACAGCAGCCACTGCATTCAAATGAGCTTTCGCCGATGTTGTCGTAGCACCCGCGCCAAAGAACACATCCCTTGCCTCCAAGTACATCTCCTCTCTCAAACTCGGATTCGTAAACACATCCCAAAGAGGGATAATACCTCCCTCAGGAGCTTCGACGTCCATCGGTTGAAACGACGTGGACAACAACCTCTCCACTCTCGCGCACAACTTTTCCAACTCTCTCAATCCAACATCCCTGACGCCGGCCGCCGCACCAAGACTTTTTACGCCTTCCCAAAGATCGATTAAACCTTCTGCGGCCCTTCCCTCCAACTTTCCATATCGCCGCTCCACAATCATCTTCAACTCCTCCCCCTGAGGGGCATCGACAATCATCTCGCAAAACTTGTGTGCACCGAAGAACACGGGGTGAGCAAACCTGCCATTCCTCGAAGGTTGGATCGAACGCGTTGCAAAAACCAGGAAATCTTGGTGCGCAACAACACACCCCCAAGACGGGACATCCAACTTGGCTCGTGCGCCGATCCAGTTTCCCAGCCGTAGGGACTCGATGAGGGGTTTGATTACCCCAAGGACTTCGCTACTCCCTCTGTCGATATCCTCGAACACAACCCAACGACCTTCACGCATGGCGCGTACGAGGACACCTTCCTTCCACTCAAAATTGCCGGGATTGGTGGGCGAAGAGATATACGAGCCAAGAAGAGACCGCGGGTCAAGGGAGGTGTCGGCGAGATGGATTGTAATGACTTGGTTTCTCATCTCAGGGTAGAGAATCCCAGCCAGATGGTTTAAAAGCAATGCCTTGCCAGCGGACGGCGACGACGTAAGCAAAGTCGGCACACGCATAGAGATATGGAGGGCAAGAGCACGAAGAGCCGCAATAGAGGTTGGTGTGGGAATTAATGCAGCGGGAGGAGCAGAAGCCTCTGACTGCCGCAAAAGTAAAATACCATGAACGCTCGCCACGCGAGGGCTTGAAAAATGAACCATGAGCATTCGGAAATTCGGTAGACAAAAACCATACCTCAAATCCAAGTCCTGAATACAAATCGCTTCTTCGCCCGCCTCAAACCTATAAAACTCGTCCAATTCAACATCACTCAGCCCCTCCCGTATCCGCTTGATCCTCTTCAGCTCCAGCATAGGCAACACCCACCCATCGAAAATTTTGTCCTTACCCTCTTCGTCTTTTTTCACGTAACCGCCAGAAGAAACCCAACAATCAACACTGCACACTTCACCATCCCGCATTCCGAGTACCTTCCTTTCTAATTTCTCCCTCTCAGCTTCCCCCATGCCACTCTGCAATGCGTAACACCAAATCGCGAGCAACTTGACTCCGTTATTATTCTGATTGTGTTCGGGAGACCAAGTGAGTTTACTCAGAGGGGAGAGCGACCAGAATAGCTGTGATGGAAGTTCGCGATTTGCCTGCTGGATACGAAAATAGGTGAGAAGAAGACAATGGAGTCTTGTAGTTTCAGCGGAGATTTGACTCGGTTGAGCGTTGACGAAGTGTAATGGACCACGAGGGTAGAACTTGATCAAAAATTCATGTAAAATCCTGCAGGCCGAATAAGTCTCTTCTCAGAGGAACAAGAGGAAAAACGCACGGAAAGATCTCCTCATAGACCTCGATAACATAAACCAAAGCCACCAACCTCTCCTCCTTCATCTCCTCATCCTCATCCTTACCCCCGTCCAACCACCGCGCAAACAGATCAATCAACAAAGGCCTGAACAATTCCACAACAGTCTCAACCAACTCCGGAACACTCAACAACCTCGACAACGCATTCAAAATTCTTCCTTTATCCGTACTCTCCACATCAACGAAAGATTTGAGCACATCCAAAACATCAGATAATCGAATTTCGACTTCTGGGTGAGCAGCAACGGAGCTGAGTAGCGCCTTGACTTGTTTCTTCAAATTCAACTTCAGAGGGTCACGCAGGTTCCTCGTGTCGAATGCCGTGGTGGTGTTAGTGGACGTAAATAGAGCAGCGGTAGCCGCCATGGTTTCTGGTAGAAGCGGGGACGACGTATCCTCTGTAGTTATGGTGGTGGTGGTGGGAGCGACAACGGTGGTTGAAGTCATTTTAGGTTTTGATAAGATGAGAGGGTTTTGAGATAAAGTTCAACAGACGAATAGAAGATGGTATGAACTCGCAAGCAGCGAGATAATAGATTTTAGCCTGCGATATACACCTAGTAAAGCCACCATTGCAAAGACACAGGCGCAAAAGTTATCAGCATTAAACCGCCCGGGTAAAGAAGTCAGTTATACATACCTCTATTTTTATTTTTTTTTTCGCGCGGAGACGCGATAACAGGTGTTCTTGAGTACAGCGGTCTAGTGGGCGTGAAACCTTTAGACAAAGGCGCGCTGAACGCTGAAGAGCCTACAATGCTGCAAAGAGCAAGAGGCAAAAAGCCGTACTTCGTAAATTTTCGTGACATTGTGACTCTGTCACACTTCATCACAGTGCTCGATTTACATTTTCTTATCTTATCACCCCCATCCACGATGCCAACTTCCAATTTGTGTTCAGTCCGAACACTATGAACCAAGAAATACAACAATGCAAAGAGGTATGGATATGTGTGTATACAAGTGCGTATGTGAACCGACCATCCGAAAAACCAAGACCGAAGCCAAAACGAAAATCAAAACCCATAAAAACACTGGTGGAGCGAACGAAGCAAGCACAGAGGCTATATATACATATACATACAAGTCAACACCTAGATGTCAACGCAAAAAGAAGGAAGAAATTTAACTAATCAAACCATGATTATATCTGTACTGCATTCTCCTACAAAGACAAGATTGCACCGAGGTATCAGGGTATCCACTTCCAAATGCAAAATCACTCCGTTCCTCGGTGGATATCATTCCTTCTCGAGGGTCGGACACTCGCTCCTGATTCCGACGCGGACGCGAAAGTTGACGTGCTCGTCCCACGAGCGCTTGCTTTATCGGCCACCACCTCGAGATCCAGTTCCGCTGTCAATTCCTGGTCTTCTTCCGCGCTTTCTTCTTCTTCTGCATCACGCTCGTCCATATCCTCTTCAGCCTCCTCATTCTCACCATCCTCTCCTCGGGACTGTTCCTCTCCTTGCTCGTCATCAGCCTCTCCCTCTTCATCAGCCTCATCGTCATCTTCTTCTTCATCCTCTTCTTCTTCTTCGATAATCCTCTGCACCTTGACCCATCTCCCTTTCCAATACATCTTTTTCTCGTCCTCTCCTTCACTCACCCAAACCCCCTTTTCAAAGACATCTGTCAAGTCTTTATCAACCCTCGTAAATTTATCCTCCACAACTAGCCACTCCACGCCACGCTCACACCCCCCACTGTATGTCTGCTGTCCCACATCCGCACCCTCCCTCTCAGAGATAATCCTCCGCACATCCGGCCCCGACAACCCCGCTAGCTTGCACCTCCTCAAGCGAGGCAACACCATCCTCTCCCTCCTCACCACTTCCGATCCACATGCCCCAACTTTCGCCTCCTCCGCAACCCTTCCGACCAACGCCGACCACGCACTAAAATTCCCATCGCCAGTGTGCCCAGTCACCGTCACCTTCCAAAAATTGACCTCGAGCGTCTCCAGCACCAGCAGACTTTGTATGAGCGTTCTCCAGCTCGAGAGCTCGCACTCCAGGGCTGTAATGATAAGCGTTTCCAGGGTCGTTGCCAACCTCGGCAGCGGCACACGCTTAAATAGGGTCGACCCATTATTGGACAAGGGACTGACTGAAATAGAAGTTGTTGTTGTAGGGGATGTGACCGAAGTCCCAAGAGAGGAAGTAGCTGAGTGGGCCGAGGAGGACATCGGCGAATGTACGGGCGTTGACGATCCCGAGGACGGTGTCGAGTAATTATACGTCGTCGCCCACGAATCACCGCCAGACGACGAATAACTGTCAACAGCGTCATACGAATGATGCACACTAGACCCAAGGGGAACCGGGTATGATTCATCTTGGTTGGGATGGGGGATCGCCGGTGGTTGTGCGGGATCAATTGAAAGGTTACAGGGCGCGATTAGCTCCACGAAGGGGGTGAAATCCTGGTCCGGCAGATCGAGGCTAAGCTTCTTTACATTTGGCATCACGAGGCGGTTGAGGACGACACAGAGATAATCGGGATCTAAGTCAGTCAAGCTCAGTTCCCACAGGGATTCCAACAGAATATACTCGTCCTCCTTCCCCTTTCCTTTCCCGTCGTCTAAAGTTGTCCAAACGAGGTCCTCGGTACCATCCTGATTCCTCGGCCCAGAATAATGCAGAAAGAGGCGCTGGAGGTCAGGACTATGCCGTAGCATCCTGTCCCAAAATTTGTACGGTGGTCGAATGCTGTCCGAGTGAAGGGCGAGTTCGAGGGCGTGTAGGTTAATTAAGTATGGACTTTGTTCCCATGGGAGGTTGACACCAATTAAAGACACGTTTCTCAGCTTTGGCAGAGAATTGCTGAAGATTCGAACAGGAGGTCTGTATGTGGCAATGTAGAGATTCTGTGGTGTAACGAAGTCCTCGAAATGGTATAACTGGAGTGTTTCGAGGTTTGGAGCAGGACCAGAGCCTCCGAGGTTTTTTCGCGCGAGGAGTTTGCAGTCGTTGTCACGAATTTTAAGATGAAAAGCACGCCAGCAGGTTACGTGCGGCATTATGAGTGAGAATATGGTGGTGAGCTCGTCGAGGCATATTGTCACACCAGGGATGTGATCCTGGGGAGCGACAGTATCGACAAGGATGTCCAGCCGGCGGTTTGGGTTGGGGGAACATCGTGCAAGGTAGGCCTCTGCACGGAATGTGTGAGAGTATTCCCTGAAATACAAGGTGGTCCATAACGAAGGTGTGCGGAGCGCGACGTGGCGCCAGTGTTGGCAGACGTGGGAGGCGGTAAGTTGGAACTGAGTAGAGGGAATGGCATAGTAGTTCTGGTCAGGCTTGAGAAGGAAGGGAGAGTCAGTATATGGATAGTCGTCCTCAGCGCCGAGGACAATGATGCGGGTGAGCAACTCGACTGGGAGGGCATGGATGCCAGTGAGACGGTGGGCAAACATCAGAGAGTTAGAAGTTGGGAACTTGTTCGCCAGAATATCTAATCTTGTAGCGCTTACATAAGATGGAGTAAGGACAAAAATAACTACTGCATTCCCAAGTCCTTGAACGAGATGAAGTGTCCACCACCACTGCATTTGTAGCCATGAGCCTTCTTCTCCCACGCGTACCCATTCTTGCACTTCTGACCCAGCTTATCGGCTACCTTCGCTATGTGTTCCTGCATGTGTTCATCTGCAACGTGCGGAGCCTCTGAGATTTTCGGGACAGGACGGACCGCCGCGGCCTCCTTCGCCTTGCGTTCGGCCTCCTCCCTAGCTTTGCGTTCAGCCTCGAGCTTAATGATCCGTTCCTCCTCCTCTTTGGCTTTGCGTTCAGCCTCCTCGCGTACAGTCCTCTCTGCCTCAAGACGTGCCTTGTGCTCGGCCTCTTCCTTCGCCCTCACCTCAGCCTGTTGCTTGGACCACCTTTCTGCATCCTCCCTCGCCTTGCGCTCTGCCTCTTCGTGAGCTTTCCACTCCACCTCTTCGCGTGCGTGCCTCTGCGTCTCCTCGCGTGCAATTCGCTCTGCTTCCTCCTTGAACCTCTTCTGAGTCTCCTCGAGGACCTTCAACCGAGTCTCCTCTTCCAAGGTCCTCTTCTCGTACTCAGTCTTGGCGCGAAGCTCAACCTCGCTGATTTCCTTCAACCTGTCAACCTCCTCCTTGACCCTCCTCTCGTGCTCAGCTTTGGCCTTCAACTCGGCCTCGCTAAGTGCTTTGAACCTCTCCTCTTCCTCATGCAACCTTCTCTCGTGGAGGCGCTTCGCCTTCAATTCAGCTTCGTCAAGCTCCTTCAACCGTTCCTCTTCCTCCTTCATCCTCAACTCGTACGCTTCCTTGGCCTTCATCTCGATAGCCAAAAACTCTTCCTCGCGTTTACCCAGCTCCTTCTCCATCGCCTCTTCACCCTTGATCCTTTTCTCGGATTCTTCGTTGGCTCTCTTAACACTCTCCTCCAAACGCTTGATCGTCAACTCCACCTCCCTCTTCATAATCACCAACCTCTCCCTCTCCATCCTAAATTCATTTAACTCCCGAGCCCTCTCCTCTTTGATCTTCCTCAATTCTTCCCCGTCATTCCACGTCGCCGATACATCAATCGAGATACTCCTCAGCACATCTGCGCCAGGGTACTCATATACATGGAAGAACAGATATGCATGGCACGCGTCGTGGAGCCCACCATGCGCATGCGCAGCGTATGACGAGTTGTCCCCGAGCCTGACGTTCGGGTGTATCTTCTGATGATCAAGGTAATGGCTCCAGGCACCAGCGCTTCCTGCGTTCTTGAACGCTGGAACAGAAGCAAGCGCCAATCCAAGCGCTTCGTTCAACATTGGTGGACCATATCCCTTCCCTCGCCCACTCTTCTCGTCAAGGGCAACGCCATGGTGTGCGTACAATGCCAATCGGGTATAGTCCGTCACGATGCCCTCGGCGACCTTCGCACCATGCGAGAGGACGATGTCAGTCTGGACAGACGCGCTGCCAGCGTTGAGAGAAGCATAACGGATGGTGTAGACAAGGGATTCAAGGGTCGCGTTTGCGAGACCGAGAGGGATGGGGATAGGGACACACAAGGTCCAGCTGTTGACTGCTTTCGCTGGAGCAGCAGGTAACTTGTCGTGGTGGGCAACACCGTTCCCATGGGCGTGTCCATTTAGGGGGACTACGGCGCCAGTGTTGGTATGCGGGTTGAGTTCAGGGATGCTGTCGCGACGATAAGATGCATGGGTATGTTTGACGTGCCCGCCTTTGAATGGGTATACGCGAGGCTCGACGATTTCGACAGTACCATGGGCGTTGGCACTGGCGCCAACAGAGATATTAGTGGAGGAAGATATAGCAGTAGAAGCTGAGAAACTGTGGTGCTCGGAAGAAGTGGTAGAAGTCGCAGAATTGTATTGGTTGGAACCGTAGATGCCAGCACCACCTCCACCACCATGATGGTGGCCAGAAGGTAAGCCAACAAATGGGAACCCTAAACCAAGAGTAGCCCCGTGTCCGGCGACGTGATCGTGATTGTGAACGTGACCTGTGCACTGGCAGGTGCATACACATTCTTGCTGAACCAAGGAGGCAGCCATTGTAGTAGATAGTTAGGCAGAAAAGGGTGGGATAGATAGGGCCTTGAGGGAATCAACGATGTTGACGATATTGACGGTACTTTTCGGTTCCACCTCGCCTCCCGTACTTATACCCAACGCAACAAGCCAATGAATCGTCATCGGTAACGTACTTCGGATACGACACTGATCACATTACCGGTCGCGGGTGCGGGGGAACATTCCACCTATCATTAGGTGCGTCAAAATAAAATGATGAGGGGTTCTGGCTGAGAGAACCAAAAACGATGAGCCACTCAAGTCCCATTTGCGTTCTACATCCCTTGTGCCGGATGGGCGGGGCCAAGGAATAAAGGTTTGTACGTATAGTGACACCACTACGACGTTTGTGAGATCGGTATCCAACCCTTTCTTCTCGTTTTGGCGTCGGAAACCCGTATGTGTGGCAATAAATGTCAGTAGAGTGCCGAAATTTGCATTCAGACTCAGCGCTCGACGACAGCTAGAAGATGGGACCTTCAGGATGAAGACGACTTACATCTGTGCCTCGATGGGCGCAGTTTGGAACCGGACCGAGGGGTGTGAACGTGAGCTCTTGTCGAGGAACTGTTGATGCGCCTGTGTCTATCGGAATATGAAAAACACACGGTTCGGACGGAAACGTTAACCTCTGGAGTCGACTCTTCATCTCGGCTTCACTATTTGCACGGGTTTTGCTGTGCTACTCGGCTTATAGACCTCGTCTCCAACAAACTTGATTGCACTGTCCGAGCGTAGACAGAATACATATGTATCTTTTTTTGTCGAAAACACCATCATCTCTCGAACGTCCCTGGTGCTTACTTTCAACCATTCCAGGTTTCCACCCTTCATGACGTCCGTCGGTTTGGAACTCTCAGGGCTAAAAGAATCTACCGAATTCGGGCAACAGCTCTTCCCACCAAGATGGTGCAATCTAGACCTTTCCGCGATCCTTAAGCCCCGGGTCCCCTTATCACCCATCGAGGCATACATACCAGTGTCCCGATGACGATAACCCAAGCGATCCTCTAGATAATTATAACTCAACCAATCATAACGTCTCGCATTTTTATCACCATCAACTATGTATCATAACCCAAACCCCGCATCCATTTCATAGTGGTATGTTTTTAGCTGCCAATTAATCAGACAGCCGAAAGATGAACTTACGTTGGTTCCCATGCATAGAGTGTATGTTTATACACCGCATGCGACACCAACACCGACATTTAGCAGGAACGCCACATGGGCCGACGACAGACAACATGGATGCCTGAGGTTCCAGATCTGAGGAGCAGGGAATACTCATTCGTCTATAGTATACCGAGCCTGAGGAATTATGAAGCGTGCCAAGTGCTGGAAGCGAAAGCGATTTTTCAAGCCTCGTGTAGTCATATATCACCACTAACTCTAATAGGTACATTGGGGAATAGCCTTCGCACTTGAGGCTATTTTTGGTCCCTTTGAAAGGTTGGATGGAAGGCTTCAGGAGAGGGGTGGGACTCGAAGATGTTCATCGTCCGGCAACCCTAGGACCACAACACCCGACTTGTCATTGCATTGCGCATTTATACTATCCGACAACCTCAATCTTGCGGGACTTTCATCCACCGGGTTTTTAAAAAGATTTGAGACAGGTGAACGACCGGTTTCACCTGTCAAGGATAAAAGAAAGGTAGGACTATGAAGACATATCAACATCAAGTCATCTTTGAATTACATGATAGCAAATGGCACTTCCGAAGTAACTACTGCATTCCCAATTCCTCGAAGGAGATGAAGTGTCCTTTACCAGCGCACCTGTAGCCATCAGCTTGCTTCTCCCATGCGTACCCATTATTGCACTGCTGATTAAGCTCCTTGGCGCGCTCCTTTATGTGGTCTTGCAACTGCTCATCCGCAACGGCGGGAGCTGTTGAGACCGACGGAAGGCTTGAAGGCTTGGCCCTCGCCACTTCTTGCCTGAACCTCTCCTGTGCGTCCTCCACTTCCTTCTTCCTCTTCTCATATTCACCCTTGAAGTAAATCTCCGCATCGTTGATCTCTCTCATTCTCCTATCGTGCTCCCCCTTGGCATTCTGTTCAGCCGCCAAGAATTGTTGCTGTCGCTCTTCCAACTCCTTCTCCATGGTGATCAAATCTTCAGCCCTCTTCTTGGATTCTTCAATCGCAAGCTCGACCTCCCTCTTCATCATGATCAGCTTCTCTCTTTCCTCCCTGAACTCCCTGAGTTCCCTCGCCCTCTCTTCTTTAAGCCTCTCTAACTCTGCGCCATCATTCCATGTCGCCACGACGTCAACCGAAATACTCCTCAATGCCTCCAATCCCGGATACTCGTACACATGGAAGAACAAGTACATCAGGCATGCGGCATTGTTCTCATCTCCCTCGCCATCCGAGGAGTCCTCCCTGATCCTTATATTCGGGAATATTTTCTGCTGGTCAAGATAGTGGCTCCAAGCGCCAGCAGCACCTCCATTCTTGAATGCCGGAACGGACGAGAGCGACCCGAGCGTATCCTTAAGGATAGGGGGGCCATAACCCTTGCCCTGCCCACTCCTCTCGTCGACAACGGCGTCATGTTGCCTATACAAAGGCAACTTGGAATAATCCGTCACGATACCCTGGGGGATTTCATGGCCATTCCAGAGGACGACATCGGTCTGGACAGATGCACTGCCAGCATTCAGAGAAGCGTAGCGAACGGTATAGGCGACAGATTCGAGGGTCGCATGAGCGAGACTGGCAGGGATGGGAATGGGAAGGCACAAAGTCCAGCTGTTAATACCCTTCAAGGGTACAGCCGTAGCTTTGGACGTTATGTCGAGGTGGGCGATACCGTTCTCGACAATGACATGCAGTGGGTTGAGCTCGGGAATAGTCTCGCGACGGTAAAACGCGCTTGTGTGTTCGGTGTGCTCGTCTTCAAATGGCAGGGTACGGGGTTCAACAACCTCAATAGAGAGGTGTCCGTCAACACCAGCACCAGAGGAGACTTTATTCGGAGATGGGGTAGAGACCACGGTCGGGGCGGAAAAATTATGATGCCCGGACGGGGCAATAGGCAAAGAAGCGAGTGTGTTCAAGCCATAGCCAGGGGTGAGGTTGGTCGCTCCAAGGTGATAGTGACCGGGAAAACCGGCGAGACCCATGGTGGGTCCATACCCGGTGGTACGGTCATGGTGGTGGACATGCCCGTTGTACGAGAAGCATTCTTGTTGAACTAATGTGGCAGCCATGGTAAAGGTGGATGAACAAGCGAAGTTATGAAAGTTTAGAAAAGCGTTGTAGATCAATAGCGTCGATGAGTTGACACTGGTCTTTACCTTTGTCTCACCTCGTATTTATACCTTTCAAGTGAGCCCTTCAGGCTTTATCAGGCATTGTGGTTTCAATTTCATGGAATTTCTATGTGTAAATTGAACCAGGACGCTGTCCCGGTGACTTCGGAATAGAACACTGCATTAACCGCTGAAGAGAGTGGGGTGACAGGCACTCCTAGCTGCGCGCGCACAAGCCCCCACATTTTTCCCACTAAGGCCACTTGATTGGTTCTCTAGCAAGGATAGTTGTAGATCGCAAGGCCGACCATCCTCTAAGCCAGATAAAAAGTTGCGTGTACCACCGCTTCCAATACACCCTAGAATGCCCCGCATGTAATCCCTGGCAACTACTGTACATGTTTCGCTCTCGGTCAGAATGGTGAAGAACTTGAGAGTGAATGACTAATTTTGAGTTTTGACGCGGTGGCGTTCTTGGAACTTAAAGGAAATGTCAAATGCCGATCATCGTTCCCCTATTCGGTTCGACAACACTCTGCACTTATTTCCAGCGTTACTGAGTTTGAATTTACAACCACATCTATGCCATAATGCCTTGGAACAGAATGCATTGTCAATGTGGAACCGCCCACCATGCCACCCCCAAGACCCCACGGGACGCAATGGCGCACTGCATCCCAGGTTTATTAGATTTACAACATTCTAACATTTATTAGTATTCAACAGGGTTTGCAATATGCGAGTTCGAGTCTGTCACACACCGAAGGAACTTAACTGGTGATGGGGTCTGTGCCGACAACAACGGAAAATATATTGTGATGCCAATCATCACTTATCCAAGGTATTATTGGCATTGCCAACCAAGGTAGGCAATCCTACCTCAAACACCGCAGCATATTCAATGCAGCACGTCAAGGACGTGTTGTAGGGACGAAATCATAAAGAAGCAAAGCCACATGTCTGTTCTTGAGCGTCAAGTCTGTACGGTGCGATGCACGGCAAGGAAACCGAAACACCTTTGGGAGTTTGGCGACCAAAAATATCCATACCAGACTCAGGCTTTGGAACACGTCAAGAAATCCTTCCATAATGTGGTTCATTTTTGAAATGTTTCGGAAAGTTACGATGACGTTTAGAAGCTTCGCCTCATAATCCTCGTGTTGTAGCGCATATCCAGAGATATACAGAGCCGCCCCAGAAGCTGTCTAATAATCTGGTGTTTCATGTAGACAGCGTGCATAGAAAGACTAGCCAAACACCGTGTAATCGGATGACTTCCGGACTTTGAATCGTAAGCAATTCGATATGGATACGCTCTTCGTTGTTAAACATGAGTACATCTGTAAGGAGACAGGGGGGTGTTTGGTATTAAATCGATCATGTCGCGCTTCGATTCTACAACCATCGGCTATCTTGGTGTCCAAGCGCTCAACAGCTGAAGACAGAAGAGCCTATTATTACGTCATGAACAATCCATTACTTGAGAACGTGTGCGACAACATACCTGGGATAGTGTAGTTAGTGACAACGGGCCAATAGATGTTAATGGTAACACCGGGATCAGTTCCTATCAGAAATGAGTTCACAGTTGCAAACAAGAGAGTAAGATCCTGGCGCATACCCTTATATGCTCCTGGGAAACTGACGGTGGCGGGAGAAGTACTTCCACCACCGGTGATTTGGATCTGAGCACACTCCATCTGCGGATAGCTTAATCACCCAACATGGACATGACCCTTCATATGGACTTACATAAAATTGAGCACCAGGGTAGGTACTCGCCCCGTGCAGAGCTGCAATCAAAATCAGCTGCGGGTCAGAATGAGATATGAAGTCGAACACACCGATGATCTCAGCACGCAGCAGGTACTGGCCAGCAGGGATACAACTCGGGATCTTGAAGGTGACCTTTCCCTTATTTGCAATGAACCTATCAACACCCCAGCTACCACCCGACAAACCGTCTTCATAGATCTTGAACCACTTCAAGCCAGTAACGCTGCTCTGAAGTGCGTTAGGCACTTGGGCGCTGTAACCACGTTGTCAGCTCTCCCAAGGTCTTCTATCAGCGCATATGTAAACGACAACTCACAGGTAAGCCATCACAGGTCCCTTGTGAGACGAATCAATCGGGTCAGCGGGATCACTAGGGTCAGCACCATTCAAGGTATGATGCCATTCAGTGGTGACCTGAGTACCAGCAGGTACTGTGAGAATAGACTGTGATACTGGTTGGTGGTATGGATTGATTCCACCATTGCAAATGATATCGTTCGAATTTACATCGGTTATGGGCTGAGACCGGGGGGATCAAAACTGGATTATTTTGAGAAAAAGAACGGAGACTCACACCATCATAATCCGGCACCCGAATGCCATTCAGATGACCTTGAGAAACACCATTGACGTACAACTCTTGAAAGATGGTGTGAGCAAACACGGTGCTCGCGAACCACACGAGCGAAGTAAAGGTGAAATAAGACTTCATGTTGCTGTTTGGTACGTTTGGTGGACCTTTGGGGGTCATCTTTTATACAAAGGGGACTGAGAAAACTCGCTTCATCCTCGGTGGGCGTTTGGCACAGCTGTGAACGTTTCCTCGGTCCATTCTCATTGCCGTAGCACTACATGAGAGGATGCCTGAGAACCAAGGCGACAGTCCTGGACATTCGCACTGCTTGAAATGCAATATCAGACTCTTACGCTAGAAATTCGGAAGTAGAGGTAGAGTGACGCGGGGAAGAATGCGGGGAACTAAGCTTAGCTCCATCACGTTGTCTTTCCAAGCTGTCAGCCCGACCTCTGGATGTACCGTGGATGACCAGTGCCCTGATCCAAGGATTACATGTTCAGTGCCTTGTGATGAGCTAGATCAAAGAAGAAGCACTGACCTTAACGCATGAAGATATGCCCATGCTTTCAAATATGCCGTGGACGGATCAAATATGTTCTAAAGTTCAAATTCATTGGCTCAAAGGAGAATACCCGTGGCCAGTTGACATGGTAAGCTCGAGGAGATATAAAGAAGCTGTCCACAGCGAGGATAGTTGAACACGATGAAAGAAGGCTGAGATAGGCTTGAGACATTGCGAGAGTTGGCTGCCAGGTTCTGAAGGTCAGGCTGAAACGGTAGTCCGTGGATGGGAATCGAGCATCTAGCTCCTGCAAGAACTGCCAGAAAGACCTATGAGCTGGGATGAGATGATATGGCTCGAGAAAGTCCAGTGTACAACGGGGGCCGATGCCTGTAATCTGCAGGGGGGTGTAAGTCGGATGCCAGGATCCTAGAACAATGGGTGGCACAAATGATTCTGTCCGAATCTCACGAGATTTTGAACTACGCCGACGAGATTTATTCCTTCGGAGTTTGGTTCCACCATAAACATGGGACAAAAAGGCAAGAGAAAAACGTGTTGGTGCTGCTAATGGCCGTTAACGGATTGGCAGGTGGCCCACGAGTACATGCCGCCAGTTGAGCCTGATGCATTGATGATTGAGAAAGCCCAACAAAAAGTCTCGAGCTCCGCAAAACACAAACAAACGCGCCCAATCTTTTTGATGTTGCAGTTCTCGCTTAACATCCGGAGCTTGAAAGCATAATATATTTTTCCCATACAACGAGAATTGCTCTACAAATCAGTAGGACAGCTCATAAGAATTCCGCAAGACACTACAATCGTGCGACACTACAATCGTGCGTTGTAGTGTCTTGACGTGCAGGACCAGGGAAAACTATCCAGACATGGTCTGCTGAAGTCAAACTCACGAGGTGTCCTCAGAACAAGGCGAGGGATACAAACGGAAATAGAAGCAGTTAGTCGGCACACAATACCAGGATAAGTTACCATACGACGCGCGCACTCAGTATTGTGACTTTATATCTTTTTAATCCCTTGCGTTTCAAACCTGGATAATTGGTCAACAAGGCGTTGTGGCAATAGTGGGAGCTCTCACCTTGGGACCTCAGCCACCGTATCATGCGCCCACCATCCTTTCTTTTCGGCACGTCTTCTGTAGCGGTCGGGGGTGGTTCAACATGGTCGTACAATAAGAATTGCGGTGGGTCGCTCAAGGGACCCGCAAAAGTAATTTGGTAGTTGTAGGGGTTATTTTCGGGGACAGCGAGAAACTCCTCGATCTTGTCTAATGCCCACTGCAGCGTACAGTCCCGGCAACCCGTGAGGCGGTACACCCACCGCGCCACCTCTGTGTGAGATATATAGACCCCGAAGTAGCGGTCGGCAAGATCAGGGGAGCTTTTATGACGGACGGTCAAATAGTTAGGCATGCTGGGGTTTGGATTGTGGATATCGAACGACGGACGATAAGTAGGCCCGATATGTGTGTCAGAGGGTCTAGGTTTCATATACTCCTCGATTGACCCCTTGAGTCACGTCATGGATAAGAGACGTTGACAACAAATCGCGGGTCCTTCATAGTGTTATGTCGATATGATCACTTTGCTAAGGAATAGTACACGCACCTGGTTAAAACGTGATGCATTCGCTCAGTAAATACTAAGCAGTAGGAAGGAAGTACATTTCGACCGGACGTTCACTGGGTATTATGCATTACGCATGTTCAGGGGCCTCGATGATACATTACGCATTTGTCTATCAGTTCGAATAATGGGTTTTTTGTGGTCACTACCTCTGGGAAGAGCAACAAATTCCACTCGTTTTCATGAATGGATTTCCTTTGTTTAGTATGTTATTCAAATGATGTTCATTTACCTCTATTCTGCATTATTCATTCATTATTGTTTTTTTGGCTCCAATACGTATTGTGTCGAAATAGTACAGTAGTCTCGGAGTGTAACGGCACTACATGTACTGCAGGATACTGACTCTTTTCTGAATTCCACCGGCGTATGGTTCGTAACACCCGAAAATCAGACTCCCTCCAAATATATCCGCATCTAAGAGAGAGAATGGCCGCACCTCAGTAGGGACCTGCAAATTGTTCACCGAAACTTCCGGCTCAGCACCCAGTGACACCTGGATATACCGGAT
Source organism: Macrolepiota fuliginosa MF-IS2 (assembly GCA_015584085.1). Taxonomy (NCBI): domain Eukaryota; kingdom Fungi; phylum Basidiomycota; class Agaricomycetes; order Agaricales; family Agaricaceae; genus Macrolepiota; species Macrolepiota fuliginosa. The sequence goes on along the minus strand of MU151052.1, from coordinate 484,555 downwards.
CGTCCGTAAAACCGAGGTTCCGGATTCCGCTAATGAGTGTGCCACTGTGACTACAATACCCGCAGCACAATGAGTCGCCGGGGCGTGTGTCAACGTGAGCTGATTGAAGTTCCTAGTCACTATACATTCCGTCAACACTTCTTGGAGTGTCTGGATTGAATGCTGGTTTATGTCCAAAGACATGAGAGCGATGCGATAGACACTATCACGGTCCAGTCGGCTAAGGTCGCCCGCCCCAACGATGATGAGGGAGGACGGGGATGCCGAAGGTAGAACTTGAAGATCAATGAATGTGCATGGAAGTGGTCCAGAGAATATCGGTCGCATATCTGTACCTGACGCTATTCCCTCTGAACCGAGGACGGGTCTGATCGAGTTTGGGTTAATGGAAGTCCAACCTGAGAGGCCAGGGAGATCATAGACTTCGATAATGGTAGAGTCGAGGATTTGTATGAAGTAATGAGACGTGATAGCAAACTGGATCCGACGTCTTTCTGCAGGGAGTCCTGGTGGGTTCACGAGAGATCTTGCGAGGAATTTACTCTGTGGTCATGTTTAACAACAATGAAAATGCTAGGTCATGGAATAGAGGTCCTTGAAACCCATACTCACCCGAAGTACTGCACGGAATTTTTTCCATGCTTGGATATGTATAATATCGATGGTTTGAATCTCGTTCTGGTGCTTTTGACGGCAGAGAATGTAGTCATCGATGACCTTGATATGACAAAAAGCGTTCTTCCGTAATGAAATCGATATCTTCCGAGTTTCTATCCGAAATTTTGGTCCAGATTCTATGCTAGTCACGAAGCTGGTGGTACCCATGTCAATGCATGGATGATACGCGTGGTTCAGGAACAAACATACATCACGCTGTCACCCTCCAGAACGCTGGCAGCATGCAACACGCCGGTTTTTCGATCTACTCTAGCGGAGAGACCATAATCAATCCCAGAAAGGGAAGGAAAGTCGCAGTTTCGCGGTAGCAAGAAGTCGTATTGGAACACAGGATTCATCATTAGTGCATTTCCAGTGTCATCAGTATCGAACCAGCAGAAGCTGGCCGGATTTCGTGGGTTGCTTGGCTTGCGGTAAAAGATGAGATATGAGCCTTTTGAGCCGAGAAAGGTACTGTCGAGTGTTCCAGTTAGAAGGATGGGTGGATCCCTGATACCCGGCATCTTAGGATGAGGGGCTGTCCATTTCTTGTGAAGGACTTCCGCGCGCACGATAACTCTTTCAATTTCCGTTACTGAGGATGTTACCAAATTCAGCATTGGAAGAGGACAGTTACAATGTCGATAGGCGGTAGACCAGATGAAACGTTCTCTTGTCATGCGGTCCAGATGCCGGCAGACCTGGCTTTAGTCAACAATACGCAGGAAACGAATGATCAACATGAATCACCGGTCTGCACCGAAGGATGTCCAGAGCAGAGAGATAGCTAAAAACTTCTGCTAGAATATCATCGTTGAGTTTCAGCTTAGGTTGCATGACTTGCAGAAGGAGAGTTCAGAGATGTGATTTCATAACCCGGGATGATGGGCGTCGCTTTTTGTAGGTTGACCACCTGACAGTACTTATTTAGTACTTATTTTAGGGTGACCAATCCGAGAAAAATGCATCGATATTAGAAGAATTGTACACTCATTAGTACACGCCAATTACAGTTTCCAACACAGATCGTAAATCTTCATTTAAAGACATTGGTAGTACTGCAAGTAAAGAAGAACACAAATTAGCCAAAGCCGCTCTAATCAAATAGTAAGGAAATGACGTACGTAGTCATTGACGGCCGTGCAAGTGAATCCAGAAGCGCAGGCAGTGGGGCCAGTATAGCCACTACCACCGCACTGGCCGTACTGGGCAACGGTGCCAGAAGATGACGATGATGAGGTAGTCGCAGGGGTGGAAGTCGTGGAAGTGGTCGTGGAAGTGGTCGTAGTCTTGGTGGTGGAAGTGGTAGCAGGGGTGGTGGGAGCAGGGGTGGTAGCAGCGCTGCCGCTGCAGGAGAAGACATCGGGTCCAGGGATAACGTAGTTGGTGAGACCGCTGTAGATGTTCACAGTAATGCCAGGGTCAGTCGCTATTCCAGAGTCAGTCAGTTTAGGTTTCTATCTCTCAAGAAAATAAGAAAACACAATACTCACACTTGTAGATTCCTGGGATGCTATAGGTGGCAGGCGAAGCAGAGCCAGAGCCACCAGTGATGTTAATCTGGGCGCACTCCATCTGTATCCCCAAAAGTTCAATTATTTGCACTCCTTACAATTCACCGAAGAACTTACGTAGAGTTGAGCACCAGGGTAGGAGCCAGCAGCGTGGAGAGCAATGAGCTCAACACGGAGGAGGTACTGGCCGGAAGCAATGCAGCTGGGGATACTGAAGCTGACTTTACCCTTGTTGGTGATCAACTTGTCAACGGCCCAGGTGCCGCTGGTAAGACCATCGTGGTAGACCTTGAACCACTTGAGGCCAGTCACATCGCTCTGGGTGGCATCAGGAATCTTGGCACTAGAAAATCAAGTCCATGAATACTGGTTATCTATGAAGTACGTTTGGATGGAAGACTCACAGGTAAGCCAGGATGGGGCCGTGGTGCGAAGCATCGATCGGGTCGGCAGCGTCGCTGGAGTCGGCACCGGTAAGAGTGTGGTGGAACTCAGCAGTGACTTGAGCACCGGCGGGAACGTCTATGACAGTGGTGGAGATGGGTGTGTGGTAGGGGTTAATGCCACCGTTGCAAATTAGGTCATTAGAAGTGACATCGGTAATAGGCTAAAACTCAATGTATCAGGAGCGATGGTTAAGGGAAACTAGAATCAAGCACATACGCCATCGTAATCGGGCACACGAATACCGTTCATGTGTCCCTGGGAGACGCCATTAACCCAGAGCTCCTGGAAGATGGTGTGGGCAGATGCCACACTCAGGAGGGAGGCGAGAGAAGCGGCGAAGATAGAGGTCTTCATGTTGAAAGCTGTAGAGTTCCCGAGAAAATCGAACACTTTTTATATCGATTTTTTGTCGACGCTTCACTTCGGCGTCGAGGTCGTTCGGTCCCGCATCAATTTCGGTGCTCACCAATTTACAACCAGGCCCAGGACCGACCGAGACCAGCTGAGGCCTTCGTGTGTTATACGAGCAGCGGGATCATGGTCAGGTAAATAGAATAATCGGGATTGGGAGTGCGCATGATATTCGGAAAGAGTGCAATGTATGTACACGTGGGTATCCTGGTGATATATGTGTTATCAGTTCTGCGAAACAACGTGATGCCTGAATTGTACCGCAATCTTTCCGAGAATTCTTATCGACTTGTGAGAGATGATACACTGAGGAAAGCTCGCAGAAGGTTCCGGGCTGCCAACGCGAAGATCGTCGGGCGTGCTGACCTTGCGACCCCCCGTAGTTGTCCTTTTTCGAAAGGTCTATACGAGTGGAATAGTTGGGATTGGGGCTACTGTCACCACTACCCCACAAGAGGAGATACGCTGAGATACGCCGGAGTTTTCCCAAGCCATTTATGAGGAACTTAGGGGGGAAAAATCGACCAGGAACCGCTACATCGGAATGGCCGGAACAACAAGCATGCGCAGAAATGACTCCCTCAGTCCCTGAGTTCTGATGTCTTCAATTCGAACCGATACTGATGAATTCATTCATCCTGTGAGGGATCCTAAGAGCGTCAAAACAACTTGTATCATAGTTCTCGGTCAATGCTCACAATTATCTGTCTCATGGAAAATCAATCTTCTCTCCACATCACATCCCCTTTGCCCCACTTCTCTGCCCACATAACGCGTTTATGATAAGTCTTCCTCAGTTCCTTGAATTCTTTCACGAAATCGTCTATTTCATTATTGGGTGCAGGGCTCCCTGTGCCTGAGCTGGTATTTCCGGATGTTGCCTGCTTGACGAATGCCGAAGCTAAAGCTTCCGACGCATCATCTTGTGCAGTGATACTGTGTTTAAGGCGCATGAGGAGAAATTGCGGAGTGTAACGCTAGCGTATTCATTATCAGCGTCAGTTGAATGACAGCCGGATGGTCCGTATTCACCTGATACACATCCCGTTGTTCCTTTTCCAGCTCTTTCCACCGTGCCTCTAGCCTTTTGGCTTCATCAAAGGCATCCTTAGTCTCGGAACGGAGGTTGTATAGATGTTGTTGTAGAGCGATATTATTCTCTGACACACAATGTTCGGGTAAATTGCGCCAGCGCAAGTGGGAGGACTTACTAGCGATGGTTTCATTTGCAAGACCCAGTTCCGCTTGTGACGTGTAGAGTTCTTTGACCCGGTCGATTGAGTGGAAAATGGCTTGGAAGTAGACAGGATCAGTCAGTAAATCCTCAAGATCTTCGCGTCTGCTAATGGCTCAGTATGTTGTATTCATCACGGCGACAAACCTACGAAAGGTTTGAGAGTTCTAGAAACTCAGCCAGGAGAGGGGTAGCCATGTTGATGGCAGAGACTAAGAGAGATAGCGACTGCGTCACGCGCAATAGCGCCAAACTGATTCTAATTTAGAACGACCATGACCACTATCTTGCCCGGTGAAAAAGTCGACGCCCAACACGTCAATCTCAAGCTCGGGCCGGGATTGTTGCAGATTTCATCGAATGGTCCATCGAAATCGGCGATAATTGCAACGCGGGCGGGAAATTTACATCACTCTGCAAATGGGAGTAAATGGTGGATAGAAAGTAACTCAAGGCGCGTTCGTGAGCTTTCCCCTCGATTCCCACCAGAATGTTACTGAATGGTGAATAGTATGTTCCCGCTCCTCAGGAGTCGGTGATAGGTGTTATCGTTCAGAGACAAGGAGAAGGTTATCGAGTGGATATCGGATCGGCACACTCTGCGACATTGGACGGTTTGGCGTTTGAAAGCGCTACAAAACGGAACAAACCAAACCTCAAGGTTGCTCTTATCTCTGTCTAAACAGGCTCTGGCTGATGCGCGGGTCAGGTTGGGTGTTTGGTCTATGCCCGGGTATCATTAGCACACAAGGATATGGAGCCCGAACTTGAGTGTTTTGATGCGCAAACTCGCAAGGCCGAAGGTTTTGGCGAATTGAAGGGTGGGTTTGTGGTTAAATGCAGTCTTAAAATGTGCCGCGAGTGAGTATTTTCGTTGGTCTTTCCTCGTCTAAGCTAACCATACTCTAGTCTTTTGGACCCGAAGCATTTTCTTCTTCCATTACTTGGCGGAAAGTTTCCACTCGAGGCCGCTGTAGGAATGAACGGCAGGGTATGGGTCAATGCGAAGGAACCAAAACTAATCATCGCGATTGCTCGATGCATAGAGGTTGTCGATCCTGATGGAGGAGGTATGGATCTGAAAGCTCTCAAAACATTCCTCAGTACGTTGGATATCTAAAAAAAATTGCACCGGATTATTTTCTTGTTTTGCTGCACAACGGCACAACGGCCCCACTCAAAGCTCTACTTGAGAACAATCACCTTTTTCAGTCGTCCTTCCAACCACAATAGTTCTCTCTAGATCGGTGACTTCATATTCCCGAAGGTCGACCCCACCTTCCAAAAGTCTTCTAGATCAAAGTATGGTAGGTAACATCATTTCTTCAACTCTCCAGAGTGGTGTAGGCGAGTGTTGCCTTTGAGAGCCTGGCGAATTGGTGGGCTCTGAAAAACATTAGGCGTGTAGCACTACCGTATGATACATAATATTTTACAGGACGTGAGTTCCTTGAGCAAACTGCCTACGAGCAAATATAAAAATATACACGACCATCAATCGTCCTCCGTCATTCGTGCTCTCTTTGTTGGTCTCCGACTTGAGCTCGTCGTACTGACAATTTCCTCCTCGCTTTCGCCTGTGCTTCGCATGCTGGCACTGGCACGTTTCTTGCGCTGATACTCCTTGTCTCGTAGGCGCTTATTCTGGGAGGCGGATAGTTCTTGGGTCCTAGGTGCGGGTGGGACAATAACAGTTGTAAGTCCCGGCGTTGGTTGTTTAACATACTCGTCATTGGGGTTCCCTTCTTCATTGTCACCCACTAGCTCCAAAGACTACAATAAATTAGCACCAGGTGGTGTGCGAGAAAACGGGTTGACATACCTTTGCAACAGTCAGGCTACTGTTCGAGAATACTCGGTCCTGATCATTGATTTCATACTTCCGTCTGCCAGTCGTTTGGTTCTTGAGGTACCCTTCAAACCCATGAATGATATTTCCGCCACTGTGCTGCGCAGTTTCGTTCAGATACGTAGCCTCTAGGTTGTGTATGTGGGCTTCTATTTGCGCCTAGAATCAGATCAGTGTTGCAGAAAGAGTGCCAGGTATCAATTTGCGCACCAGTTGTTTGTCTATCGTGCGTTTCCTAGGGAGTGCGCTGAGAAGTTCTTTCTTGATGGTCTCATAGCGCGAGCGTTCTTCAGCTGATGGTGCAGGTTCAGCCATGAGTCGAGGTGTATGCAATACTGACAGAAACAGTTAGTTTGGCTCTGTTTGGCAATAGCCTCTGGGGACGCGTATACGAATTGCGATGAACGCGTCATTGCTTTTAACACTCTCATTATGTCCTCCGCTCCGCCCCCAAATCCGCCCGCGAGCAACAACAACGGCAAGAAGCCAGAGGATATCCCACCCGCAGCTACACCGGCAGCTGGCGATGCGGCTATGGACATAACTCCCGACGTCCCACCCCAGGAGAATTGGGATGATATTCCGGAGGAGATCTTGTCCCTGGGCACCGATGAAATCCTCACACGGATACGACTTATCGAGAATGATATCAAGGTGACAATTGTCGGGTTTTTAGTTTGGCGTGACGCTCATTGTATCTAGGTTATGAGGTCGGAAACACTACGACTACAACACGAGCAGAGTGTAATGAAGGAGAAAATCCGTGATAATGGAGAGAAGATCAAGCAAAACAAGGTTCTGCCGTATCTTGTTGGGAACATTGTAGAAGTGCGTTCAAATATTCCGTTCGAGAGGTATCAAGCTTATGGATATTTCACAGATTCTAGATATGGATCCTGAGGTAGAGGAAGATGGCGCAAACCGAGATCTCGACTCTATGCGCAAAGGCAAATGTGCGGTTGTCAAAACATCAACACGGCAAACTGTCTTCCTTCCAATGATTGGTCTCGTCCCTCCTGATGAGCTCAAACCTGGAGATCTTGTTGGTGTTAACAAAGACTCTTATCTGGTACTCGACACGCTTCCGGCCGAATTCGACTCGCGGGTGAAAGCTATGGAGGTTGACGAGCGGCCAACAGAAACGTACACAGACATTGGTGGTTTGGAGAAGCAGATTGAAGAGTTGGTTGAGGCTATTGTGCTACCTATGGAGCAGGCGGATCGCTTTAAGACGCTGGGTATCACGCCACCGAAGGGTTGCTTGATGTACGGACCACCGGGTATGTCCCAGCACCCCTGATGCATATATCAAATCCTGACCACTCTTTAGGTACGGGTAAGACTCTACTTGCCCGTGCATGTGCTGCCTCTACAAAGGCTTGCTACCTCAAACTTGCTGGTCCATCCCTCGTCCAAATGTTCATCGGTGATGGTGCTAAACTTGTACGAGATGCTTTCGCCCTTGCCAAGGAGAAAGCCCCTGCAATCATCTTCATTGATGAGTTGGATGCCATTGGTACTAAACGATTCGACTCAGAGAAGAGTGGTGACCGTGAAGTCCAACGAACCATGCTTGAGTTGCTAAATCAGCTCGACGGTTTCGGAAGTGACGAGCGAATCAAGGTAAGGCTCTCGTCGTCTTTCTATACGAGCAGGCATAACGCAAGTTTACTAATCCTCATCTTCACCAGGTTATTGCCGCCACGAACCGAATAGATATCCTAGATCCCGCCCTCCTCCGTTCCGGCCGTCTAGATCGTAAGATTGAATTCCCCCTCCCCAACGAAACTGCCCGTGCCCGTATCCTCGAAATCCACTCGCGCAAGATGACATGTTCGCCTGATGTGAATTACGAGGAATTGGCTCGGAGTACGGACGAGTTTAATGGCGCCCAGTTGAAGGCCGTTTGTGTGGAGGCTGGTATGATTGCACTTCGGGAAGGGGCCACAAAGCTCTCACATGAGCACTTCTTGAGTGGTATCGCGGAAGGTACGTGTGTCTTATTTCGGGTAATCGAATTCTTTCTAATATCGTTTCATTCAGTACAAAGCAAAAAGAAAAATGACCTCATGTATTTTGCATAATCATTGTACTATGTTTTCTGGGTATACCATACATCTCATTATTGGCGGTAATCTCGGACCTGAATTTTGTCGTTGCTCGGGAGAAGATGCAAGAAGTAAATGAACATTTACTATTGAAGCCGACTAGCCCAACTAGATCCTAAAATGTGTTGTTCCAGACGTTTTCACTTAGATTCCAAAGGTCTTCAAAACACCCTCGCTACTCTACTTCATAACACCCAAGCGGTCGTCATACTATATGGATAATGCTGATGTGATTGCCAGAGCAGAATTTATCACTGTTTCGATGGTCATGAAATGGCAGACGAGACATAGCATACAAATGGAAATCAAATCAGTAGCCACTATATAATGCTAGCGTAGACTACCATTCAATAAGAGGTGAAGTACAAGTTGCAGTTTGATAGCCTCGTATTCCCCCACACTTTAAACCTGGACAACTGGTCAATAAGACGCTATGCCAACAACGGTCGCTCACCTTGAGTCCTCAGCTATTGTTTCAAACGCCCATCACCCTCCCTTTGCGGCAAGTCTTCCTCCTTCGTATACTGGAAACCCTCCGGAAATGGCTCAACGTAGTCGTATACGAAGGCTTGCGGCAGCGCGTCTGGGGTACCCATCAGAACAACTTGATATCCATGGGAGTTGTTTTCAAGGACATCCAAAAACTTGTCGATTGGGAAATACGCATCGAATACGGCATTGGGTTGGCACCCTGTGACGCGTTTTGACCATTGCATGGTCTCTTTAGGCGATATATAGAATCCACTGTAGAGGTCGGCGAGATCCAATTCATGCAGCACTCGAGATCGGGACTTGGGGTTGGTCAGTAAGTCATCGGGGATGTCCAAGGTCGGAATGGGCATATTAGGGTTCGGGTTGTGGGGGTTGGGCCTGATGTAAAGTTAAAGTGCTGGAGTTCGGTGAAGGTTCAAACGGCAATCGCATCTATGCGAGTGTTGCCTAGGAGTCAGAAAGTTTCAGTGCTCCAAACTCACATAGTTACCGTTGGACCTATATTGTATCGAGCGGCCCGGTGAAGACATACTATGTATCGACTGAGACACGGTCAGTGGGTCGGCTGACAGGCGTGTCAGCTTCAGGAAACCTGGGGACAATCTACCAGGTGGTTCCTCTAATAATTGTCAGGGGTCTCTCTTCCTCCCGAGTCGCATCCGAAAAAGTTGCACCCGAAGCGGTTGGTTGGCTAATGGGTTGTGGTCCTCAGGGCTAGTAAGCCGTCCATCTTTCGTCTTAAGCGGGCTTGCAGGACATAAACTATGATCCCTCTGAAGGATCCGACTTGGAGAAGATGGCCATGGGCTTGTTTCACGGGAATTACAGCCACTATGACAAGGACCACTGCGCACTGGAAGGGGGGGCAGCAATGTAATAGATTGACAGTGTGCCGAAGTCGTTAGTTGCCGGCAGATAATTGGGTCACGGAAGACGGAAGGGAAGGGAGAGAAAACTAGTATTTGTAGGCAATAGTGTGCACGAGAGAAGTCCCGGTCGCCTCGTATCTGTATGTCAGCTCTTGGATCGAAACTGATCTTAACATCGTGCGCTAATCGCGGTCATAGTTCGCTGCGCTATAAATAACTCCAAATGATGTTTGCTTGTGGGGAGTTAGCCAAACAAAAGGAGTTGTTCTGCTGGACAGTCAAATTGGGCGATCAAAAGCCATGTCGTCACCACTCGCTCAAGCGCAAAGCGAAGGGCTATGTCTGCGGTACCCAGAAAGCGCAGGCATGCACCGCGAAATCACTCTCGAGGCTGCCGTCAACATGCTCGTGCGCGCCGCCCAGGTCGCACAGACGGTCCCGTTCACCTGGGGATACATCGACAAACCAACTGGTAGGTTCTCGCCTCACTAACAACTAACAACGAAATGGGGATGCTAAGAACTTAGAGGGACAGACATACGTGTTATTTTTGCCTCCAGAAAGGCCGTTTCCAAATGATGGAGTGAGGTATCAAGATTCTGAAGCCAAATATGTCGTTCCCGTTGGGAATGGACGTGTGAGTCGCGTTGGCCGCAGCTAGTCAAAAGAATAATTTGTACTGATATGACGATCATTTTGGATGGGCGTAGGAAATGGAAATAGGCGAGGTAAAGTTTGGCTTTGTCCCGAATTCACAAGACCAGCAAGCGTGGAGGTTCCGAAGGCGCTACCGTCTAATAAAAGGCAGTCATCCTCAACTTGTCCTTGTCCACTACATACGAGGTCCTCCTGCACGTGCGTTTGTTCCCTTTGATTAATGACAATCGTTTCATAAGCGATTTGTCCCGGATCCTAATTGTTGACGCGGAGAACCTGACATTCCTGTTTTTCCCCCAAAAAAGCCATCAACCCAACCTTATTCACTCAACCAGTCCGCGGCTATCCTCTTCGTGGGATTACTGAATCTGGAGTCTTCGTCGCGGGCGAACGAGCGGGACAGAAAGCGCAAAATCCTCAAGGAAACATGATGCATAGCCAAATGCCACCTGGCCCACCGGGCATGCCGCCAATGGGCATCCATCAACAACAAGCGATGGTTGCGCAACAGAACAACAACATGGAAATGATGGAAAGGCGGCAGCGAGAACGCCAAGCTGCCGAGAGAGCAGCGAACCCACCAGGAGTAAGCTATTCTACCACTCCCTTCTTCTAGTCTTGCCACGTATTTCTCCTCTCCCCCTTCTTTCATATGCTGACCCCGTGAAGCGACCACCACGTCCAGAAGACGATGACTCCGGCGGTAAGTTTCTATTGGTCCGTATTATTAGCGCATCGTGGGCCAAGGCCTTCTCACTCGTTTTTATATTCTTGACAGATGAAGCCGACCAAGTTTCTTCGAGAACCCTCGCAATGGCCCGCTACAAACGCAACCATGAGATGATGAACGAGGTATTCCAAACAGCCGCCTTTGGTACGTTTTTCTCGTCATCCACAGCCACTCCTTATGGGCACGTCAGTGTAAAAACAGCAACTAACCGAGAGTACTATGATTGAAACACAGGGAATAAATCAATCCCTCCCCAACCTAGTCCCTATTCCAACTTCTCACAGCCGGAACTTGAAGCTAAAGTGGTGCGTTACATATGGCTCCTGTTCATACCCAGGCATGTCGTTTATCGTGGCTGATCGTGGAATAGGCGAAGCTCCAAAATGAGATCGAACAGCTCAAGCACAAGTCAGATGAGCGACGGGCTCGGGCTGAACAGAACAGAAGCAATGTCATGACCGTTGACTCGATAAGCGACGGAATTGTTATCTAAGCTCCTTTATCCTGTTCTGTATTGACTTTTTTTAAATGTGTACTCCTGTTTCGCTTTGCTGGAACCTTCTGTCCGAAGATAAGGGCCACAAACTCGTCAAATTCAACTATTGCTACAATAACATAGATGTTTTGTGGGTATACAAGCGATTAACTGGTGACAGTACGCATACAAGAGTAAGAAAAGAGAGCGTACACGTGAGGGAAGAAAATGAGTGAGCTGTGAGGTATTTGATTGGTGAATACACGGAGAGACCTGAAGCAGTGAGAAGAATCGTGAAGAGTTGTGGGCAGAATAAGTAGGCAGCAAGCAACGAAAACAATGTTACCTGGAGAATGAACAAAAGACGATAAATAAGGAAGAGCATAATATCGACACGAGAACAAAGGAAATAGGAGTTTGGTGCGCATCGTCCTTGAATTCAAAGAATCTCGGAAACTGACCTCGATACCTCGAGGTCCAACGGTAGCAGACGATTTGTTTCAAATGATAACCGATTTCATTTCCGGAGCGCCCGGGGTAAAATTGCGCCAGAATGTCGAATTCTTCTTCATAATTTGCCTAGGCTAATGCCTGAGTCGAGGAAAAGAGAGCGCATTCAAGACCATCCAATACCACGGCCAACACTCCTCCCCCTTCTTAGCATTGTGGGTACCCCTACAAGATCCAAGTGGTCAGAAGAAGCAGGCGCGGTCACAGACTTCTTCAAGTACTCATTGATAGTAGCGGCGGTTATAGGCAGAAGCTGGTCCGTCTGTGAAGGATACGCAGAGGGTCGAGATAGCGCATTCCAGGGGGTAGCGCCAGGGGTAACCGGCGTCGGGGGCGAACTACCCGTCCTCTTGTTCCTCCTCTTCATCCAAAACTCGTGATCATACTCATATGGCTCATAAGCATGATGATGATGATGGTGCTGGTAATGATGATGGGAGTGCCTCGTGCTCGGCAGCCAGGTAGATGAAGGCGAAGAGGCTCTTAAGCTAAAGCCGCAACTTCGACTCCGCTCCTTATCCGAGGCTCCCAGTCTAACAGGAGAGTGGTTATCATCTTGACGGCCTTGGACACCTGTCGTCCCCTTTGCTCCTCCTAAACCACCACCCCAGTGTCCGACGTCACCATTTATGTTATCGCTATCGGAGTCGCCGCTCGCAGTGAAAGATAAAGACGAAGCTCGAATTTCACGAGTGGACTTAGAGCGTCCTCTTCTCTCTTCTTCTTCGTCCATGCCAACACCATCGAGGTGAAGCTCGTCGGGTTGATCGTTAACAACCGGCAAAGATGCACTGAATGATAAACTGAAAGGTGCGCCAAAGTCGATGGGAGTGCCTGGGACGACACTGGGACTCGGGGAACGAGAAGCGATGATAAGCGGCTCGCGACGGGAGAGCCGACGGCCACGATCGACAGAAGACGTCGGCGACGACAAGAACGGAGACTCGACATTGGACATGATGCCGCCGCCAAGGCCCGAGCTCGCCGGGGTGGGCGATGGCGCTCGTGAGTTGTGACGGGACATCACGCCGCGACTGAGGCTTCGGCCACTTCCGCTGCGGCCAGAATATGGTTGGTGATGCGTTGGCACGGGTGCCCTGGATAGGGAGCGCTTGGCACGGGAAGCTGATCGCCGGGAAGCGGCTTCTAGCGCGGGTCGCGACCTTGACTCCTCTTGCATTGTTGAGTCATCACTTGGGCTTGGAATAGCGATGGCAGGAGGGCGGGAGCGGGAACGGGATGTTGGGCGCGGGGATGATTTACAGTGAGTCTGGTATTCTTCATCTGACTCTGCTGGGGTAGCGTCATCACCTCCACCCCCCCAACCAACTTCCCAAGCGACCTCGTCGACCATGGACACGGTCCAGCGTTGCTGCGTGCTTTGCTCAAGACAACCCTTGAGCACGCGTTCGGCTCCTTTACCGATTCCACAGGGGAGATCAAACGTGCCTGCAAGCGATGATGGATTGAGTTCCGACCGTCTGACGGTGGTAATAAAACCCTTACCTTGCAGGATCTTCATTTGGAGCCGTGGCTCAAAGGAGTCAGAGAAGGGGAATCGACTAGTTAATAATGCATATAGCATCACACCAAGCGCCCAGATATCTTGGGCTGGGTGGGGCCGCAATGGACCAGTTGTCTGCGGAAGGAGAATTTCGGGTGCAGCATAGGGCAAAGACCCTGGCTGGCAAGCATGGACAGGATGAGCAGATGAGGTAGAGTTGCGGTGTCGACCACCTCCGTGGCGTGCGATCGAAGTAGCTGGCTGCAGGCTCGATCTTGCATGACGACGAGCAGAAGGCCCTGCAATTGTTGCAGCCCTGTGAACTGCGAGATTACCTGCTTGATGGAAGGGGTCGTGTTCATACTGGTCTTCCACGTCTGACTCCAGATCATCCTCGTCAATTTCACCTATCTTTCTGGACATGCCAAAATCTCCAATTCTGCACACACCCATCTCATCCACAAGCACATTCTCTAGTTTGATGTCCCTATGGACATACATCACAACCTCATGAAGATACCGCAACCCCCTCACCACCTGCCTGAACATCATCCCTACATCATCCTGCGGCAACGCTTGAGTGTCATCACGTTTGAGTATATCATACAATGAGCCTGCAGGGCAAAACAACGTTACAAAGAAGTCTGCATAAGAGGTATGGGCCGTGGAAAAGAGCGGAAGAATGTGCTCATGGCTCAACGACGACCAGACCTCTGCTTCATGTTGCAGTCTCTTGCGTGCAAGTAAAGGGTTATGTTGCTTCTGGATTTCGGACCGTTTGACAATCTTGACGGCGACGATTCCACCCGATGCAGAGAACGCCCGTCGGATAATCGACGAACCGCCGTAGCCGATGACCCCGCCCAGGGTATAGCCTGCGACCACCTGCCCTTCATCGTCGGGGAGGGGTGCGGCTGCGAAACTAGGGCTAAATGCGGACAGGAACATGGCAGCGGGGGATGCGCTGTTTATCTGGGGTATAGAGTTGGATGCAGGCATGGGAATTGGGATGGGGGAAGAATGGAGATGGGTGGAGTGGAGTGAGGTGTTTTGTCTCTCCTCTGCCCGGGAAAGGGCGGCAGGAAGGATCTCTTCGTCATCGAGGTCGGCATCAGAGGGTCCTTCAAGGTTCCATCCGGCTCTTGGACAAAAGCTCGAGAGCCTACTGGGCCTCGAAGCCGGGGGAAAGGCTAATTCTTGATGAGGGTTGTGAGAAGCGTAGCCAGGAAAAGGGCGGAATTCTTCAGGGGATACGATGTGCCCAGAGTGCATTAAACAAGATCAGGGGAGAGTTTGAGTTGGGATAGATGGTGGGATGGTGGTGGTAAGAGGGAGAAAGTGACTGGAGGGACAAAACAGACAAGACCCTGTCCGGTGACTCCCAAACAGTCGCCAAGCCCGAAGCAGCCAAATTAAATTATTTATTTTATTTATGTAGCCCGGTACTGCCACCCACGGAACGCACGAGACTGCCCCTAGATTAGGGCTTAGATCCGATCGTAGCTCCACGTCACAGATACACGTTTGACATCAGCAATAACTTAAATCCCGATCCAGTGACCAATATCCCAATATCCTTGCCAGCGAAATCCACCATGTCCTTTGCGAGGTACGTCTGAAGACCGCTAGTATAACCCGAGGAGCGACTCACGGCTTTTGTACAGGCTCCCAGTATGCGTGGTCGGAGTCTACTCAATGTTCCTGGTGAGCACTATGCTTCGATCGCTCCCGATCCTCGAATCGGCTGACTGAGAATGTTTATGTAGTTGTGGGCCATTGCCCAGGAGCGCCGTGAGTAACCATTCAACGGACATCTCACACCCACCAAATGTCTGATCAAAACACGCTTTTGTAACGCAGTTTCCGTGCCCTTCCAGCGCATCGACGGCACCGGCGCTGACAAGTTCAAGTCACCCCTATTCATGGGAACATGTCAGAGCTTCCTAAGCGCAGTATCCGCCTTTGTCTATATATCATTCCGCCGGAAATCCACAGATACCCTTGCCCAGAGCCTCGGTCTCAAGCACAAAGAAGAATCCCAAGCGGCTCAAAATGGAATAGCACTCAATGGCAACGCGCATCAAGCGAACGGAAACCACCAGCAACGCCACCACAACCACCCCGAGAAGCCCAATACCCGCTATTCAACAAAGGCACTCTTACTTCGATACCTGCAGTGCTCCGCTTTTATTACCTCTGCCGCACCCTTCGGCTTCGCCGCGCTCTCGTACATCTCCTACCCCGCGATGGTCCTCGGCAAGTCCTGCAAACTCGTCCCAGTGATGATCATGAATGTCGTCCTCTACCGACGTCGCTTCGCGGCCCATAAATACCTCGTCGTATTCATGGTCACCACGGGCATTACGATATTCATGTATTTCGGCAACGATGGCAAAAAAGGCAATAAGCACAACTCTGCGTCGCAACAGACCCCATACGCGAATCTCATAGGCATCACGTACCTTCTTATAAACCTCGCTCTAGACGGGGCTATCAACTCCACCCAGGATGAAATCTTCACTCGTCATAAGGTTTCGGGTCAGCAGATGATGTTCTGGATTAACCTTTTCTGCACCGTCATTACCTCAATTCTCTCTGTTCTGCCACTGCCATATATCCCGGTTATTCACCCTTCAAATGACGGCAGAAGTGAACTCATGGGCGCTCTCACCTTCGTTCGGGACCATCCATCGATCATTACACCTCTCGCACAGTTCGCTTTGACAGGCGCTCTTGGTCAGCTATTCATATTCGAAACCCTACAGCACTTTGGATCCCTTACATTGGTGTAAGCTCCGTATTGAAACCCTTAATTCTTCGGATCTAACTGTCTTCCATTCAGAACCATCACTCTCACTCGTAAACTATTTACTATGCTATTATCCGTAATTGTCTACGGCCACAAGCTTACTAAGGGACAGTGGTTGGGAGCTGGTGTTGTATTTGCTGGTATCTCGGTCGAAGCTTGGGTGAAACGCCGAGGTACGTCACCGAGTCGTCCCGGCATTCCGCTGGTGGATTTAACATATATGCACAGACGTCCACGCGAAGCGCGTCTTGCAGGAGAAGGAGAGGGCAAAGATAAAGTCATTGTAATATTAAGCATTAGACGAAAATCGCTTTACGTAGTGATAGGGGTATGCAACAAACAGTGGGAACCCACTTCATTATCATCAGTGCTTCACCGAATCGGAAACTGATGGACAGAGTCACCATCTACATCCAACGTAGACAGCCCAACAAATAGATGTGGCGTCCGGGTCAAGAAGAGGATGCCCGCGATCCACTCATTGACCGAGTGCTCATGTCTCCATTGCGTTGGGATCAATCTCCACAGAATCATTCTTGACCAAAGGTCGCTTCCTGTCTTCCTCTCTGCGGGGTCAAATTCGATCAGAAACACATCAGGACGAAAATAGCGTCGCGGATATATACCTCATCTCCATATCTTCATCCTCCTCATCATCTTCACGCTTCCGCCTCGTTACAGATCTCTGTATAGTAGGATATGACCGTACGGCGGTCTCCGCTTTGTAGATAGCCTCATATTCCTACAGAATTCAAAGTCAGCGAAACGATGAAGCTTCAGAAGGACAATTAAAGTAATTCGCCGTACCTTGATTTGCGTAAGGAAGCCGCCATTTGGAGATATGCAGTACCGACGATTTTGGACCATATGAAGAGCGTCCTCCCACGAGAGCTGATAATGCTGCATAACGAACATGACGACAAAGGCGGGAGATAGACTTATGCCTCCTAGTAAACGCGAGAGTTCAGGAACATCATCAGGTTTACGGATATTAAACAGTTTCGTAAGAACGAGATCGGTGGCGCACCGTTACAGTGTACCAAGACGCGCCCACCTGAGCTGATGGCGGCATCAATGAACCGCTTTGCACTAATTGTAGACCTAGGTGAGACTACTGGAGGGTAGATAGTAAGACACGGCGGACACACGATGGGAAGAGGCGGATGAGGTTCTGCTCCTCATTATCTTCGACATCCAGGACCATATACTTGAATTGTTCTGGATAGCGCGGACGGACCGAGAAAGCCTCTTTGGCGTCGCGTATACATACACTGTAAACAAGAGACGCGAGAAAGTCAATGCCACGAAAACAGAAGAGTGTGAAAGAGGAAGGTGCGAAGAAATATGCAAAGTCTGACATACATGTGTGTTACATTGAGTGATGTGAGTGTGTCGAGAGACTTTGAGGCAGCGAATGGGCCAAGTAAGAGGCCAGGAAGGATTTCCTGGCACTCGCGGCGCATTTCGTATCTGACGGCGTGCCAGCAATTAGGCCATCAAAGATGCTCAAAAGTTCAAAACGCACTTCCACTCGACGTCGCCTGGTCCTTGTACGACCGATCTACGCTCCTCATCGGTGAGGGGGATGCTGTTGAGAGCCAAGGGGGTAGACATGAGCACGGGTGGCGGTGGATGGGCGGGGAGGAGGAAGGCGGGGAGGTTGAGGTTTCCAGCGAACTTGGTTTGGCCTGGGCGTCATTTCGTAAATGAGGTCCCCCACGAGTGTCACATCACGCTCATTAACCTTTCCATGGCTGGCTCAGACGACGACGTGCCGTATGTCCTCACTGTCTCCAAAGAAACAAATAACTCATCCGTAGTCCAGCACCTTGATTCAACATGACTCGGCTGTACTCGTTCCTGCGGATCCGGAGCTAGCACCGCGCTCTCGAGTCCCTCTGACCATCATCTGCGGTTTCCTCGGCGCTGGAAAGTCTACCCTCCTCAAGTGCGTATTTTTGCTCAGTATACACTCAGTAACCTCAACGATCATAGATACATCCTCACGAAACAGCATGGCTACCGAATCGCCGTAATCATGAACGAATTCGGCGACACAGCAGTGAGTACCCAACTATACGGACATAAACCACCGATCTGATTCTTTCAAGTAGGATATTGAAGGTACGCGCGCCGTCATCTCTGTTGTGATACCCATCTGAACGGCAGCTGTACGACTTAACAGCCAAGGCTATCAATATCTCGTCACCAGATGACCCAGCTGCAGAACAGTCCGAGGAGTTCTTGGAACTCCCGAACGGATGTCTATGTTGTAGTATCAAGGATACTGGTGCTGCGGCCATCGAAAAACTCATGCAGCGCAAGGGAGCTTTTGATTACATCCTTCTAGAGACCACCGGACTTGCCGACCCCGGTATTGTTATTTTACTGGATTCCAGAGAGAGTTGTACTGATGGCTATGCAGGCCCAATTGCCGCGATATTTTGGCATAATGAAGAATTCGCCGCGGGCCTGGGTAATGATATCATCCTTGACGGTGTTGTTTGTGTCGTTGATGCCGTCTTCGGCGAACAGGTATTCTACCTCTGTTCATCGGGAATTCTTGCTCATACAAATCAACAGCAAATGACAGAAGATCATGCAACAGATCCTATGAACGTTGGCGAAAGTCTACGGTGAACATCTCCCTTGCCTCCGAACCGAACCATCCTGATCACCGATCTGGCCTCACCAGGCAAATCGCCGGTTCGGACATAATTATCCTCAACAAAACCGACCTCGCCACACCCGAAGCGCTCGCGCACACCGAAACACTCATCAATCAAGTCAACCCCGCTGCGCCAATCTATCGTACAGTCAAAGGCGAAATCGATCTTAAAAATATCATCGGCATATCTGCGTACTCCAAGCCCCCACCTTCTACGGACTCAGTAGCGACTGTACCTCATGTACACACAAGTGACTGCGACCACAGCCACGACCACGACCACAAAGCACAAACCAATCACTACGAATTCCGCGGTATCTCAAGCTTACAAGTCGAATGCTCTCCACTTTCCTCGGAGGCTTTCGATAGATTCGATCAGTGGATACGTACCGTTCTTTGGGAGAATCATCTACCAGAGGACAGCACCCCGAATGCTCGTGATCTTTTGGTGTTACGCTGTAAAGGCGTGTTTTCGCTCACATCAGGCGAACGATACGTTCTCCAAGGCGTACGGAATTTATATGAAATTGACGAGGCCAAGGGTACAGACGATAGCCTCGGGGTACCTGACGAAGGGAAGGTTGTCCTTATAGGCAAAGGCCTTGATGATACTGTACGGGGCAGTCTCGAATCCGTGTTGAAGTCCTGATGCAACAAGGTGGATTGTATTAATTATAGCATTATAATAAATCAAGCCAAGTTTGTTTTACGATTTCATTTACTCAGCCGGGCAATCTCGCAATCCAGTCGCTGCTTGACACTCGACGCATTGCCACCCTCCGCGACCTTCAGTAGTGCATACGTTCCTCTATTGAGGAAAGAAGGGTTGATCGCCGTCGTACTATGTACCATCTATTTCAAACATCTCTGCTTCAGTATGTACAAAACCAACGACGAGAACACCGCCTCACCTTGATGAAATGCTTCAACTTGCTTGGCAAAACCAATACATCAGGTGGACTCGGGTCCCCCTCATCCACAAGCTTCAAACCATCCGAATGACTAACATCAAGGTTAACTTCATGCGCCAACTCATGTGGTGTTGGGAATATAGGGTAAAAACTGCCGTAGTATCAGCCACAACAGATTTCTTTTAAGAAGAAAGAACCCCAAGTACCTTCGTTGCTGCAACAGATGTCGGCACAATGCCGCCATCGCGTCCGTCCCAACGTCATCTTCATGCACCGGCATCACAGGATCAACCTCTCTCCCAGCCTTCACCAACTCCTCTCTCCGCAAGTGAAACAGAACGTCCACGCTACATACACCGAATAATATGTCATTAATCTTAAATCTCGCGGGGTTGGGCACGAGGTGTATCCTCTGTTATTACATCTTGGCAATCAGCAACCACGCACCTTCTCAAAGGAGAAAATAGAAGGGGCTTACAGGATCATTCTTGACTAGGTCTGGCATTAGCTCGCTCTGTGGATATACGGCATGATTGCTAACAAGGTCTCGAACGCCCGGAAGGAGGATAGCGATGCTCCCAGGTGATGCGTCAAGGAATGTCCGTAGAGGGCGATATATTTTCTGGTGAAAGAGTTCTGAGGGCATTTCGTCTAGGTCGCCCACTTTTATTAATGGGTGTGCTGCATCGATGAACGGACCAACCTAAACGCCGGTTTAGAGTCCGCTGAAACGGAATACGCGGGGGGGAAAAAGAATCTTACTAAGAGTACTGCGCTAGGCTTGTCTTTCTGCAGTGTTTCGACTATACTAGCAAGTGGCGCATAGTCCAGATCTGAATCTGCGGTGAAAGGTCCACATGCGATTGCTAGTGAGAAAGCGCTCGCGTCTACAGGGTCTACTTTCATGGTGTTCGCGGCTGGCGTTGGGAGTGTCGAACTTGGAACCGGCAGCTATCAAAAATCTCTTCATTAAAACTCAATTATAGTCAAAAAAGAGGGTTGCTCACAGTCAAGATCTCCTTCACCAAGAAATATCCACCTCCTCCATTTCTCCCCTTTGCCGCAACAATAGCACCCGGGAACAGACCCAATCCCCTTGCTCCTCTGATATTATTCCGGATCACGAGTGTGGGATCGAATTTTAATGCTATACGAGCACCTCCGGATAACACACGCGATGACTCCAGGAACACAGAAGCGTCTGTGAGCTTTCCAGATTCGACCTCAACGTCTTGGAATATCCTACCGACGATGGCTATATCATCCTGCAAATGCTACCATAAGATAGGAACAGACAAGGAAGAAAAGGAAAAACGCACGTCTGTTGTTGTCCCTGGGTCCCCTATATCGTCCAACTTGTAGTATTTCTTCACAAGCTCAGCAGCATCGTCAATGATCTGATCAAGATCTACGACCCTCTACACTCAGCACCCACACCTACCCAATACACAAAAACGTACTTTCACTCCGCTCCATCTGCTTTTCGAACATATACCTATCTACCCTCTGAAATCAGCTCAAACAATCCACGCAACGGATTAAGAACTCACAAACTCTCTGCTTCTTCGCCTCCTCATCCATCTTCAGTCCCGAAAACACAACATGACTTGGGCCAGCAACTTGCACCTCCTCTTGCTTCGCCTGGGCGACAACGCTACGCCCGGGCACGGGCCCGGCTCCAGGCTTAGCCATGCCAGGCAGAGGAACATTGCGATTAAATGCAGCAGGCATCCGCATCCTGCTCACATTGGCACTGACGGTTGTCCGTGGCTGGGCCTTCTTCTGCCTCGTAATATCACGTTGCATCTGCGCTTTTAGCGCAAGGATAGAATCTAATGTAATGGGCGATATCTCTGAGCGTGTTGTGGAGGGCCTGAAATTGAGTGCCTCGAGTTTCCATCGGAGGTCGTTGGGAGTGAGTTTGAAGTTGGTGCACATTGCGAGGCCTGGTGTAGATTTTAGAATTAGAATATAATCAAGATTAGATGAAGACTGACATTCTTTGAGCAGCTTCTCATCGTCGCCGATCACGTCCTTGAGCTCGTCCTTGACCTGGTCTGCTGTGTATGTTGCCATTGGATAGATTGACGCGTTGAAGACCGCGTTCAATGAGATCGCGATACACGTGATTCGGTCAGTTCTGTGACATGTGACACTGGTCACCAGATAGGTGACGTCATCCTTGGAGGGCAGCACCGCCTCTCACATCGTATTGAATCGGTTAAGTCAACTTTCCATCCGAGCTTCTTGCCGCTTGTGCACATTATCTTCTAAAATACTCGTACATACTCCTGCCCAATAGGTCGTCTATGAGCAGTGCTACACATGCAAATCCAAAAGATATCAGAACTAGTATTACGATGGAACAACGAATATGAACCGCATTTCTGCGAACGATCCAATACAACGGCCGTATCCCCAGCGACGGATCGGAACCAATCCTGAACCAAGGATACACAGTGCGTTGCGCGGGATACAACCGGGGTCACGAATGACAGACGTAATCAATAAGATTAGAGCGACAATCCGTATACTTGGGGGAGGTTTGCATAGGTAAGACGAAAGTGACGAGTAAACGCAAATCTGAAAACAAGAAAACGGGGTGCCGGACAGCGTTCAGACGGACGTATTGATCTTCTCGATTTCCATATCGTCGACTGACATTTCCTGCACGGTGCCCGTTGACGTCTCGACCGTTGTGCTGGTAACCATGGCTGATGACGACCCAGGTTGTTTTGGTTCGTCCTTCTCCGGCTCCGAATCATCATCGTCATCATCCTCCTCCTCCTCAGCCTCAGCCTCAGGAGGTTTTGTGTTCATGATATGTGCAAGACCACTTTCCCTATTGACCGGACTGGTCGAGGTTGTTGGTGAGACTGATGATGGGATTTGGTGTCCGTTCGAAATCCCGGGGTTTGATGCATGAGGAATGCTACAGCGCCACTCAGCGACTCGTCGTTGTGAAGTATCACAATGCACTCACTTCTCAGGGTTAGGAATCGCTGTCCCAACAGTGCTCTGCGGCGTCACACCAGCCTTCGAGAGAGCGTAGTCCCCAGAGTCGAAATACTTGCGCTCCTATACGAGATCATGAGCTCAACAAACAATGTCGATAAACATCTCGGGAAACTTACCTTCTGCATCTTCATTAAGATATTCTTGTGGGTAGGAAGTTTACCATACTTAGCAAACAGTTGTTGCTCCTGAGGAGTCAATTTCTAACCAACACAAGAGACGGATCTTAGTCGTATGCGAGATGGTGCGAGCAAGATCAACACGAACACTGATATCAACTTTGTTTCGCTGAGCGGGGAGCATGTTGGGTGCGTGGATGGCAAAGGTGGAAGGGATAAAAGTTTACGAAAACGGTAGGAGGGAAAGTCTGGGGAAGAGGGAAGAGAGAAAGAATGTGAGCAGCAAGTGTTTAACGGATTTGATTAGAGGTCTAAAGGTCTTGGCGCTATACATTAGGCGGAGTTTGATCTGACTCTCAATTACTACCCTTTTAGTCATACTACTCTCGCGCCGAACTCAGATTCACCACTTCAGAATACCTTCACTTTCGGCCCTTTGACGTCTTTGAGTGTGTACATGTTTCCTGCTACGTGATAAGCTCCACGAACGCAGCCTCATTTCCGACATCCAACCAACAATCCTTCTCGACCCTATTGAAATGTAATTGCACTGCCTTATTTTGGCGGTTGCGACCCCCTTCCAATTCGGATTCCTCGTCCACCAGCTCCAAAAAAACACCCCCCTGAACCGCTTCTTCGCCATGGGGATCCTCTGTATCATATTCCTGAATCATGGGCCCCGCTATCGCATCTCCCCCAATGATGCAATCTATATAGTTCAACATGATCTCCATGTCACAACCATCCTGGTTGGCTATATCGAGCTCTCCATCCAAGTAAGAAACCTCAGATAGAACATCAAAAAATCCCTCTTGATGTACTGTGTGATTGTGCGGATTTGAGACTAAGTTTACGGTCGGCTCATGTCCAGAAGCGGTTGGTTCTGGTAGCATCGGCGCCCATAAGTCTATATCGTCCTCCTCCGTGGTTATGTCCGTGTCCAATGAGAATTCATTATTCACCAGGGGTACCATAGGAACTCTCGAATCGAGGGTTATAGAAGCTTCTCGGGGAGATGTAAGTAACGGGCTCGACCTTTCAAGATGAGACATGTGGTTCATGTTACCCTTCGCCTGGGAAGTTCCATTGTCGCCTGACCCAGCTTGAACAATGTGACTTGGCACGACGCAGCCTAGGCTACTTCTATGGTAGGACCCCATAGGCCTGGGATCCTGTGGCGGTGAAACCAATACGCGTTCCACATAAAACACGCCCCTAGGAAGAGGCAGGGGCTGAGTGATGTTCTCCAGCGAATCCCCCGAAAGGTGGTACAGAGCGCTAGGCAGGTTCTGACCAGAAGAAGCCGCAAGATGGTACACAGGAGTCTGTACAAGAGCCACCGTGGAGAGGTCGTCCTCATCTGATTCGCCTAGGTCGACACTGACTTTGCCGACACCAAGTTCTTGGAACAGAGGCAATTCATCTATTGTAATCAAATCGCTCCCACCGTCGCTGTCCGTATCCAGAAGTATATCGTCGGGGCCTGGCGTTGAGAAGTCCGTTAAAGCAGTGTCAACAAGCTCGGGAAACCCGGATGTATCAAAAAGCGACAATCCTCCCTTGCGGCCCATTCCGTAACCAAGCTCGTCCTCTTGATCTAAAGATAAGTCGTCCAGAGGGAGGGTAAGAGTCCGATCAGGCGGTATTTCTGTCGATTGAGGCCCCGTTTCCAAGAGTTCTTGTTCTTCGACATCCATGATATATGCATGAGTACCCTAGAACAAAATTAGCGCAAGGCTCCGCTCAAGCACGAAAACCACCTTGAATGGGCTGCGTTTCATACCAGCCCTAAATATGTGTTGCATTGCGAGATAGAATGCCGTTTCGGTGCTAAGTTTCTCCCCCGATGTTTGACGGTCATGGGATTGCCTGTGTGGGTACGAGTCGGGGAGGAAATTGAGGCGGTGTTTGAGGAGCTGAGGTGGGATGGCATTCCGATAAGGCCGACGCAGAAGCCAATAATCCCGTCATCTGAAAATACCTTGAGGAGTTGCCTACACTGCGAATTAAATGCTGGGTTAAGGGAACGTTGGATGATTCTCTTGATTGACGTGATCATCGGCTGAAAATAGGTTGTCTCGTTGCTGAACTGCTAACGGAATATTTTTAGGGGCCATTTACGAGGCGAAATGGCGCAGGGGGAACTCACTTGGGCTACGGTCCCGAAAACGAATGGATACCGCCTGTTTTTGTACACGTGAACTTGGAGTGAGATTACAAAAGAAGCCTACAATGTACTTCACCAAGCCGTTTCGCACAAAACGTATGACAACGTCATCCAAAAGAGTTTGTAGTGGGAGAGTAAGATCCTTGGAGAAGGGATGGTCATAACGGTCCGATTTAAGCGTATCGTCATCATCCGAAAGGCCCTGTTGCATTTTCCATGAGTAATCAAGGTGCAAGCATTCTAATATGGGATGCGTCGGGGTGAATTCCTCCGTGGTTTTTGCATGTATGAATGTCACAGTAACTGCAAGTCCACGGGGAAGTCAGCAAATAGCAACAAGAGAAGTTCAAGCACACTTGCAGCTGGGAGCAGCTTCGGGTTGATAGCCCATGATTTTTGAGACAGTATCCAGGCCGAGTTCTAATGCGTTCTGTTGGACATGTCGAAATGAACTTGTCAAACAGAAATGATGTGCGTTGCCTGGGGTTAGGTACCTCACGCAAATATTCAAGCAAATGGCTCGTGGTCTTCGAGGTGACGAGCTCATGATGTGTAGCTAAGATACCATCCTTGGAACCACCGAGTGTGAACAAAAGTGGATTCTGCGCTAGAGCATCTTGCGGCCCATTTGTCTGTATTTCGTCATTCCTACGTTCTGGGGCGCGGAGGGTGTGCTGTACCGTCAGCACCAGTGTGAAATTATCGGCCTTAGCCTTGAAAGTGGCCTTGTGGGCGATGCAAAGCATGGGGAGAGCAAGGCAGTGTGTTATGTACCAGTCGTCTGGATATGGACATCTCGGGAAAATAATTGATAACAAACCGTCACAGCCCCGAAAGCAGCCTGACTCTTGATTCCCATTTCTCCCCTCCTCGACCGCCCTCCTCCACGTCCCCCACGCACGCAGGCACCTCTGCGGACACACAGCCATGGTATGCTCTCCTCGCTGGCACCGATCCCAGCACGGATCGCGCTGATTATCGTCCAGTTCCAGGGTCATGAGCTTGACCAGAAGATCCAGGAGGTCTACAAACACATCCAGACAGAACGGAAGATCTTGGAGGCGTCCCAGCTCCTGGGACGGGCCACCGCCAACCAGGATGTCCTCGGCCGCAACGCTGCCAAGATTAGAGAAACTGAGAAGAATCTCGCATATTACGAACAGACCCTCCGCGAGCTTCAGGCTCGCAAATTACAACTGCAGCAACAGCCACAACGCGATGATCCCCCCCGATCAGGAGCAGTACCGTCCCCTCAGGTTTGGCCTGCTTTGTATTGCTATTGCGTTATTGTGGCCTTGTTTCCTGATATCATGTATCTTGTAGGTCCCTCCGAAGGATTATGATCATCAGGGTATGCGCTCGCCGGACACAGCCCGTGGCCAGCAGCCAGATGGATTGCCACGAGGGAGGGCATTCAGCAATCTAGACCTGATCAAGGCTGATACTCCAATCACACCACGCAAAATCTCCAAGATGCTGCACCAGCTCGAGTTCAAGCTTCAGGTTGAGAAACAATACAAGCAGGGCATAGACAAGATGGCCAAACTCTATTCCGCAGATGGGGACAAAAAATCCAAAGCCGACGCCGAAGGCAAGAAGGTCGAGAGCGAAAAGAAGATCCAACTACTAAACGCCGCCCTCAAGCGATACAAAACCCTGCATATATTGGACGATGTCGTAGAGAATGATGACAATGGTAAGAGATGTTCGTTCGTTCAATGCCACCCATTTACCTTATTGGCACATAATCCACTCAGATAATGGTAACGAGGGCGAACGTGGAGCCAATATTCGGTCAAAGCCAATCTCTGGAACGCTTCGTGTAACTCTTCGAGGCGCTCGGGAATTAGACCATGCACCAGTCACGACTCGCTTCCGCTCATCCTCGCGCGCAGTAACGGAAACCTATGTTTCCATCAAAGTAGAAGGCACTCAAATGGCTCGATCTCATCCGTCACGCACTGATCGATGGAATGAAGAATTTGAAATGATCGTGGATAAGGCAAATGAAGTGGAGATCGTGGTATACGATAAACAAGGAAATGATCCACATGCCATTCCGATTGGTATACTTTGGGTCAGCATCAGCGACCTCGTAGAGGCTCTTCGAAGGCAAAAGGTCGGGATGGAGACTGGACAGGGGGGTTGGGTGACTGCCGGTGCTATGCCTGGTGACAGCCCAACAGCCCGAATGGGAGGATACCCAGGTGGTCAAGGTGGCATGGATGCTCCATTGAATTACCCCGGCGCCCAGGGAGGTTTCGGGGTACCCCCTGGTCAGCCAGGCAGTGAAGGTATTGAAGCTTGGTTCGCGGTTGAGCCCGCTGGTGCCATTGCATTGCATCTCAACTTCAGTGAGTTCAGTTTGTCTGCATCTACCTTAAAATAGAATCATAATCCATTTTCAGTGAAGGAGAACGTCCGCAAGCGGCCTCTTGATGCACCCATGGGCGGCTTGGGTCGTCAGGGCGCTGTTCGCAAGCGCAAGGGCGAGGTCCATGAAATGAATGGACACAAGTTCGTACAACGACAGTTCTATCAACTCATGCTCTGCGCTTTCTGCAACGACTTCCTCCTCAACGCTCTTGGGTATCAGTGCGAAGACTGTCGGTACACGTGCCACAAGAAATGTTACGAGAAAGTTGTCACAAAGTGTATCTCGAAGTCAAACACAGGAGTAAGTGCTCTCTGCGTCTTCGACTTGCTTTGATTGATAAAACTGTCCGTTCAGGATGGGGACGAAGAAAAGATCAACCATCGTATTCCTCACCGCTTCGAGCCGCTCACAAATATTGGTGCGAACTGGTGCTGCCACTGCGGTTATATGCTTCCTCTCGGCCGCAAGAATGCTCGCAGATGCACAGAGTGCGATATCACCTGCCACGCAAACTGTGCCCACCTTGTACCTGATTTCTGTGGAATGTCGATGGAGACGGCCAACGAGCTTCTCCGCAGCTGGCGCGACATCAACAGGCAGAGAGTCGATAAGCAGTCTAGGGTGGCAGCAGCAACCATGCAGAAGCAATCGCAAACTCCTCCGCCACTATCTGTTCCCCCAGTCGATGTGGGTATCGGCCAACTGGGTCCCGCCATGGACAGGATGAAGCTCGAGCAACAAGGTCCCGCATTCGATGGCTACGGGCGACCCATGCCTGCTCCGGATCGTTACGCACAAGACCCCCGCTACCAGCAACAGCAGCAATCTCCACCACAAATTCCACCACTACCACAACAAGGATCACCATACCCCCCTCAGCAATCACCAACATTAGCCAACAGGATACCGCCCGGAAGGCAACCTGGCGGTCCAGGACACCCTTCGCAGATGGCTCCCCCCGTTCGACCGCCGTCACGACCTTATGACCAACCGATGCAACCTGATCCTTACACGCAACAAGGTTATCCTGTCAGTATTTTCGTTCCAACTCTCGTTTACATTGGCCTAACGCGTGTGTAGCCTCAGATAGGACGACAAGGACAACCACCTATGGGATCGCCTCAACAACAACCAAGTATACCCTTGCCTGTGACTCGTCCCTCGCAAGACCCTTATCAAATACCAACGCCTCCTCGATTACAACAGCAGCCAACTCGCCAAGCAACGGTGAAACGCAAAGTTGGACTTGATGATTTCAACTTCTTGGCCGTACTAGGAAAGGGTAACTTCGGTAAAGTCATGTTGGCAGAAGAAAAGGCATCGACGAGCCTGTATGCGATTAAGGTCCTGAAGAAGGAGTTTATCATTGATAATGACGAAGTCGAAAGGTACGCGAAGCATGGCCCCTTCTGAATGAATTGGTTTTTGATTGATCGTGTCGTTTAGCACCCGTTCCGAGAAGCGAGTATTTATGACCGCCGCGAGGGAGCGTCATCCATTCTTGCTTGGACTGCACTCGTGTTTCCAGACGGAGACGCGTATTTACTTCGTCATGGAGTATGTCAGTGGAGGTGATTTAATGTTGCATATCCAAAGGAAGCAATTTTCGCTGCGACAGGCCAAGTTCTACGCATCTGAGGTTCTGCTTGCACTGGAATACTTCCATGCTAATGGTATCATTTACCGGTATGTTTACTTCTTCGAAGTTGTTGTGCTACCGATCTGACCGTGAATGTTAGTGATTTGAAACTGGACAATATTCTATTAACGCTCGATGGACACGTCAAAGTTGCCGACTATGGTCTGTGCAAAGAAGAGATGTGGCACGGCCAGACAACATCAACTTTCTGTGGAACACCGGAATTTATGGCGCCTGAGGTTCGTGGTTGCTTAATTGATCATGATAGATGTTGGCTGACGAGCAGTTACAGATCCTCTTAGAACAACGTTATGGACGAGCTGTCGACTGGTGGGCCTTCGGTGTCCTGACATACGAAATGTTGCTTGGACAATCGCCATTCCGAGGAGAGGATGAAGATGAAATCTTTGATGCGATTTTGGAAGACGAACCCCTATACCCCATCACTATGCCCCGAGATGCCGTTTCTATTCTGCAAAAAGTGAGTCAGCCTGTCACTCTCAACAAAGTCAGCTTGGCACTGATATATGTGTACATAGCTTCTACAGCGCGATCCTGGCCGCCGGCTTGGCTCTGGGAAAGAGGATGCCGAAGAAATCAAACGACAACCTTTCTTTAAAGATGTCAATTTCGATGATGTGCTTCACAAGCGGATACCACCACCATATTTCCCCAAGATCGTGAGTCGATATTGTATACTCTCTTTCGCGATCATCACTGATCCTCGTTGCAGAATGGCTTGGCCGATACCAGCAACTTCGACGAAGAGTTCACTCGCGAAAAGCCTACCTTGACGCCCGTTCACGGCCAGTTAACCGCTCGAGACCAGGCCGAATTCAATGGCTTCTCATGGGTACGCTGCCTTTCTGGTTGCCCCCTTCCTTAGCTTCTGATCACATACTTTTTTCAGGTGGCAACTTGGGCAGATCATCCTTGAGCCTTTTTACCCCATTGTTTTAATAGGATCGCCGTCGCTGTCTGTGTTATAATATATATATTGTTGCCTCCATGTTTACTGAATCTCTTGCCTAAGGACTTTTTCACTGGTGCAATCCTGGGTATTTATGGTGTATACAAATTACCAATTCTAAACCATGACATACACTCGTGCGCCGGGCGTTGGACGACCTCTGACAGGCTTTCAATCAGGTTTCCCGTAGTCCGAGTCGTCAGAATCGTTGTAGAGAGGTGCATGCTATCCGCGTCTTTGTCCATCTCTTATTTCTCTGGCAGAAATATTCCATCCCAGGTGGAGCACCAAGTTCGAGGGATATTTAGATCAGGACATTATGTTCATCCATTGGTCAAACTTGACAGGTAGAAAATACAATTACATATGCATTACATAGCTGTGGAGTTGTGAAGGACATACATCACAGAAAGTGGTATAAATCGATTCAAAGGCCAATAGTCTGTACCGAAGACAATGCAGTGCTTAGGTTGAATAACAACTCACACTGTCATTCCGCCTCGGACCACCGAACAGAGACCAGGAATAAACAAAATGTCACAATTATGTACGTCGAACATCTCATGCCGCATCTACCTGGTATCATCGAATGTTCAATGTCCAAATGTGACACCGGCCTATTCTATCAGCTTTGTGCCGACTTTTTTCACGATGCTCGAGGTCGAGTCCTTCACACGCTCGGAGAACTTGTTTGACGTCAAAAACATCCATTGTGATATCAATTGCTATTCATTTGGGATACTCTTGTCATCGCCAACTGAGGTGCATCATCCTTAAATCCCATAGCGTCCCCAACGCACAACGCCAGCCACTAGCAGCTGAAGACAGAAGGGCCTATCATTAAATTGTGAGCAACTTGTTACTTGCCCAGGGATGTGTACAATGGCATACCTGGAACAGTGTAGCTAGTAACGGGGGGGTTGTAGATGTTGATCGTGATGCCGGGATCAGATCCTATCGGATGTATGTTCACAGCTGTGAGCAAGAGAGAAAGACTCTAGCACATACCCTGGTACGCTCCCGGGAAACTGACGGTGGCAGGAGAAGTGCTTCCACCACCAGTGATTTCGATCTGAGCACATTCCATCTGTGGATGCACCGATGAGTTTAACCACCCAAATTGAACGTGACCCTTCATATGAACTTACATAAAATTGAGCACCAGGGTAGCTGCTCGCCGAGTGCAAGGCTGCAATCAAAATCAGTTGTAGTTCAGAATACAATGTAAAGTTGAACATACCGATCAGCTCAACGCGCAGGAGGTACTGGCCAGCAGCGATACAGCTCGGGATCGAGAAGCTGACTTTCCCCCCATTTGAAATGAGCCTATCAACAGCCCAGCTACCGCCAGAGTAGCCATCTTGATAGATTTTAAACCACTGAAGACCAGTTACGCTGGTCTGAAGTGCGTCGGGTACCTTGGCACTGCAACCATACGCTGTCAGTTCCCCTGGGATCCCCCATTGGCACATATATGAACGACAACTCACAGGTAGGCCAACACAGGTCCCTTGTGAGACGAGTCGATCGGGTCGGCGGCATCACCAGAGACGGCTCCATCCAGAGTGTGGTGCCATTCAGCAGTGACCTGAGCACCGGCAGGTACTGTGATGACAGATTGCGATACCGGTTGGTGGTACGGATTGATTCCGCCATTGCAAATGATATCATTCGAAGTTACGTCAGTTATGGGCTGAGATTGAGGGAGTCAGAACTGGACTATTTCGAGAAAAAGAACAAAAACTCACACCATCGTAATCTGGCACCCGAATACCATTCAAATGGCCTTGAGAGACGCCATTGACGTACAACTCTTGGAAGATGGTATGAGCAGATACGGTGCTCGCGAGCCACGCGAGCGAAGCAAGGGTGAAATAAGACTTCATCTTGCTGTTTGATGTGTTTTGTAGGCTCTTGGCGACTGGCTTTTATACACAGAAGACCGAGAAAATTCGCTTTATCCTCGGTGCGCGCTTGACACGGCTGTGAGCGTTTTCTCAGTCCGTCCTCACTGCCGTGGCAGCACATGAGGGAACTAATGCGGTAACTTCTGGACAATTACACCACTCTAAGCGCAGTATAAAGTTCTTGCGTTAGAAATTCGGAAGTATATGTGGAGTGATGCGGGGGAGGGCGCGGGGAAAGGAGCTCAGCTCCACACATTGTCCCCCAAGTGGCCGACCTGACTTCTAAATGCCCTAGTACCCGGCTCTGTGGGCTAAGATGGAATGATCAATACCTTG
Source organism: Macrolepiota fuliginosa MF-IS2 (assembly GCA_015584085.1). Taxonomy (NCBI): domain Eukaryota; kingdom Fungi; phylum Basidiomycota; class Agaricomycetes; order Agaricales; family Agaricaceae; genus Macrolepiota; species Macrolepiota fuliginosa. The sequence continues at coordinate 452,180 of MU151052.1, read as the reverse complement.
TGGAGAGATAGATAATCGATAAGCACTGACCTTGACAGATGAAGGGACGACCATCAGTCCCTCCAAACTGTCGTAGACGGATCAAATATATTCCAAATTCCACAATCATTGGCTGAAGGGAAGATCCATGACCGTTTAACGCGTGAATTCATCGCGAATTCAGAAGATGATTAAACATGACGAAAGAAAGCCGAATTAGACGAAACCTTAGGCGCCAGGTTCGGAAAATCGGGTTAGAAAAAGCGGGTCCGTGGATATATACCTAATTCCTGGAAGAACTTTCTGGATAAACAAAAAGATTGGAATAAGGAAGCACCAGTGGAGATGTCATTCCAGAAATCCTGGTGCACAACTTGCATCTGTAGTCCATGCCTGGGACACCCCGCAAACCGGACATAGACGTTTTCGAACGTGCTACCACGACGCCATTCGCAAGGGCAAATGCAAGATCCATGAAACGAATGGATATGATTGTCTGTAACAACAGCTCTACCAGCTCCGAATGCTCTGGGTTTTCTGCAGCCAGCGACTCCCCCAATGCTCTAGGCACCAGTGTGAGGACTATCAGGGTGTATGTCACAAGAAATATATCCTTACGTTTAGTATCGGGGCTGTTGTCGTTCCGAACCAACACGGAACTATTCATGACAAAGTCGTGAACATTCCCAAGAATCCTTCCCCGTCCATAGCCTTGGCGGTCACCGGATGCAAATCAAGATCACGCGACATGCAATAAAGGAACAGCATACAAGATGGTTAGGAGCGCTGCCTATGTAACGTGCGTTGGCAGTATTGAACCGGTTGATGAGCCCTAGTCAAGTGTCGGGGTCCAGGGTTTAGAAATGTCCGGGGTCGCGAGAGGGGAGACGCCTGAAGGCCAGTTCCCTGAGCCAGAACAATCTCCATGCGAGGGAGCTCATGTCGATGAAAAGGCTAGATAAGATGGAGTAAACGGTCCTTTGCTGCGCCTACCCGTACACAATATAAATCCAAGTTCGCAGTTGAGTTTCTGATGTGTTTTGTACGCTCGTTACTTTGGTTACCCCCTAGCCCTACCCAGGATGTTGATAACCAACCTCATGACGGATAGACCACGGCTGCCACATCTAATAATTCACCCGCCTTGAATAATAGTTTACGCTGGTACAAGTGAAATTAAATAAACGCTTACTACACCCAAGTTTATTACTGTGGTTCCTATGAGCTGTCCTTCGTTGTACTCTGCTTCATCCCCGCAACAACGTGGCCTCCTGTACCTGGAAGGCCAGGTGCTGTATCCTCTGATGCAGTGTCCTGCTTTCCCGATTCCCTCATCAACTGATAGAAACTATGCCAGAGTGATGCGATGGTCTCGTATTCTCTAGTCATGCCCAAGACCTCTTCTAATTTGCGGTTCAGAGCATTACTAGATGATAACAGCTCTTCGAATCCCTGTGATATCACTTAATGGCGGTGGATCCAATGAGGGTTTAGTGATCCGCACCGTAGTAATCTCGCGTGCAAGCCTATCACGTTCACGTTCGAAGAAATTTGTTTCTTCGTCCATTGCCTCGGACTGCTGGTTTGTTTACCGGAAATCTCTTTCGCACGGCGCAGAGGTAATGTAAATGGATCACGGTCAAGAGTATATGATTGCTCGACAAGACACACAAGGGCTTCTAGATCAAGAAAGATTGTATTACGTAAAGAGAAATATGTTATCCTATGAGAGACGTGTCCAAGAGGAACGAAGGTGGGTATTCCGAATAAAAGACTGCAGAATTGGGTGTGAAGGTTTTGATATAGCACCACTGACAAAGGAAAGGCCGAAGGAAAATGCCATATAGTACAGAGCACAAAAACAGGAAGGTGAGCCCAATCGAATATCATATCTACACAATAACATAAGCAATACCAGCACTTATGAACTAACGCAGTGAGGGGTCAGGTTTTGAGGGAACGAAAGACCGAGTGATAAAAAGGAGGAACGAGGATGACAGGAAAATGCAAGGATGATAGTTGGGGTGAGGACTGGACTACAGGAATCCGCTCTCCTGCAGCAAACGAGCCATCTTCTCGTCTTCTCGTTCTCGCGGCTCACGTTCAAGACTAAGCTTCCAAAAGATGTCGCTAGAAGCTCGGGTATCTGTATTACTGAATTGATTCAGGGAGTCATCGATGAAGTTGAGGACGGAGGGGACGGGTGTGAGGTTGTATGGTGTCGCTTGCCATCGTTTGATGTCGTCCATGACCTCTGATGCCTTCTGGCGTTTGAAGAAGTTTACAAGGTTTCCCGGAAGGTTATCCGCGTTGCCATCTACGGTGAACTGTAATGTTGACAGGAATACGCCTGCATTGTGTTTCAGCAGCTGTTGCGAATCGTGTAACTAATTGACCCACCGATGAAAGGTACACATGGAGGTGTGACAGAAGACATGAGCTGTCGATACTTGGCGAACGTTTTGCTGCTGTCAATCGTAACCTCACATGCAGCGAACTGGGCAATGACTCTCTGATTGACCTGTTCCCATGTCCGCTTGAGGCGACGAATAGGGGGTGTGTTCAATCCCGACGTGATAGCAATCATACTCGAGAAGTTATTGAGAGTGCGGCAGCGCTGAGATTAGACGAAACAACGTCAATGGTCATCATTGCAAAACCGTTCTTAACCCACTTACATCAGCGACGTTGATGAGATATTTCACAACTTGCGCCCGTCTCCTTGAGTCTTCTTTACTAAGGATTGAGTGAGCAACCCAATCAGCGATCTATGCGAGGGATTAGCATTTTCTTGAATCCCGACTAATAGTCCGTACGTACCCGATTGCTTGTCTGGATGACAGCGCCGATGTTGTCAGTGACATCCATTTTCTGTGCCCGTGCGCGACCTAACGCCTCAATCGGTTTGATGCGCTGATACATTCGGCTCTCCATGATAGTCAGCTGTCTTGCCAATTCCAGAGGATCGATGTCGAGCAATTTCAGTTTCTTGCTGTTCTTTGGCAGAATAGGAGTAGGTGCAGGTATCTGGTTGGTAGTTACGAAAGATTGGATAGCTGTGTCACCGTTGGTTTGCTAGAGCATAGTGAGCAATATATGATCAAGATCAAATGGCAGGGGCGTACCGCTCGCTCAATGAGGCTCCTGAGAGCTTTAGCCGCTGGCATGACCCCCACATCCTCCTGGGAAATGAAGTCTTTTATCCTAGCAAGAATGTACATATCCTCTTTATCCAGAACGTATTGTTCGGTGATCATTGTTCTGAAGGTATTCAGGACACTAGAGGGGCATGAATTGGTTGCTACTGCATACATCACGATCTCGACTTACCGATTGCGAACTATATGCTGTTTGAGTTTAGTCCAGTTTTCCAATTCCTTGGGTGTCAAGTTCTCGGGAGGTTGGAGCCTGAACCTTTGCACAAGAAGATCAAAAAGCTCATCCAACGTGGTGAAGTCTTTGTAGGTCATCAAGAAAGCTCTGGCATAGGGCAGGTCTGGAAGAGTTGTTTAAGATATCGGCACAAACTAATTACGCAGTTGACTTTACTCACCGACTTGATCGTGTGCAGTCAATTTTTCAACAAGCGCAGGTACTGTGCCTGCTTTGACCGAATTATCGGCCTCGTCGATGATAATCTCCGAAGGGTTAAAGTTCGAACGCAAAAACCAAGGTTGTGACTCGGCAGCAACCTTATCTGCGTATTCATTTCCCAATAAGCTGATCAGCTTCCCAGGCCCAGGACGCGTAGGTTTTTTGGGTTTGGCGGGTTCCACTAGAAATTATAAGTAAGCAAAGTTCCTAAGGGTCGTCACGAAAATAAAGGAATGGAAAAGGAAAGCGAACGAAAGAGAAGTCAAAGGCGAAGGGAGCTACTCACGTTCTTCATCAATTGTATACACTTCTGCATCGAAATTCTCCTCAGTGGGGTCGGGCGGCAAAGTGCTACCCCCCGTGGCGTAGCTTCCCTCAGTAGATCCATTGACATGCTCAGAGCTTTCGTGTAAGGTGCTCAGCGAGTCGACCGACTGTTCTATCGAGGGCCTCGGGACCTTCGCCGGTGGTGTGGGTCGACTGAACACATGATCAAAGTCCACCACATCCTCCTGTTCAAGATCCAACGCGCTCTCAAACTCCTGCGACATTCTCCCATTTCCACCGAACTGACTGTGAACCACACTCAACCTGGACATCCTCCATTCAATGGATCCATTATAATCTCCTTGCGCAATATCCGCTTGTTCATGCCCAACAGCTAAGAGGCCTTCCAGTGTCTCGCGCACCAAAGCAAGGTTGACTCGGAGAGAAGATCCGATGGATTCCAGAAGATGGAACGCTGCTGCGCGTTCATCAGCAGGGTAGTTAAAGTCCGGAGATGGGATAACTTGAGTGGTCAAAAGAAGGGATGAACTGTCATCGTAGACCGCCTGAACCGCGGTTTCCAGGGTCCGTACGAAGGCCCTTGCCCTAGCCAAGGTTTGAGCGTACATGTCATCAACGTTATCACCAGCTTGGCGGAAACCGTCGATATCCACATGTCGCGCAACATGGATATCCGCTACGAAGGTGAGGAAATGGGAAACATGGGCAATCAAGTCCTGCACCCGTTGTCGGATTTGTTCCACTACAATTGAGTTGCTATGAGAATTGCTGTTATGATGACTGGTTATAACAACTCACCTGAGCTGTCAGCTGAAGACATCAATGCTTGGCTCAGAAGGGCGAACAGATCCTCCACGTTTTCCAACATTACTAGCACTTCGGCTACGACATCCTGATTCAGATGTTTCTGGGGTGCCTGCTCCTCCACCTCCTGGGAAACCCAACCAAAACCTTTCCATGTGCCAGCACTACCAGCGCCAACCAGTCCGGCTCCAATATTCGCCGTTGCAAAGGCACCGTATAACCGTTTCGAAGTCTTTCCGTCCTTGTGATTATCGCGTTGGCAACGCTGTACTTCTGCGATGAACGATCCAACGGCTCTCTCCAGTTCTAGGGCGTCCGCTTCAATTCGAGTCAGGGTCTCGGATATGTGGGAACCAGAGTCATAGTACATCGCCCGAGCGGATAATACAAGTCGAGATAAGGTTGCAGTTACCCGTCGCTGTGCAGGCTTGAGAGGCGACGATGATGATGATGACCTTTCGCGGCTCTCGCGCACAAGTAGGTCGGTGGGCATGTGACTCGTATTCACTGCGGAAACATAGAGGAGATTACGAACGGCGCGGACGGCCGCCTGGATCAAATCGTCCATCCGTTGATCATCACCTGCGCGGCCAACAGTGCCCCGGACAGTGTCCATAATAGCCTGGATAGCATCCTGAGCCTTTGAAGATAGGTCTGTAACGACCTCTGATGGTGGTGGCGCCAGCACTTGTTGAAGCTGCTTTGCAATAACCTCTTCCGAGGTCAGTTGGACACCACCAACCGTCGTATTAGGCTGGATGGTCTGCGCCTGTGTCGGAAGTTGATGGAATGGATCGATGGTCCGAGGGGCATGAGGATAGTCAAGGGGATGTATATCCGAGTCGTCGGAATAGACGCTGCTTCTTGACGCTAGGGGTTGTGCGGTTGATGGAGGGGCAGAATCTTCCAGGTCAGAGTGTGAGTCATTAGTAGCGGTAGCTTCAGGCCGCGTCCACACAGTCTTCCCGGTTTGCTTGTTGATATAATAGTACGACTGCCCGTCGTCCGCCAACCGTTTGATCCAGGGCTCAGGTGTACCAGTCGAACGAGGAACACCAAAACCCGCGGGTTCGCTCGTGTGTGTACCATTGATGCCGTTAATAGTTGCGGCAGCTCCAAACGCCATTCCTGCCCCGGTTGCTGCTCGAACGGTGTTCTGCGCTGAAAGACCAGCAAGTTCGCTTTCAGAAATTTCGTCCGTCGTTTCTTGGGGCAAATCACTGGAGCGTTCGCCTGTACGTGAATTGACGTAATATATCTGAAGAGCGCCGTCAACATAACTAACGAGAATAAATAAACAGTATGCATACCCGGCCGTCTTCCGTGAGATTGGGCTCCCAAAAGTCGTTGGTCTGGGACCCTTGGGGCGCCGCAGCGTTCCCGTTATTAACGTATCTATTCGTATAAGTGATATCACTCTCTGGCCACTCTTCGTTCTGTGTCTGCCCCCGCATCATCACGTCCGACATATCCAGCACACCCGTATCACTGTCGGACTGGGCCACCCCATCCCCAATTGAATAGTCGGAACCAGAAAATGCCATTTCTGCCTCCTCCAGGGAGATTGGGACGACATAGTTAGACGGAAACCATCCCCGCTCATCTCCAAGCAGACCATCCCACCACCCCGACGGTTGCTGATTGAGCACCTCGATGATGTCCCCGCGGCGGAATGAAAGGGCTGAGGCATCTTGTGCGACATAGTCGTACATGGCCTTACAGAATAGTGCCTGATAGTTGTCATCGAAGGTTTCTTGTTCCGGAGATGGCTGTTGTTGCTGAAGTGGTGGCTGCTGGATCGGCAGTTCGTGGGCGGCACGCACAGGAGGATCTCTCCTGGACGGAGCGAGAAATATTGCATGTGTTGGTGATAAAATGGAGGCCATTCAGGCTTTGAGTAGGATAAGGTCGAGAAGAAGGAGTACTGAGGGAAGAGAGCTTAGGAAGTACGAACAGGAGGAGACACGGGAATTCTGATGAGATTACTAAGCAGCCAAATACGATCCCTTGTACTGCAGAAGGACTAAGTAACTACCGCTTCAGCGTTCGCTGTTTCTCCGCAAACTCAACTATCTTGCGGTCCACGAAGAGACCTTTTCTGCCCCGCACTGCATCCATATAACTCTTTGCAACATTCGCCCGATCCGCCTTTTCTCCCAAATCCTCTAATTCTTCTTCTGTAGTTGGAACCCAGAATGGATCCTGATCGAGTAGCTCATACCTGAGGCAGTGTCAGGGCTCTTCCTGGAAAAAAATTGTTGGTGCGAAAGTGTGACATACCCGCTGAAGATTAGCTGCGGACTTGCAGCGCCCGATGTGCGTTTCCGGATGTCTGAAGCCATCGTTAGTATGTTCCCCAGACAAAAATAAACATCAGAAAATTCACCGTCGGCAAACCCGAAGCTCTCAACAACTGGCAGCAGAGCGGAAACAGTGAAGAATGATGTCCCCTCCTTCATCTCCTCTGCCACAATCCTTCCTCGCCGCTTAGCAACGACGCCATAAACTTTCCCCAAGACATCAGCTACAAATGATTAGCGTCTCACACAATTTATATCACAAGCTCCCACGCTTACTTGATGCTTGAATGTCGCAAGTATACATTGCTAACATAAGCCTGGGCGACCAATCAAGGAGCCCATTACGACATGCGTCTCTGACAGCGGTGATGATTGAACCAGTGACTTGTGCCATGCGGTTATGCTCTATGAAAGGCAAAGCCGAACTTTAATAACAAATAGATCAGAAGACATGTTTAGAGAAACTCACCCATTTCCTTCTCTAAAGCTAGCTGGTCAATCTCCACGCTTTCGACGAAATAAGCCAATCCTTCTACTGGCTCTGCGCATAGCGGCCCCTGGAAGGTCGCGAGCTGGAATCCGGTCTCAATGTGATTTTCAACATCACGAATAGCTTTTTCCGTCCCATCATCACCGTCATCGGGTCTAGCTCGTTCCAGCCGACGTCTCAGCCTACCACCCACAATTAACGACATCAAGCCAATGAATAGCCAAAATAAATATCCTCAAGAAGATTCACTCACGATGCGACCGCCCTTGGTTTCCGGGCGTCAATCAACAAGCAACCACCAGCTCTCTGTGGTCCGAATGCCCAAACTTTCTCTACAACCCCTTCCCACTCTCCTCCGATCTCCTTACACTTATTTTGGAATGCATCCCAAAACTGTTCGGGCTTGATATTCGGCTTCCGCACGATTTCACCATATTTTTCTGCAACACTCTCCTCCTCCTCTTCTTCTTCGCCTTTACCCTCTTGCCGAAGCTTCCGATCGTGCTGCAGTTTCTTCAATGTTGAGATATTATCTAGGATGAACTCCAACAGCGGCTCTGGGATTGGATTCGCGCGAATGATGAATGACACGATGTTCTGTGTGCTAGCGCCTTTGATCGTCCCCCGGGGTGCACCGGGCGTCTTCGTTGGCGTCATATCTAAAACATAGAGAACGTCAAACTGTGGCCCATGATACGCTGTTGCGATGGATCCGCGTTACCCGGTGCTTTGATTGCTGTCTCTCTAAATGGTACGATCGGCTTTGACGCATGGACTTCAACTTTGGCAAATCGTTCTCGGAGATCCTTCAGACATCTCTGTTGGTTGTTAACAATGCGCGCGGATCTGGAACGAAAGGAGCCCACCTCCAGATGTAGTTCTCCTGCAGTCAATATGACATGTTCTCCTGTTTGTTGCTGGAAAGTTTCCACACAAGGATCCGATTGACTGAGCAGCTTAAGCCCATTCAATAGCTTAGGCATGTCAGCCGGTGCCGCTGGTTCCAGCGCTACACGGACGATGGGTGGCGCCTAAGTAAGATATCAAAATCGAGAAAATGATACGCGACAGAAAATTCTACTCACGAAACGATTGACTGCGCCCAAGTTAACCGACCATGACTTCGGGTCCTGTAAATCTGCAACATCGCCTTCCACGCCCCTTTCCCCAGGTGCACAAAGTGTCGCACTCCTAAAAACCTTCCCCTCTAAGCCTTTAATCGCAAAGATATTTCCAGCGCGAACGAAATCGACCGCAACGAGCTCCCGTCCCATCATAATATACAACCCCTCCACTGTGGCCTCAACGACATACTTCTGATTATACGGATGCGTCGGTTCGAGTGCTGTGTTATACTTGGGCAGTAAAGCGAGGATTGTACTTCCCGTACGAACCACGCCGGAATACAACCGCGCAAAACCAAGGATAACCTCCGAATCTTCTTCTAGCGCTGGCGAGCCCTCTTCCTCCTTTTCCGAGTGAGCTGCCATACCAACAGGATGAGGAGCCACGCCGTCCTGCTCCGCACAAGCCACCGCTGGCTCCGCATCTCTCACCTCTTTCGCCTTCGCTCTTATCTCCTCTGCCGTTAACGGTTTCTTCTTCTTCTCTGGCATATCCCTCGACGAAACCGCGAACATCTTGCTCACATACGCGGTTACATACGAATCGGTTGCCGCCTTGGCCGCGTACAAGTCCTCTTCTAATTTGTTCTTTGGCACAATTGTTGTTTCATGGAGATCTGGGTAGAGCATTTTGGGTATGCGTGTGGATTGCGCGAGGGAGGGTGCGGGTATTACGTCGATTGCCGTTTGAATTATGCACGTCGAGAGGGAAAGCCATTGGGTGAAGATGAGTGAGAGAAGTTGGCGGGTATCCTTGGATTTCAAGTCGCGTGGAGGGATCTTTAGGTTGAGCGCTGTGACGATCTTCACCACTTTGTCCGGGTTCCTAGGGGGAGTGTCATTGGGTTGAACAGGGGAGACTCAGGTCGAAGTGCACGCACGGGTTAATAACAACAGCGTCGTACACGGCCCAAATATTCTCCAGGACGAATTGCACAAAGAGCGGCTTCAACGCCCTTCCTCTCAAATGTTTATAGCTTATCACTTTCTTCGTCTTCGGGTCCAAGAAATAATCACCCCAGAGCACCCTCCTCAGATTCGCCTCTTTGATGCCCAACTTCTGTGCATACAATTGGGCGAACTTACCCACCCTGAACCCCCATCCATCCAATGCCGAAGCAAAAATAACATTTCCCCTCTCTGGCGTAAAGTAAATGTCCTCATCGTCCTTCTCCTGAAACTCTTGCTCCTCGTTGACAGTTGCATCAGCTTCGTCTGCCTGCTGTTCTTTCTTTGCAGCCAGCCGACGTTCGCGCTCTTCCCTCCAGCGTAGGTCGTCTTCCATACGTTCGCCTGCAAAGAAGCTACCCATGACGGCGTTGACCTGTTCAATCAGACGTGCAAGGTGGTGGTGTGCTTCTACTGGGGCGAGTTTGAGTTCCGTGATTAGGCGGTCGAATTTGTTGATTACGAGAATTGGACGGAGGCGATCTTGCCATGCTTGTCTTAGCACAGCAATAGTCTGTAGTTGTCGCATTGATGAATATGAAGTGAATCAGGATATAGATGCAACATACCTGCGTGCAAACACCTTCTACAACATCAACTAACACCAGTGCACCATCCACCAACCTCGAAGCCGTTGATACCTCACTTGAAAAATCTACATGTCCAGGCGTATCAATCATATTCACGGTGTACGTCTTTGGTATCTTTCCTATCCGAATAACACCTCAGTATGATGATGTTCATTATTGAAATGAATGCACAATGGCACGAACCTCCAGCCTCATCGCGTTCCATAACATGGAACCTCAACGACACCGCACTACTCTCCATCGTAATCCCTCTCTCCTGTTCATCCTCTCTACTATCCAAATACCGCATCTTCCCAGCCATGCGCGCAGAGATAATACTATTCGCAGCGAGCAGTGCATCCATTAGAGTCGTTTTCCCGTGGTCGACGTGTCCAAGCGTCGTGATTATCCGGACATTATTTGGATCTTGACTTTCCATTGCCTTTTGGTCCATGGTCCAATTCGAATAAAAGAACGTAAGTGAGTGGTAGGATGAGAGAGCGAAGAAAGGTCAGAGTCAATATGCAACTGATTAGATTGCGGGCCCGACGCGAATCATCAAAATTTTCTAGAAAAGGAAGTTATGATACAATATCACGTGCCTCAAGCCTCCTGAACCGAACTCTCATACGCATCCCCATTTAATATTTAACGATGAACACCACTGAACGAGAAGACAAACACCGGTCTTCGAGGCACAAAGGCAAGGACAGGGAGAAGGACAAAGACAGGTCGCACGACAAGGATAAAGACAGAGACACTGATCGTAAACACAAGAAACGGCGGAAGCACGAGAATGATTATGAAGGGAGCAGTCGAAAACACAAACATCGGAAAAAGGATGGGGGGAAGAAAGAGGATCACTTGTCCATTGTGGACGACGACGCGGACGAGGATATGTGGGTGGAGAAGAACATCGACATGGACGGCGAACGGGTGCGTATTCTCGTCCCATGGTTCATCTCATACTCACTCATTTTGGTCGACTTAACAGGTTCTCGCTACAAACATTCCAACAGCAGAAAGTCTCAATATCACGTCTACGGCTACAGAGAGTCCTTCAGATCCAAGTCTACCCCCGGCAACAAAAAGTGAATCCAAACTCCAACGCGACGAATGGATGCTCCTTCCACCCAGTATACCTACCATCCCCATATCTGCGCTCCCTCCTGGTCGACCAACAATCGACGACGAGTCTCTGACAGAAGACTACGGGGAATCATCATCAAACGCACGTAATTTGGGTGGAGGAGTCGACTTCTTCTCCAGCCTCGGCACACAGCACAAGAAAAAGCAACCCAACAAACCTGACCCAGACAAGGTACGCCTCTTCTACTGCAACCGCCCCATGCATCACTGAGATCCACTACTTCAGCCAAAAGTAAGCTCCCGCGAACTCAACCAAGACCTCAGAGATGGCATACCCATCAACTCCGACGAACCACCCCCACCCCCCAAATCCTCCACCCCAGGCGGTCCCGGCTCCTCCTGGCGTATGATGCGCCTGCGCCGCGTCTACGAAACCGCCGAGGAAGAAAACCGGCCCATCGACGAAGTCGCCGTCGAACGATTCGGTTCTCTCTCTTTATTCGAAGAAGCACAAGAAGAGCGCCGGATTCTCGACGAACGTGCTGGCAAAAAAGCCGACCGGGAAAAAGAACGGGGAAGGAAACGTGAAAATGAACCAAGGACTGAGATTGGTTCCGGTGGAGAGAAGAGGTTAATGTTCACCGATATTGGTGGGAGTGGTACTTCCAGCCGGAGTTCGTCTTTCCGCAGACCTGGCGCACTCGCGGGTGATGGTAGCACACCCTCAACACCTTCACCCCCTGCTGAGAAGGCACCTGTAAATCGGCGGTTGGATTCCCTACGGTTACCCTCCCAAGCTAACTCGCCCCTCGCACAATCGCATACGCCTATTCCGTCTGTTATGACTCCCCAACAAATTGCTTCCGGGTCGAAAGGGCGTGCGTTGTCGCCTTCGTCACTGAATAAACTCCAGGCAAAGGTTCTACGCGCGAAGCTCATGGGAACGCCTGATGCGGAGAAGTTGGAAAAGGAATATGAAGAGGAGGTGCGAAGGACGCATGGTGGTGGAGACTCTGATAGTGGCGTGAGGAAGAAGGTTGAGGTGTTGCCGACTTTGGATGCGAGAGGAAGGTTATATGATGTTGGGCATGGTGGGAAGGATGATGGACCGCAGCCAGGGAACAGGAAGAAGAAGGAAGAGAAGGTTCGTTGGTTCTCAATTCAAGTTTTCAACGTTCTTGTGCTGAAGCTATGGTAGTTTGAGAGTCACGATCGCAAAACCGGCGAGGTCATTCGGTATAATGCTGATGATGATACGATGACTCTTGGCGAGATGCTACGGCAGGAGAAGTTTGGGGCTGGAATGGCTGATCAGAAGGACTTGGATGCACAATTTGCTAAGGCTATTATGGGAGATGGCAAATTCCAGGTGCGTACATTAACCACGACTTTTCAAGAGTGATTATTGAAATTTGGTTCAGAATGATCTTGACTACATGGATGACAATGCGGCTAAACTTGGTCGCCAAAAAATGCGTTCAGACGCTATGAAGCGTCAGTTCGCCATCCACGGTACGTGATAATTATTCCTTTCTGCAGTATTTCTCTGATGTCGTACCACAACAGATTACAAGCGCACTCAACAAGTGCTGGCGTCGTGTCCTTTCTGCTATGGAGAAGACGACTCTTTACCGAAGGCACCTATTGCTGCAATGGGCACTCGTGCATACCTCTCGTGCACCCTCAATGAGGAACTTGTGAAGGGGCACTGCTTAATAGTACCGATCCAACACCACCTCAGCATGCTTGAAGCCGATGATGATACCTGGGACGAGGTCCGAGTATGTATCATTTCAGCGATACGCTTGACATGCGCTGACTGGAGTTGTAGAATTTCATGAAATGCCTTATGCGCATGTTCGCAGAAGACGACCAAGGCGTCGTCTTCTACGAAACAGTGATTTCATTAAAGCGGCAAAATCATACAGTCATCGAATGTGTACCGTTATCTTGGGACCACTTTGAGCTACTACCGGGCTACTTTAAGGTACATTACTCACCAGATGCTGCACACGCGACGCTCACGATAATTTTCAAAATATATAGGAATCCATCTTGACTTCAGAAGCGGAGTGGTCACAACACAAGAAGTTAATTGATTTCTCTGCCAGGCCTGGCGGCTTCCGGCGTGCTATGGTTCCTAACCTACCATACTTCATGGTTCAATTCGATTACAAAGGCGAGAAAGGTTATGGGCATGTGATCGAAGGAACCGGCAAGGACATGGATGAGGATATTGACGAAGGAGAGAAAGGGGGTGGCGAATTCCCGAGGCATGTTGTAATTTTGATGAACAAATGGAGCCGTTGCCAACTAAACTGAATTCACAGATACTTTGCGGGCGAAATCATCGGAAACTTGTTGGAACTTGAGCCCCGGCGATGGCGGCGCCCCCGCAAGCTCGATTTCAGGAGTAACAAGGAGCGGGTAAAAGAGTTCAAGAAGCAGTACGATAGATTCGACTGGACAGGCATGATAGGTCAATAGTAATCTTCTGTACAATAGTATATCCTGAGAGAAATCAAGCACAAATCATGATTGATAAAAATAAACAGATGCCGTGATGAATGGATGCGTTGTGTGGATTTTAGCAGTGCTCTCCTCTACCTCCACTCCCTAGTCTTCCAACCCTGCAGCGGCAGCCGTGCAATGGCTCCGCCCTTCCCCACCCGACGGGAGTTCATTCTCGTCTTCTTTCTCCTCGTCGCCCTTCTCTTCCTCAACCACGGCCAACCCCCACGCCATCCCATCTTCACAAAAGACTCACTATCAAACAGCTCACATACCCTCCAAACAGAGCTGCCAACACGCATACAGACACGTTTATCCTGGGGGAAGGATTCAGTTCCTCAGACAAAACTCGTAGCGCACGTACCAGGTGCGCGGTCTTCTATTGCCATCTTGTGTCATCACTTGAGGATTCATGGAAATTTTGTCTGTTAGGCTGGACGGTGTTTGACAGACTATATATCCTTAATGGCATTGTGTACATTGTCGCGGACGACCTGACATCACTACCGGACGTCTCTTTCGTTCTCTCGAAAGGTATCTTCATCGAGCCAGGACAGGAGGCAGAGGAAACTCGATTACCGACGGACAATGATATTCGTATCATAAGCACAGAAGAAGCACGAAAGCTGTTTGGAACAGGTGCATCTATCATAGACGGTGTCACTGTATGTCCTCATCTTGCATAATCCTGCAATTCACCTCGCTAACACTTCCACTTTCTTTAGTTCTTCGTAAACGACCCCTATCAATTGTACGCCTTCGCTTCTCCATATCTCCCTTTACCTCCTCTCACACATGGCCTGCCTTTTACAGCGTGACGCACTATTACCACTGGTCTGCTGAGCTCTGGTTTGGTTTCTGGCGCACCTACTCAACACTCGACCCAACAATCACCGCAGAAGGAAACACGACCCTCCCCTTCGCCCGCCGTATCATGTTCAGCCACCTTGACGCGAATCACTGGCGCGACTACGCCCACATGAACGAATGGGTTGCCCGCTCCTCCTTCCCCTCCGTCGCAATGGAATTCATAGACGACTGGCGCGACAGAGCCGAACTCGGCAAACCCTTCGTCTTCGATCGCGTCGTCGTAGCCGATCGCTCGGCTGCTATGCGGTCGTATAATTTCCAACGGTATCAACGTACTGCTTCTGCCCCTTTTGCGTTGCCAGGGAGTCTTAATTGGTGGATGCCCATACGAAATAATGTCGTCGAATTTGCGGGGTTGGATCCGAGTGTTGGTGGAGGTACGACGAACCAACCTGTCATTACGTATATTTCGAGGCAGAAGTGGGGACGGCGGATGTTGATCCCAGGAGATCACGATAAATTGGTCGAAGAGCTATACAAGCTTAGAGACCAATATGGTTATGAAGTGAACGTTGTCCAAGCGGAGGAAATGTCTCGCGTAGAACAAATCCGGCTCGCAGCCCGAACGACTGTACGTCCCTCACCTATTAAGGTGATATCAGTAACTAACCGCATATACATTAGATCTTAATGGGCGTCCACGGAAATGGGCTAACGTCTCTCGTGTGGATGAAACCTAACCCCAGGGCCACAGTTATGGAATTCTTTTACCCAGGAGGCTTCGCATTCGACTATGAATATACCACTCGCGCACTTGGGATGACGCATTACGGTTTCTGGGGAAACGAGTACGCTCTTTAATTTTCAATCTCCCGTCTTTAGACTTATAGCTAACGTATCCCCTTTCTCCCTTTCCTTTCACGATAGATATTTCACAAGTCCAGGAGTCCCAATACCCGAATACGTCGAAGGATTCCAAGGCAATTCGATTCCTATAGACGGCAAAGTCGTTGCCCAATTATGCATCGACCGATTATCCCTCGCATCTGAAGTCGACGACTAGTAGTAGTAGTACCCCTGTACACGGCCAACATGCCCGCACACACACGTCTTACACACCTTCCTTTCGTTCAAGAACCGGACTTACGGACCTTCACTCTGTTACCCACACCTCCTTTCTTTGTTATACCACATTAGAGGCAAACCACCCTGTAGCACTCCCCCATGCAGCAGACTGCACAACAGTACAGTACGGCACGGCGTCGTATTTATTCATTCCTATTAACTATGTATATAATTCTCATTCCGTCGGTCGGGCGTCAGGCAGTACGCCCCTAATATACATATCCCAAAAGCAATTGGAGTAGGGACCCAGCGAAGATAATTTGAGCGAAAAGTCGACCCCCAATGAAGCCCACAGGTCTATGTCGTACGCCCCGTGTTTAGATACGATTATGTGTGGGCTGCGCAGACGTCTGATTCTCAACTGTCAGACATAATTGTAGCCACTGAGTTATACATAGGGTTGCATCATGTCATGGAACATGCAGGGAAGCCCGCGAACTTGAAAGAAGAACACTGGTGGGATTGAGTCGTGACAATTCCCCGATGAAAAGGCCCGACAGTTTCTACCGTGTACAACTCTGAGAGACAAGGGGGGCCGCAATCGGTTGGAGGGGCCATCCGGGAAGCGGGTCCCCTTACGTGGGTGGGACGGAGGGATTAAACTTAGAGCGGAGAGCCCTCACAGAGACTTCACTCTACCACTCAGACTGCGCCTCCATTGCAGATCAAAAATTTAACACCACAAGTACCATGTCGTGAAAGTTCTCTGCCGAGAGAGAAGGGGGTATATAAGGGAGTGTCAAGAGCACGTATATAGCTACAGATACGACACGGTGAGAGAAGGGTAAGTAAGAGGGTGTCAGGAATACATGTACACAACAAAGCTTCGAACGAAGGCGAACACAGAAAGATATGATACATATGATACAATGCTTACGGTCCACACCCCATATGACCAAATGTCTAACATGCCACGAACTCCTCTATACTATACAGGCAACGACAAAGCTCCATCGTCCAACGAACGCAACTGTAGAAATTATTCATTTCGCTGATAAAAAAGATACCGTTCGTAAATCCTAGTCAACAAACGTCCACGTCAAGTGTCGATCATCCTGCTGCGTAGCTGACATAAAATGCGCAGGCCGAGTCGTAGTGCTCCGCCACCACTTACTGGGGGTCCGAGGTTCTGTCCACTAGCCAACCCCCGACCTCCCAGTTCCCGCCGGTCCGATAGATATCCCGTTTCTTCTGCTCAACGTCCATAACACCTCTCAAAATCGCGCCCAGCCGTTTGAAATCTATCGGCTTGAGAATCCATCCGTCCATGCCACAGTTAATCAAATCTCCACGCTGTTGTTCCATCAGTGATGCTGATACGGCAAACACTGGTATACGCCCTGCGTTGAGCCTGTGGGAGAGCCGGTAGGGGGGTACCGGTGATGTTGACGAGTCACAACGCGCACCGGACGAAGGGATAGTAGTAGGTAGTAATGTAGACGTGCTGTCTGTGTTGATTTCATTAGGGCCAGGTTCCAGGACACGGATTTTCCGTGTTGCTTCGAAGCCGTCCATGATAGGCATTCTATGTAAGTCGGTGGTGTGAGTACTTGGTATGGGAGGCGTTAGTAGACACATACTGGATATCCATAAGGACAGCGTCGAACCCATTGTCGGACTTGACGATATCAATGCACTCTTGTCCGTTTGTCGCATTGACCACTGTATGGCCCATCACGCTGAGCCGCTTCGCCAGAATCGCTCGATTGATGTCGTTGTCCTGCATGTCATATAACCGCAGTCAGTCAACCTATAGACAGGTCTTGGAACACCTTCCTACCTCGACAATCAGGATCCTCAGCTTTTCTCGCTTCGCAGTCGCCACTTGAGACTCCCTACGAGCCAGTCTTGCCGGAGGAGCGGCTCGTTCCTGGGTATTTTCACTTGAAGCCCGAGACGATCGATTCGCTCGCGTGACCTTTTGGTCATAATAGTCAACCTTGACAGGTCGGGTCGGTACCTGCGAGTCTTTGACATCAAACGTCCCACGATTAACCATCTTCGATACAGACGCAGAGCCCGTCCCAGCCGCGGGAACAGAACCCTCGCGGGTCGACGGAGGGCGAGGTGAAATTCGGTTAGACGATAAAGCTCCAATGAGACCATCAATCTCGTCATGCATTGAGCGAGGCAAACTTGAAGCCCGAGAATAGGCTTGCGACTGCGCAGATGAACTTCCCGATGACCTTGAAGAAACAGAAGGACCCGACCCTTCCAGGAATAGTGCCAAAGGTATCAGGAAAGAGAATCTGCTCCCGGCACCTACCCTGGAGTCTACGCGCAGCTGACCGCCAAGTTGTTCGACGATCCTAGCTACAACCGCTAGGCCAAGTCCTGGGGGCCGCTTCAGTCAGGACGGACATATGTACCTGTCACTTGTCGTACTTACCGACGCCTGCCTCAGCATTCGACCGAGGCTCAGAGGACTCGACTTGCTCAAACTCCCTGAATATGTTCTCCAGTTTCTCCTCTTGTATGCCGCATCCCGTATCGGCCACGACAATTTCCACCGCAGTCTGTTTGGGGCCGCGCAACCCTTCAGGTTCCCCGAATGTTTTGCAAGAGACTGAAATTGATCCCGTCTCAGTGTATTTGACTGCGGAACGATTATGTTCGGTGAAAGACTGCGGGGTCATTTGATCACGTACGAGCATTGGCAGTCAGGTTTTGGACCACAGTACGAATCTTCCTTGAGTCGCCTACGACGGTCTGAGGACCCTCTGAAACATCCAAGTTAAATTGAAGGTTCCGACGTGATGCTTCCCTTCGATAGATGTGCACAGCATCTTCAATCGTCATGTGGAGGTCGAAGGGTTCGTTAAAGGATGTCTCATTCCCACTTTCCAGGCGAGTTAGATCCTAGAGAAGAGGATGAGATGCTTTCAAAACTGCTGGGTGATGATGTTGTACCAGCAAATCATTGATAGTAAACAGAAGACTCTGACAAATGATAAATTAATTCTGGTAAGCTTCTCCGTGTTTCGAACAACAAACCACGGATACGGACCTTTGAGGCAGCATGGGACCGAACCAGGTTGTCTCTGGTTTCATTATCAAGTGGGCCATTCATGGCCATTTCGAGATAACTAAACAGCGTATCAATCAAACAGTTGCCAGATATAGAAGAGCGACATCGGCGCACTTAATAATATGATTGAGGGGAGTTCGAACTATGGTGATATCATAAGAAGTATAGTCAGCGCCCTGATACAGGAGTACACTTCTGGATATAGACCAATTCACCTTCATGTGTGGCATTGGATAATAGAAGGTTAGTCAATTTTGTTGCCTGCAAGGCGCTCTGCCTTTGTCTCCACACTTCGATGAACTATAAAAATATTTACATCAGCTTGGCCAGCAACGATCTCTAAATGTCATCAATCTAGCCTTACCTTGCCATATACTAATGCGAGGACCCCTGCTGTCTCCAGCTGATCATCGGTCCATACACGACACCTTCCAGCCACGGTCTCGGACCAAATCTTGAAAGACTTCCGAGGCTCCAGGTTCGCCTGTGCGCTGTGAGAAGCACTCTTAAAGGGTTTTCCGGCCCAATGAATGTCGCGTGGCTGGCCGCGCCTGAGAAAGGCAATAAAGTCCTTCCCTTCACTTGACAATGGAACATAAAGCAATCCTGCAATGACTTCGAGACCTAAGCGAAGTGAGCAACCATCTCAAGAGTTCTACATCACCTTTTCTACCTGTTGTCAGCTGCAGATCCGGGAAGTCGTCAATGACAGCTTGAGAAGCTTTAATGGTGCTACATCAACGTCCAAAAGGGTAAACCCATTCAGCGAGTTATTCACAGAAAGTGAAGCCGGCGTCGGGTCGACTCACTCAAACTGCTTCAGCCGCAGATATTCAGCCATAATCAGAATTTCTTGTCCATGCTGGTTAGGACCGAGGATTTTGGCACCATCTCCGATCACAAGAATGCCAAAATCCGCATCAAACAAGCCCAACAAGTCGTCTGTGTTACTGATAATATATCCGGCCTATAACATGCATAGTTAATGCCGGGCGGCGGTAGGACAAATGACCAGGCATTCGTACCGGATGGTAATCAGAAACGAGAGTGTTGATCTACGATAAGTGGAAATAAGGTTGAGAAATCCCGACTAAATTGTCCGACCAGAGATAAGGTACCAACCAATTTCCTCGTGTGCAATCGTTTTGTATAACTCAATCTCTCTATGTTCCGAGAAATTGACTGGCTCAGGAGCCGGAGCATTTGCCGTACGGGGAATGATACGCGCATGCCTACATTGCCATACGAGTGGCACGTAACGAGGCCCCAAAGCTGATCAAACGCCATGATCGACTAAACATCACGTTCAACGTGGATGAGGAGCAAACGAAACAACCGTAAAGACGATGGCCACAGAATGAAAGATAGGGGCGTACAACAGACATGGAAGCACGAACGCCCATGTTTTCAAGATCTAGCCAGCACTGTTTCAGATAAGGAAGAAGGGCAAAGCAGATGTCCCACATTTGATATGAATGGGACTCATAGCTCGAAGATAACAGTGCGTCATGTTCTACGTGACAAATGAGCTATGTGGTCAACCAGGAGCTTACAACCTACGAGAGGCTCCTCAAGATCTATTTTATCTCGAACGACAATGCGCGCTGTTGGCTGGGATCGATCATAGAGGACTCGAACTTTATCTATGAAGTACGTCAGGTGCCAATGATATTGCTTCTGGGCAGACACCTCACTGATCATGTAAAGGTCTCGCGCCTAGACATAATAAGAACCCGTCAACGTAGTTCCGCTCTGACATCAATCATGCGCACCTGCTTCGGTATATCAGTTGCGGGAAAATGTAACCCTCTGTACAGATCCCTCGTCACACCCCAATCTACGAGCTCCGCCACAGCCTGCCCATTCCAAACTTCATCAAACTGGTACGCAAGCACACGATGAAACCCCGTCAAATCCTTTATGATTCCAACTGTCACTTTCAGAAACATGTCTAGGTCTTGGGCAGTTCCAAGCTGTTCATTGATCTGCGCCATAACGGCAAACACATCCATCATGCCAACTGGGGTGGTCGAGGTGGACCCGCGACGGCGTGGGCGAGTGCTTTTGGGTGAAGTAGGACTAGTAGAAGGGGTAGATCCACTAGAATCGGATGTCGAAAGGGATTTGGCTAAGGGACTGGGTTCGTATAGTGATGGACCCCGTTGGGTTAATCTTCGTAATCGCTCCAGCGCTGGGAGAGGTTTAGCATAGCTGGTCGTGCTCTCAAAGATGTCTTCTGCACTGGGAACCCAATCATCTTGACCTTCGAGGCCAGCAAGAGAATGATGAGGTGTATATTGAGACCAAGTAGAAGAACATGTCGTCGCCTGTGGAGCTGCAGTCGCAGATGGCGCATTACTTGGGGACGAACCCCTTGCTGATGATCCAGCCCTCGAATGGCTTGACCCGTCAGAAACGACTGTCGAACCAGATGAACTAACGTTTGGGGATGACACGAGCGTGCTGCTCGAGCCAAACCCCTGGGAGGTACTCCCAGGACAATGCAAGTTGAAGGCTGGTGCGGTTGGATATAGGGGGTTGAAGTTGTCAGACTCGAGCTCGAATTCCAAGATGATAAGGCCTGGTTTCGATCCGTTGGCACTCTGTGCGCGATGGACAGCACACCAGCATGACCATTGTCGTTTTGGCTCGACTTGGGGTGGAACGGGTGAACTCGCTTCACCAGGGTCATGCGAGTCAGACGCCGATCCTGGCTCTCCCCAACCGCTTACCACAAAAATATGCGGAGAAGCGTCCTCATCTTCAGAAACAACGAAATTCGGGTCGGTGAGGAACTGAATATTATCCCAGAGTGTCCCCGCTGAATTTTCTGGTAGTGTATCGGTAAAACACTCGAGAGAGAAGAGGTAACGGGGGGAGAGTCCAAGGATCTCTGTTGAATTCTATTACACTCTATTAGCACTACCTCGTGGGGGCCGACAAACTTCCTGACCTCAGAAACCTGACGAACGATCAACACGTCTTCTTTATCTTCCACCGCGATCAACACCCCAAAACCCTGTACTGCACCTGGTGTTCTGATAGGCTGATCAAAAACATCGTTATTACCTATGCTATGACGAAGAAAGTGAAGCAGATGGTCGCTCACCTCATCCTCGCACCTCTCCAATTTACCTTCGCGCCCAATCACAACATGGTTTCCATATTCATCCGTCGCATATTGGAATCGAAAATTAACATATTCTTCACCTCCACTACCCAATTCTGAACTCGAGGGTGTTTCGACCCGCGATTCCCTGGTTGGGTCTTCTTTGGATCGCGCACCGTCGATGGAAGACGATAGACTCGATGTTGCGTGTCTTGATGTGAAGTCGCTACCACCAGGGGGCATCTGGCCGTAGTCTCTTTCTCCCCACGAGGCACTTTCGGAAGCAGCAGAAGAGTTACCCTCTGCCGAATAATATTTGCTACTATCTGAACCTCCAGTCAACGACCGATCGGAGGATATAGATCCGGGACCCTGGACTAGGCGTCTTCGCGTGTGCAAACTCGATTGTCTCGAGGACCCGCCAGACCCGGTCAATCTCTCACTGGAACCGGGGGACGGTAATGGAGGCAAGTGAACAAGTCCATATTGGGATAGATTGAACGGAAGATCTGGTACCTCATCCGCAATCTCTGAGGGAGGTGAGCCCTCGGACGCTCCGGTGGCGTTGGCTGGTTCCGGTGACGGAGAGATCTCAGGCGATAGCGAAAATGATGATTGTGTTTGCCATCTTTCGACAGAGCGTGCTGATGCATTTGCATGGTCATTGCATTGGGGATGCTCACAAAAGGAATGATTAAATGGATGCTGTGTCTCTTGCGGTGGAACAGAATTAGGTCCCTTGGTAGACGGGAAAAGAGAAGCGCTAGGTGAAATGGACAAATGAGGGCTAGCCGTAGGCAAAAGGGACGCGCTAGAGGCGGCCAAAGCTGGACTAGCGACCACAGGCAGTGGCATTGCGATGTATTCGAGCCCTTCATTTTGATTTTTCGGCTTGGGTTTGGGGCCATCAAACGAACTTGGTTCGATAGGGTCCGCAGTCGAAAAAGTTCTTGGAACACTGGGGTCGCCCTCTTCCGCCGGAAAGTGTCGGAAATTAGGAGAGGTCATTTTTCCACCTCGCCTTCTTCTGCTGTCGAGGGAAGTTGCAGAATCAGAGGCGTTGTGAGGCGAAGTTGGTGGAATATGGTATGAAGACGATGGGATGCTTTGGACCAATGGCTGGGAGGAGAGGGGGGAGAAACTCGGTGTGCCCCGTCTAGATTGGACTGAGCTCGGAGCTTTACCAAGTTCCTCTGCAGTTTGGACCAAGATTCCCGAACTCTGGCCGAGAAATGTGGAGGTAGTTGCCTCTCCAAGTCTATTACCTCCTTCCCCCAAACTCAAGGCACTACCGTGTTTGTCTTTGCTGGTGTCACTGCTGACTGTCTCCTGTTTAAGCCATGAAAGGCGGATGTCATGAGATTGTGATTTATGTGGGGACGATGTATCTACATTGTCTGCCGACTGACTCCTGGAAATGGCGGCCGGTTGAATAGAAGTGAGAAGAGAGCGGACGGGATAAACAAATGACGCTGAAGCGGGACATGGAGAGGACTCAGTAGAGGGCAAGGCTGGCGGTGAATTGTCTTCTGGCATGGTTCGACGGCAGAGACTGTCGGTATCGTAGAGCGTGAGTGACCGTTGATTTCCATTCTAGGATCCACCCCATACTCCCCTCAACTCCCCATCATTGCATACATCATTGATGACGCACATGGTGCCACGTGCACCGGGTACGAAAATACCACTGCAATAATCAATAAATGAGAAGTCAAGGGCTCAGAAGAATCCAAACATGTGTCCAATTGCGTCCTGTACTCCTTCTTGCACTCCCAGATAGTCATGTCCTCCGTACAGTGTCTTGACCAGCGTTACGTTCCGCTCCTTCGTCCCATCCCAGAAACTTTCTGTGTATCCAAACCCAGCCATATCGGTTCGAGTGACCAATTTCTCCCTTGTTGCCTGGCGCTTCGCGATAGAAGAGGTCATCGCATGGTACTCTTCTGGTTTTACTCGAATCGTGTTCGCCGGCAAATCCAGCTCCGGCAGAACCCCGTCAAGGAACGCGTTAAACAGCACGTCTGAATGGGTATGTGGAATATCCCAGTCGTTCTCTGCGTGCGCAATCAACACCGGTGCATCTATGTTCTAAAAGAGGAGTGAGCTTCGATCCAATGTAGTTATGATGACGTACTGGAACAGCCTTGAGTGTGTCAAACTTGTGAACGAGAAACCAGTGTAGAAGATCTGGATTCATGACGCTCAAACCGGATTCGTGATCATAGCCTTGGTACTCACCTGTGGCCCATGGAATCATGGCAAGCGGTTTCATTAAAGGTACCAAACCAAATATGTGGTAGGTTTGTAAAACATCCTGTATACTCGAGAAAGGCTAAAACATCTCATTAATTCTTCCCGTGGAAACAAGACCAGATTTAATCGAAGAACTTACACTCAGTAATACGACACCCTTGCAAGCGATTCCATCCCGTGCAAGTTCTTTTGCCAATCCGGCACTGACGCCCGTGCCCAGGCTGTGTCCTACGATAAGAACATTATCGGCATCCACGCCCTTCCGGGCGAGCCAATCCCAGGCAGCCCGAGCATCAGTAAAAAGACCATTTTCACTCGGAGTCCCAGTGCTATCGGCAAAGCCGCGATAATCGATTGCCAAGACGTTGGCGCCAAGCCGTGAGGAGAAGGCTGTATAATGCTGGACACGAGCATGGAAAGCACGCGTCGCAGCATTTCCGTGAAAGAATAGGACGGTGGGGTGGTTCTGGATAGCCACGGGAATGTGCTTCGCAAGAAGCGACTCCTTTGTTGGAGGTGCCGAGAGCTTGTGATAGTAATGGTCTGACAGAATGAACCAGGCTCCAAGAGACTCGCCGTCTATGGTAGGCACACGCATATTGAGAGTCTTATTAGCTAAGAAAGCTTTTAGCTTATTGGCAATAATGCGACTACGGACGCAAACGCACGAGCGAGGCCATATTTTTCTGGCAAGTCAAAATTGGGAAAAAGGGGTATCTTGATGTTATGAAGGTACAAAGCCCTTTTCTGGCAGTAAGTTAGAGGTTCCGGTGGCGCGGGTTGAAAAGCTTACTGTCTTTGGACGAATGGGGTGCATAGGAGGAAGACGGCACCCACGTACAATATTCCAATCACAAGCAGCACTCGGCGAGCCTTGTTGATCCAAAGAACCGTCTTGCTAGTTTCTTGAGAGGATGCCTGGCCGTCTTGCTGCACCGCGGTATAATCTGGGACATTGTCATTTTCCGCCATGGTCGTGGATTGGTGAGCCTGTGATGGGTTGGAGTGGAAAGTAGCGCACCAATAGAAGAACACGTGCTCTATTGCCGACCGGCCGGCAACAAATTTATGGAATCTCATAAACCTGGGCTAATTTCTCCACACCTACACATGAATCATCCATCCCATCATGTCCAATAACACTCCCACTACTGCACCGGACACAACGACCGAGAAACAGGATCCTTCAGAACACCTAAATCCTTCAAACGTTGAGTCCAACGCCGCTTCGATGACCCTCCGCTCGGGCAAAACCAAACGCCGAACCTGGTATCGCCGTTTTGGTGCCGGAATTATCATGGACATCCGCGCCAGAGGTCCTTGGTACATTAGCGACTGGACCGATGCTTGGAACTATCGTGTTGTACCCGCCACTGCCCTCATCTTCTTTGCCAAGTATGTATCCAATCTCTGAAATAACAAACCGAAACTCGACACGGAGATCTCCTCCAGCGTCCTTCCCGGCATTGCGTTCTCTCTAGACTTGATCGAGACCACTCGTGAATATGGCGTTGCTGAGGTCCTTATGTCGTCTTTTATGGCCGCCTTCATCTTCTCGGTTTTCGGTGCCCAACCACTAACCATTGCTGGAGTGACAGGTATGACCACATTTGGCATGCCGCCGGCAAATAACTACTTATTCACGGCGTTCATTAGGTCCTATCACGGTTTTCAACAAAACTATATTCGATATTATCAGTCGTGAAGCCAATCCTCCAGACTACCATCAGTTCATCGGCTGGGTTTACCTATGGGCCGCAATCATCCACTGGGTCACAGCTATTCTGAATGGTGAGTGGTCGCTTATCGCCCTGCCCCACACTAGATTCACCTATCCTATTTGGTAGCATGTAACTTCCTCAAATATGTCACTTTGTTCTCTTGCGACACTTTTGGTTTCTATGTCTCTTGGGTCTACCTCCAATATGGTATCCAGGTTCTCACTCGCCAGTTTTCCAACCCGGAGCCCGGTTATCTGGTTTCAATAATTCTGGCACTACTCATGCTGGTCACGTCCTTCCTCTTCCAATCACTCGCACAATCATCATACTTTCATCGCCACGCTCGCAGGTTCTGTGCAGATTATGGGATGCCCATCAGCCTTGTTGCCGCATCTGCGATGGCATATTGGGGAAGGTTTAATAGCGCTAACCCAGTGACGCTTCCTGTCGGGCCTGCTTTCAAGGCAGCAAATGGACGTGAATGGCTTGTCAAGTTCTGGCAACTGGAAGGCAAATATGTCGGAATTGCATTACCTTTTGGTATAATTCTTTGGATCCTGTTCTTTTTCGATCACAATGTTTCAGTAAGTATAGTCTCATTTCCTATGTGTGGCTTTGAACATACAATCATATATCTCCAGTCGTTAATGGCGCAAGGAGCCGAGTTTCCTCTGCGTAAACCTCCCGGCTTCCACTGGGATTTCTTCCTTCTTGGCGTTACAACGTTCATTGCAGGTCTCATTGGTGTTCCAGCACCAAATGGTCTTATCCCCCAAGCTCCTATTCATACAACCTCTCTTGTCGTTATGGGCCGCAATCCCAAGAACGAGAGAGACGAGGAAGATCAAAAATCTGCTACACCCTCGCGTCGCCCTTCTGGTACCCTGTCTCGTAACCCATCACAAACCTTGAGTTTGCGCAATTCCATCGTTAATGACTTGGAGCCGCCGCCTGATCCAAGCCTGACCGCGCCCGACCACCATGAAGTTCCTGTGAGCGTGGTCGAGCAACGAGTGTCCAATCTGGCCCAAGGCAGCCTGTGTCTGGTACTCCTGACGGGTCCATTTCTCCATGTACTGAACCTGATCCCCAGAGGTGTTCTTGCTGGCCTTTTGTACGTCTCATAGGACCCCACCCCCATACATATTAGGGCTTCCCGAAACTAATAACTCCACTATTCTAGCTGGTACATGGGTCTCGATGCTCTCCGAGGCAACGGAATCACGAAAAAAATATTGTATCTTATTCAAGACCAGCGGCTTACACCTCTCAGCGAGCCACTCCGAAGAGTTCGAAAATCACGTATTCTAATGTTCCTCACGGTCGAACTCGTTGGTTTCGGCGCTACGTTCGCCATTACCCAGACAATTGGTTCGTCCTTGCTTTTCGTCCGCCCCCACGAGGGTACATCTTACCGCTGCTGACACCGTCCATTTCTGATGCAGCTGCAATTGGCTTCCCTGTCATTATCATGCTGTTGATACCCCTCCGAATATTCCTAATTCCACGCCTGCCATTCACCAGCGAAGAACTGGCGATCCTCGACGGACCGACAGCTTCTCCATTCGTAAGTTTTTCTTCTCCCAAGGCTCTAATCATTGCGTGCCATCAAATTATATTTACCGCTTTCGTGTTTCCGATTTCGTTTCCAATCTCCTTGCCCTTGTTTCCCTTCCATTTACCTGGCGACCCCCTCATTCAATATGATGTTTTCCTCAGCATTGATGTCCTATTTTTGTCTTACGTTCGATTCCCTTCGATCCCCTCTGCTGGCGTTCCATCATTCCTCGGCATGTCTGCCAGACATTCTATTATTCGGTGCTTCCCACCCAATTCTTGCCATCCTACCCTCCGATGTGTGTCATACTCGGCCGCCGGAAGCCCAATCTTTATTTTCTCGTTTCGGGCCAGGGCTCCTTTCAGGCCACCGATCGATCACTGCCTTTGCGCGCGCGTATCACAATTATGCCTTATGTGCCCTCCTTCGCTTCCTTGACATTACTCTTGTCTATGATTGGTATCACTGTTTCGCACGTTCCTACGCAGAGCGAGCCTGCCGGAGGCATATAGAACGACTGCTAAATTGGCGACAATTGCCAACAAAGCATGGTAGTTCGACCCGGGCGCATCGCTCGCGCAGCAGGAGCGCGTTGCGGCATCACCTTGACAATGCTACTATCGTCATAACAGCTTTTCGTGCCGTTATTTACTGCGCGCTCCGTCGTGGACGTGGAACCTCGTTTTGGATCATTGGCTCTCAAAAACTTCATTTTTGGAGTTGAACGGTCTAAACTTTAGAACCGGTTCAATATGTCGTTTCTTTGCCAGATTTACACTTCTAGCTTCATCGCACCCTCTGGCAGCGAACTTTGACACTTGGAACCTTATATCCGTGATTTGGACTTATGCTGACGTTTTTTCATTCCTTCCCAGACAATGGAATCCGTTGGGGGCACATTGTAGATCCCCTCCCCCGACGCACGTTACCCACCCCATCATGACGTTCTGGTGCGCAT
Source organism: Macrolepiota fuliginosa MF-IS2 (assembly GCA_015584085.1). NCBI lineage: Eukaryota > Fungi > Basidiomycota > Agaricomycetes > Agaricales > Agaricaceae > Macrolepiota > Macrolepiota fuliginosa. The sequence goes on along the minus strand of MU151052.1, from coordinate 423,922 downwards.
GCATCTAATGCTCTCCCACGTTTGACTTTTCTTGTCTACAATGAGTTTTTTTTGTAATGTCCTTAAACTTTGAGTATTTTTTTCTCTAGAGTATGATCCTTTTCAATGCCACCTAGATACATGAAAGTTCCATAGGACCTGTCTACTCCAGTCGCCCTTGCTGATTTATCCAAACCTGATTTACCATAAGGCACTACGGTGTGACTTGTCGCCTTCCCAGCGCCGATACATCCCACAATGAATTCCATGGCCAATGAGCAAGTACATTCGAGCCATTTTTGGAAGTGTGCCAATTTGAAGATGCCAAGACCGTTTGATGCAGTTCCGAAGGTATGCCGGCGGGTTGTGTTGTGTGTCATGGGACCGGTAATAACACCTAGAAAAGGTCAATTCTACTCTTTAATTCCCTCACTATCCATAAGAGATTAGAATCCAATATTAATATCCGCTTTTTCTCACACGTCACCTAGCCTTGATTATGGATTTTGCGAAGATAATATAAGTTGGGAATCAGAAGACTTGGTTCGTTTGAGTATTGGCTTCTGCCACTCTCCCTCGCCCCCATCTGGTGCACTTAGTCGCAAGCCATTGTCCATAAAACGACCTCAGTATGCTGTTCGAAGACAATAGTCAGGTCCTTGGTGTTGTCTTTTTGGTTAGGCATGGAGATCGCCAGGGTAGGCATTTTTTTTTAGCATTGGGCGTGCCTCATACTGAGAAAGATAATATTTTTCGTCGTTTCTAGGCTTTTACCAGGATCCCAAGTCATACACTCCTTCCAATACAGCTATCACAGCTCTCGGAACTGTAATTAACCTATCCTCTTGATACCCACACTCGGAATAATATTAACATTTCCTTCAAGCAAGAAGAATTTCAACTGGGCAATCTTTTGCGCCAACGCTATCTGAACCAATCCTCCCCTGCGTTTATTTCGGGAATCAACACCACAATCGCCGATGCTTCACAGATTCAGGCTCGAGCAGACGCTGGAGGTGAAGGCGGGGTCATCTTCAATTCTGCTGTTGCTCTTTTGCAGGGGCTTTTCCCGCCTACGTCGACCTTCAGCGACAAGCTTCCGAATGGAACGACGGTCACTGCCCCATTTGGCGGCTACCAGGTCAGTATATGATTTACGGGTGGTATTGATCATGTTTTGATTGATTTTCCCACTTCAAACTTGCAGTACATCCCCAGTGGGTCTTGCTATTCCTTAGAGAAAAGAGCTTGATTACGACTTTTAACGATAGTTGAGTCCGTTGAACCTGACAACGATATCTCGTTGGAAGGATGGACATCCTGCGGTGTACGTTCGAAGCGATTGCTTCTAGTATCCTTTGACAACGACGTGCTCTCTTTAGCCTTTCGCGACTGCAACTCAGGCTTTCTACGCTTCGCCCGAATTCCAACAGAAAGCAAATGAAAGTGCCGGCTTCCTAAACTCACTTAAGCAGTATCTTGACGGGCGGTCGGTCTCCTTGGTAGATATGGTAGGTAATTTACTGTGAGGTGTCTTCTATTATTATTGACCTAGGAATCATAAAACCAGTGGAACGTACGTGTATTTGCTCATCTTGGAATCCCTTTCTTAAAGTGCCATCCAAATAAAGATCTACGATTTCATGAACGTGCAATCTATCCACGACGCTGAATTCTCTCAGCGCCTTCCACCATCAGTGCTTGCACAGGCTCGGGACCTTGCCAACTTCCACGAGTACGGTGTCTTTAGTTCCCCGAACCTGAACGGAATCGGAAACAGTTAGTTATTTCAAGTTCGAGAATAAATATCGTCACTTACCAGGTTGGGTGATTAGTCGCTGGTCAGACCATCCTGCCATCCATTCTGGAGGGTTTTGCACAGATAGCCGATCCCTCTAACCCCCTCAAGATCTTATATCAGGCGATTTCCTATAAGCCATTCATATCATTGTTCAACATGACTGGCGTTGCTCAACAGAATCCCAAGCTTGCTGGAATAGGTAAGTCATTGTCGGTTCAACAGAGGGAGCATATTATGGATGTTTGCTTGCAGTTGAGTACGCAGCTGTTGTTGCTTTAGAGGTCCGGTCTTCAAGCAACGGACCTGTCATTCGATTCAACTTCAAGAACGGCACTGCGGATACTGATTTCGGCGTCTTTAATTTGTTTGGATCTTCTGGTGATGTACCCCTCGCGACGTTCGTGGATCGCGTTTCCGTGAGTTCAGATGATCATTATCGTAAGCTGCTCTGACGATTTGTACTATAGGGAGTTACCATCAATGACACTGAGACTTGGTGCACCGTGTGTAACAACAATGTTGATCGTGGTTGTAATGAAATGGCGTTCGCCGCGCATCAAGCCATCGAGGCCCAGCCCCTCCATCCCATTGGTGCAGGTTTCCTGGGGGCAGGAATGGCTCTTGCCTTCGTATTGATCCTTCTCATCTGCATGTACTTTTTCGGCTTCGTCAGGTTTGGAAGGAGGGGAAAAAAGATTCAACAGACCTCAGATGTAAGCACCCTACTACTGTCATGAAGTGAATGCTCTTTAACCTATAATCCCAGAGCGAATCCTCCAAATCTTCCTTGGGAAAGGTTTAACCACGTTGTCCTGCGTTGTAAGGGGTATCAAACAAGGGAGTTGAATTGTATATTGTGAAGTGGATACTATACATCGTGCTTGCAAAAAGTGTAAAATTATGGAATCAGAAATTCTCTAGTTCGTCACGATAACCCATCATATTATCATGTTCCGAATCTTCATGGAACTCATCTGGGACGTGGATAAGCCAGGGGGAAATCAATAAGGAGGCTAGATCTACCGCTCTCTTCAGGCTCCGAGTCAGTTGACTCTTCATCGGGGTAGTCGTTCCTGTAATATTCCTCGGCTGGGGGGGTTAGGGAATTTCAAGTAGCATTGCAGTCACACTCACCATTCGAATCCTCATCAGCTTCATCCTCTTCCTCAAACTCAGAATCGGAGTCATCGGAATCGAGTACCGAGATAGGTAAACCAGTGCTTGGGTATAAATAAGCAGGTGCATCCCAATACAACATGGAACACAATTACATTGTCCCTGTTCTGGCAGCAACTGAGTTCCATTCACTGAGAGTTGCAGGCCTATGGTAGAAAACGTCCCAGACATAATCATCTGTTTCGGTGTCGTTAACGGGTGCACCCTTGATATGAGGTGTTGGGGTGGTGGCAGGATCGATCGTTGCATTTGATGAGATATCATGAACTGCGCCATGAGTAAATTAGTTAGTACTGATCATGAGACTTACTCTTGAGGTAATCGTTCAACAGAGACTGGAACTTCTCCATCTCAGGGTCGGGTTCCCGGTTTTGTAGATGCTTCCGTTTGGAAAGAATGGCGTCAAACATTCGGAAGTCAGACGCAGAGATATTCTTTGACAAGTTCTCTGACGGATGCACTTTCGGCCTAGAAGTACATATTATGTGAGGTGAGATTGATTCGGTGTTGAAAACACACGCACGGGTTAGTCGCCTGTCGTTTTGTCGGCGGTTTCCCCTCATCAGGAGCCACGATAGTATATCGCGGAGTCTGATCCTTCTTTAGGCGTACTGGTGATACGGGCATTACAGTTTCTGCAGGAGAGACGGGAGAGTTTTCGGGGGGCTTTGCGGTGTGTTCCTTCGCTTCCTTCGCCAGACGAGATATTCGGTCCTACAATCAGGTGCATGTAGTCTGAGGCAGCGCATAACGATCAGGTAACCTACCTGAATATCCTTCTGACTCTTCTCATCTTTCCAGGCATCATCTTCCACAGTCTGGGCATACTGAAATACCCCAACGCCACCACGAGACTTCTTGCGGCGGACACGAGACTCGATTACTGTCAGCGAGCTATGAGTTCCCGGGATCAATAACTTGACAGGACGCATATACCTAGTGCATCTAATGGCTCTTCGTTTCTCTTCCGTTTTATACGCAGAATCGTGTACGACTGTGTAGGGGGCGCTGAAGCGTCAATTTCCATGATGGTTGAAGGGAAGACACGGCGTTGAGTTGGACGTCACTCACGTGGCATACCTCTTTCGGGATGATCCTGAAGCGTTAACGTCATCTTCCAGTTTTGGATACCTAAGTTCAGGCCTCTGAGCGGTGCGGAGGATCAATGTAGTACAACTCAACAACCCAATGTGACTCACTACCGTTTAAATGCTCATATACGCGGTGCTAGGCCCCGCTGGCACAAATACCTTCTGCCGATTGGGAATAGTTGGGCGCGGGTTGCTGGTTTCGAAGTTCAAGGCAGCGTTGTTCCTCACAGAACAGACGAGGCCAACTGCGGTGAAACTGCACTTAAGCCTGAAAACATCAATATTCGGCTGTTGTGGGCAAATTACTTCTCCGTGAAGCTGATAATGTTTCGAATGATTCAAGCGGCGCTGCTACACCCGTCGACTGCCGAGTTGCATCCATTAACCATCGCTTTGCAATGTAATATAGATCTAGTTTGTACAAGGACGGGAATATCGGTGATGGGTGGAGTAGAACGCTCGTATAAGAACAGGATGCCTACTAATCGGGTTATCTAGCCTAGCCTACTCCTCGGAATGCCTCTCATAATCCTCATATTCATAATCGTCACGGTCGTGCTTCTGTGGTTGCAGCTTCAGCCAGATAGCAGGGCCTGCAGAAGGTTCCTTGCCTTCTCGCGCGTCTAGTAAACCGTTCCGGTATGGTGTATGATGAATGCCCGTAGACCCTGAACTCATTGGCATGACAGTGTATTATACGAAAATCGAAATCATAAAGTCAACTCCATTAAAGCCTCTGAACCGGGACGTTACGTCGTACACCTTACAATAGTGGATATATCAGCCAACTACTCCCAACTTGGCAAATCACCTTCATTGATTATTTATGTACTGGGAGACAGATGTTGATGGTAGTCCAAGAGTCTTAATGAATTCCTGCCCAGGGCGATCTAGAGACCATCCCCGACAGGACCGGGATTTCCTGGGCTTCCGGCGGCTCTCCAAGCAGCCAGAATCAAGTCAACCACATCGTCAACACCCAGACCTTTACTGACGCTAGTGAAAATAGTCGGACCGTCACCCCGCATCAGCTTGGCATCCCGATCCATGACTTCAAGTGAAGCGCCGACATAGGGTGCGAGATCAGTCTGGTGAAGGAGTCAGCAATTGTTGCAGAACTGCAGGAACTGAACCGGGTCGCTCGCCTTGTTGATCACAAGTAAATCAGATTGGGATATACCGGGTCCGCCTTTTCGAGGGATCTTATCACCTCCCTGTATTCGGTGGCACCGGATTAGCCTTGTCGGCGACGCGAACTTCTCCGCACTTACCGAAACGTCAATCACGTATATGATATAATCTGCCAGCTCTCGAGAGTAATTCGCAGCTAAGTTGTCACCACCGCTCTCTACGAATAGGAGCTGGCAACCATATTTAGTTTGAAGTGCTTCCAAAGCGCCCAGGTTGGCACTAATATCTTCGCGGATCGCAGCATGTGGGCAACCACCCGTCTCAATGGCCAGGATACGCGATGGTGGTAGAGCCCGATTTTTGATGAGAAATTCTTGATCCTCGCGAGTGAAGATATCATTCGTGACTGTCGCTGTAGCACAAAGATGATTATTAGAGACACATAAAGACGCTCGAGTTCATGGATAGACCTAGGTTGAATTCCTTCCGCAACCTCTGACACAGTGCCAAAGTCAACGCGGTCTTTCCGGATCCCACGGGGCTGTGGCGTCGGCGAGATGAATAGTGATGGGAGATGTAGGGGCAAAATCACTTACCCCCCTATGCCGACGGTAAAACCACGCTCCTCGAAGTTCCGGGCGCTGTAATCGGGGACGTCGCGTTCGGAATACTTGCCTTGAATGCAAATGCCGTGAGCAACCGCATGCGGGATGTAGCACCGGGAGTAGCTCACCGGGATTATCTAAATGTTCATGTGTATGTCCGTGATCTCCCTCATGACTATGTCCTCCGTGTTCGTGGGACCCAGTGTCACTCCTGAGGCTGCCTAGGTTGTTGATGAACTGAACACTCATGGTGAGCTGTAGTCAACCCCTTATCACCGTCACTCACACTTATCATTATCGAACTTGGAACCCCGGCACCAGCGGGGATCATAAAGAAGGTTCTCGGGCTGTGGTTAGGGTTAGCTAGTTTTGTCTCTGGTCTCTGCTTGTATAGTGTTATTTTACGAATGAAAAGAGGCGTCAACGCCATTGTGCATTATGATTCCTCGAGTGACAACGAAATACCAAGCCCCCCTCCGCCCAAGAAAAGGCAAGCAATTCTCGTTCCCCTTCCTTGTCAAAACGCCTCACCTGTGGTTTAAATCCAGAAAACTGCCAGCACTGTCCCCCAACCTCGTCGTGCCGACGCCCGTGGACAACCCCGCGTTACACCAAGGCCGAATAAGGACAACTCCTCATGTAGATGGCAACTGGGCAGCTCATGTTTACGTGTCGATCAACCTGAATAGATCGCATGCACTGTACTCCCTCCTCAGCTCGGTCATTACTCAAGCAAGCCAGTCAGTACCGACTCTGCACAATCTGGTTATGGGCCAAGACAGAGACAAGAACTATACCGAACTGCATATCTCGTTGACGCGTCCAATCTTCATCCGAGCCCACCAGAAGGAAGACCTCAGGCAGGCAGTCAAGAAACTGGCACAGCGTTCGCCGTAGGTAAATCCGTCTTTGGTACCATGACGTTTCTCTAACGAAATCCTTAACTTGAAATAGATTTACCCTTTCTTTTACGTCGTTCGCAGAGCTGCACAACGACGAGAATACGCGAACCTTCCTGACGATGGAAGTTGGTGCCGGCCATCATGAGGTTTGATCTCCTCCGGGTTTCTCGCAACCAGGGCGCTGATAGTAGATTGATCCCTTTAGCTGAAGAAGTTGTGTGGCGACCTCGAACCATTTTTGCAAGGCCTACGTCAACATAGTTATTACTCCAGTCCTCGATTCCATGCATCAATCGCTTGGGCTCTCCTCGATCAGGTTCTCACCTCTGCAAAGACCAATGCCGGCCCACCGGCCATCGAGGCAATTGCTAGCCCTACCACCTCATCCTCGGGCGATCAAATGACCGCGAGCTCCCCGGAACCCCAGATTCGAGCGCAATTCGATACGGTTCCTGGCCTTCCAGAAGAACTGATCAGAACGTTGAACCACCAGTTCGTGGACAGACTTTCTTCGCCAATGGTGGGATCTTTCGACGTTAATAATCTTGCCGTAAGGATAGGAAAAGAGATTGTATTATGGCCATTCAGTGGTGTGTGATTACCTTGTGTATTTGACATAAATTAGTACACCCCAGGTTTGCCCCAGTGTGCAATTACAGAAATGTTTCAATGGTTTCTCCGCGGACTCCAGACTATAATCTCGATCATCGTAATCAATATTGGCACGTTCCTGCGCGGAGTGTGTTTCCATCACCATACCTCCAGCATGTCTTTTCACCCTTCCATGCAGAAAGTGTTTACTGCATCAATCCCGCTCAACCACCGAGATCAAACCGGCCCCCGAGTTCAAACGCCGATACAATTGGGGAGAAAAATAGCTTACTCGGAAGAGTAACAAACAGAATGGATCTACAGCCATTTTCTAGGTGTACAGGCTTCACTCCCACCCGTTACGTTGTACGACTGATATCTCCTGACCAATCCGATTTTCATGAAACAATCACCCGGTTATACGAAATCCGACTGTATGTCTGGGTGTTTCTCTTGTGGTTGTCGGACCCGTTTCCCGAACCCAAACAGGCCCTGGATGTCACGTACTTTGTTCTCCGTGCCAAAAACCACGGAGGAATGGACCATCCATCTGCTTGCTTTGAGGCTCTTGGGATCTCGCCGGAAATAACAATCAGACCTCTTTTACCCTACCGCAAAGCCTGACACGCAGTGTAATGTGAAACTCCAGGCAAGTCTTTGGTTCGTTAGTCCTGCCGCGGCTTGACTGACGAGTTACCTTGACATTTAGGGCTCTCCCTATTTCGCTTGACAGAAAAACACTCGCCAGCAGGATCCTCATGCTTCAGGTGCTTGTAATAACTTGAGGGACTGACAGTTGTTGCTCTGGATCTCGTGATTGATGGCGGCGGTGTTGTCACTGACACCATTAATTTGACTGTGAATATACCCATGATCCAAGTCAAGCTCATTTCTTCCCATTATGTAGTCATTTGTCCCTCCTGGGTGCCAAGACTTTATCAAACCATCTTTTCCGAGAGAGAAACGAAGACACCATCTGGCTTTCTGTCCGCATGCTTGGTCTATTTTCCATTCTATGCCGCTTGGGTAAATTGGGCCGGAATGAGATCTTGCCATATAACCCTCCCCGGATCGCTTATAGATACAGGAGAATAGAAGGGAGAACCCACAATACAATGGGATGAAGGTTTGGCCCCAGGAGACCCAAGCGACCCCTCATGAAACAGCAAGCGTGGAACCACCTGCCTTTTCTCGTACAACCCCTTTGACTATTTAAATCGTTCTGATCATCACATGCTAACAATACGTATCTTTTTTTTTTTTGCCCAGCCCGAACGCCCATCTGTGAACCAGATGAACCCCATACTTCCGGAATTCTCCCAGTCTATAATGTATTTTACATTCCAGCGTTGCATCAGTATTGAAATCAGGCTTCCAGATGTCTTGATCATCGAACGATTACACCGGGTGCTATGATCCCATACTCTCACCATTTCTTCAGACGAAGTGGTGGCGGCGCGTGGTCATGAACTCAATCCGAGCATCACGCGCTCCAAAAGGGCGACTCACGAGCTGGTCCGGTCTTTAGAAACCAGAGACCTTTATGAATAGCGACTGGAAAAATAACCGTGGTGACCCAAAACCAACATGAGGGTCTGTGTTTCTATCCATCGCAACATCCATACAGTGTAACACACGTGGGCTATATTGATAATTATCAGTGGATTCCTCACCTGCCGTAGCGTTTAAAGCCTGTATCAACCGAATCTATAATCTGTGCATGCGTGGGGTGTCGCTTACTCGGATTCGGACGGATCCCATTTAGCGATCTATATATTTGTCAATAACGGAGCATATTATAACGGTACAAAGGCTTTTCGGAGATGCCGACCGACAATTGGGAAACGCCAAAGGACCTACAAGTGAAGCTAATGCACACTTCTTTGCTGGCAGACGTTGGCATTACACTTTGTGTACATCCAAATAAGGTTTGTGGAATTTCCAATTTCATTGAAGCTTCGACATAATACGTCACAGTGTCTCGGAGCCAACTCGGGAGCTGACTAGATGCGCACATATTCCATTTCGAGTAATAAACCGACGTCCCTCGATCGTTGACTGGGATCCGCGTCCCTGATCGAGTCGCAAACATATCCGATAGCTATGTATGATGACAGATGATGACAGCGACTAACAGTCAATAAAGGAAAGACTCATGGTCCTGAGCCCTACGTCGATACAACGGATAAGGAAAGAAATTTTCTGCAACATTCGTAAGGGGATATATTTGAGGTAGGTAGAAGTACCGAAGCGGCGTTCGTGAGAGTGGGCATCAGTAACCGAGATACATCCTGAATCTGGAGACGAAATTGAGAGTCAGATTCTTCAGGACTTCCCCTCTCTTCCCCTAGATGGGCACACCCTGTGGAAATTCTTGGCGAAATGATTGGTACGGGTAAATTGTGGGAGCACGAGCACGTAGTTCATTGTGCCACTGTAATTCAAGGGTTCAGGCCGTAGCCGCAAACAGCCGCCAATGCAAGACCCAGCCATGCGCTATCGGAGGTCTGATCAGAGATTGGCCGTTGGTAGTGTCCGTATACCGATCGGCGCCTTTTTGCGTCCGCATTCCGGATCGCGCCTTCGGAGGCCCCCCCAACATCGAGCCTGTCTCCTGGCGCACAATACACTCTTGTTCTGGAACGGATATAACTGGTGACTAACCCATTCTAATATCCAGCCGCTGGGGCTTAGGAGGGTTTAGGGGACACAAGGTATCCACTAGTCAGGACCCCTCCACTAGCATGAATCGACTGCGTATATTTGCAGATCATTGGGCCCAGACCGTTCCGGGTGGAAAAAATATCGGGCCCCGCCGATTCCCTTGGCCGTTATGTCCACACAAATACCGGGGCTCCCCTAATTTTGAAGGCCGCTTGTGGTTAGTTCTCTATCGGATACTGATGCCAAGATACCAAGGCTAGCGTTCAGACACATGACTTGTTCACGACGATCCTGCCGCCAGGAGTCCCTGGACCTCAGTAACTCGTAAATCGGTGGCAGGGTTTAGTCGCCGATATCTTTAGAAGTCTCTGAATTATTGCACTCAAAGCTGCAGCCGCTCTATCGTACTAAATTCACTTGTTCTTCCTCTCATTAATCGCCTCCAGGTTTGGCTCCTCAGAAACCTGACCTCTTCGGCTGACACTCCATTGATGCGAAAGGGGGTTGTCCCTGAACTTTATACGAATTTGAAGCAGTTCTCTGTCCTGTTGGTCAAGCCCAACAAAATCTTCGGAGGATCTCGCTATATGTGCGGCGCAATGACGAAGAATGAGCTCACGGCGAATCACCTTGCCCAACAACCCCGGTCACCTCGATCTCGTGCCCGAGTTCAAGGACATCCTCATGAAGACGTTCTGACCCAACGTCTGGGACTTTCCCCCCATCTCCGACAACCCAGCATCTGACGCCGGCCTAGGTTAGGGCAGCCTCCTTCCCGCCACTTCTTCCCATGCAGGTAAGGCTAGGCGTACCTTGAACTAACTGAGTTTGTGCAGTACGTTCCACTCGTAATGCACGTTTCACTCCCTGGTGTGGATATCCACAGGTTATTTCTCACATGGAATAACGCTAGCAAGGTACACATAGTAGGAATGGCTGTCCCACCGAACAACGCACTCTGGTGTGAAGGCAAGCGAATAGAACTCCATAGTGAATGGAACCCTTATCATTTGGTCCGTTATCCCCCTCAAGCATAACCACGCGTGGGCCATGGCCCGATTTCGTGGAACCAGATACCATTCGGATTTATCAGGTGGACCTGGATCTCTTCCTCGGACTCGGCGGATGACCACGATCTGCCCCTCCATGCATCACCCCCGTTCGCATATGGCCCCATATGATGATAACCGGCCTTCTCGACAGCGACCGTCTCCTAGGTTTGGGAGGGTTGTGGTGACCATGGGTAGTCTTGGATTCTCTCGCTAGCGTTCCAAGACTGAGACGGGTGGGGTGATTCTAGTGTTAATCGTGCCTTAACACAATCAATTGACAAGAGATCATTTCGGCATTACAGCGATGGTCACATATAGTTTTACGGCAAGCTGCATCATGACACTGTACACGGTGTTTTCGTTCTCACCTTGATTCAGGATGCGATCTGTCCACCCATCAGCGCCTTCCGTTCTTATCGTAGGTGGTAGTCACTGGACTATTAATACACTGTAGGCTATGCATCAATAGCTTCTCGTCCAAGTTTCATCAACGCATCAGATGTTGTCATAGTAGCTGGTATTCAAGGTCATACGCAATTGTCCTTGGAACACCTGCAAAGCATACGATAGTACCGTAACAAGAAGTCAGAGTACCCACCGGAACGACCAATCTATTGCGGATGTCCTGCAAACAGGTAAGCAAATCCCTAGTAGAAGCTTCTTTTAATTGTGATCCAGTCTGGACCTGGATCGTGACCAATCCTCCCAACCACTTTCATTTGTTACACATCAACTTCTCCCATAACTCAACCTTGTATAAAGTTGTACTCCTGAATTATTCTGCGGGAGAACCACCCTAAAGTACTGTAATCGCCCGTAAACTACCAGTTCGAGCCAACTCGGAAACAAGGCTGCCTGCGAACAGCGGTGAGCTTCCCAACTACGAAGCTGTTTTGCCCAATCTTCGTGCCAAGCTTCCGACCTCGAAATGGCCGTGCCGCAATGCAACGAACCCACCATTTTCACAGGTTTGTGAGCTAGAACTTTCCCTTGATTGTTTTAAATATATTACCTGGGGAGCCATGTAAGAAACCGCTCCAGAGCCGGAATAGGTTCCAAAAATAAGCTTGAGATATTACAAGCGCATTGAATAAGAGTGTTCGTACCTTCATAAAACAACTTCCAACGGTGTTTTCGCCTGTTTCCAAATCCGCATCATAATTTATCCATTCTCGTGCGATTCGGACGCGTTTCACACATTTTTGAGTGGCCGTCGACTAGGGCGCGGAGCGGCCAAGCTGCCAGATTCAGCTGTGTCCTCGCCGCTTTTCGAATACTGATATCATCAATGATCGTTGAAAGGTCCGCGCCGTCCAATTTGCTCAGTTCCACTTTGCTTTAGACCATCAAGCTACCGGTGTCCTATAGGACGTAGTCTTTGTGGGGCCAGTATATGGGGCTTCACGGCTACATCGGGCTGGAATAAAGCATGATGACGAACTAGCTGAGAAGATTTTGCCACTTCGTGATATTCCAATTCTGACACGAATGGTGGAAACTTCCTCTCCTAAAATAGGGGATAGGGACGGGATGGCATGGGGATCATGCCAGCCAGAGAACCGTTCATCTGCAGCAGTAGATTGAACGGACATCTGACCGGCTGACCTCTGAGTCAAGAGCGGCTTCCAGAGTATCAATCTCGTACTGCTTCCTAGCTGTTAAACATGATGTATCATGACTTGCCAGGGAGTATCGATCTTCTCTTGCTATTACGACGATTCCTACCGTCCCTCTACGCGTCCGACAAAGCCCCGACCTATTCATACAGCTGCTTCTGTTAGGTTTGTACGTCACATTGTGCATTCAACCCTCGGGTGGCTCTGGGTCCGCCGCAGCGCATTCTGATACTCGCCACTCAGCCGCCCGCACGATGGGTCCCTTCTACCACGAGCATCTACTGGCACCGTGCGGAGCGGTATCTGATGGACGACCGTAAGGATAGTCATCGAATCTAAAAGTATGTCCTACGCGAACCCGCGATGATGATGCAGCATGGTTGATCGATACCTGAGACCCCGCCGCTGCCTCACTATGGGGCAATTATGGCTAACAGATTTCATTGATCAACAAAAAAAAAAATGAGGGTGAATAGAATCCCCGCAAGGTGCACGGACCTCCGGGCAAGAATCTGAATACAAAATCAAACAACATACATACTACATCGGTCAGATAGACAATAGCGGATCGCATCAATTTAGCTCTAGGATGCCCTCACTGGAGGTTACTTGACTTTGTACATTACTTTTTTTTATTATAACTACCTGATCTAGGGAAAAACAAGAATTATTGAAACTACCCGATTCTCGAAACGGGGCCCTATATTACTTTGTCTGCCGTAGGGGTCGCCGGCTCAGGATCACCCGGCTTGGTTCTTTCACTGCTTCTTTCACTTTGGTCTGGATCTCTGAACTTAAAGAAATTTCCCATCTCTGATTTCTTCCGACGCAATCGACACTTCTAGAGCGAAGTTGTGTCTGATTTTCCACTTATTGGGCTACATTGGCCAATTTACCTCGCTCCTTCGAGTTTGGAAAAAAAAAAGGGGGGAGAGAGGAAGGAGAGAGAAATATAGTAACGATTGACGATCTCTGGTCGAGTTCAGGAGATGCAGTAATGATGGTAGAGTTTCAACGAAGGCTCTACTCCCAGGCCCCGCGGTTGTCAGATATCTAAAGGGGCTCAGAAGAGATCAGCTCTACTTTCCAGAAATGAAAGAAATCTTTTACATTTGCAGTCATCGCTTTCTCTCAGGCTCTTCTTGTTCCTTGAACCCTTTGGTATTGGGGAGTGACGATATTGTTAACGTTATCATCCTCTTTGTCAACTAGTGAACCGAATGAAAGGGGGGGGCTGTGGTCAAGTCGATTCAGAAGCAAGCGGAATGCCGTGAATTGCGGCAGTTTTCGACTGAATGAAACAGATGTACCTTCCACGCCGCAGGGTGTGAGGAGGGAAACTCGCATCATCATCATTATGTTATCTCACGGCCTTGACACATCCGTTAGTCCTTGTTAATTCAGTGAAGCATCTCGTGAGAAGGTAATAAAAAACAATGAAAGATACCAGAGTCCTGGTCCAGACTTGATCGACCGGCCGCTCAACAGAAGGATGCAATACATATTAGTGATAATAGTTATTCTAATGTGTACATCGGAGGGAGATTTTTCACAAGAAGACGAGATAAAAGCAAAAGATTAATCGAAATATCTAACAATCGTGGCCGTGAACGAGGAACAGGAGCACACGGATAGAAACTAAACTAACGAGAGCATTTAAAACAATGGATAATCTCCGACTCGGACAAACGAACCCAAACGGGATTATGCAACGATAGAGGACAGGGGAAATCATTGAAAAGGAGTGGAAGGGGGGCTCAAGTCCGCCGAAGGAGAGAAGAACAATGGGTAAGCCAAGGTATTCGGTAAAAAAAAAAAAGAAAGGAGTGTCCGGGACATTTGATAGCAGAGTGAAAGGGAAATAGTGGTATGGGAGGTACAAACAAGGATATGCGGGTACAGTAACACGTGAAGTTCAGTTACGTTGGCCAATGCGTACACACCGTCCATGAGAATCGTTAGAATAGGAACGCAGGGGAAATCATTGTGGCGTCGCGTAACCAGACCCTGGGGCTGAGCCAGGTGCTCCTCCCTCAAAGTATTGAGTCGAAGGGGGATGGCTTGAGTGTGGGAGCCGTGGGGAGGGATTCAAGGATGGGTAAAGATTTTGGGACTGTTGCTGCGAGTTGGAAGAGAACGGATTATTCGACATCGAGGGAGGAGCAGATAGTGGTACATCCGAAGAAGACGAAAGGTAGTGAGAGGAGGGTCCTGTTGGTCCCGCGGAGTGGGGGCCTCCTTGTCCTGGAACGTATAGCCCCATGGAGCGATTTCCATATTCCACACCCGCGCTCAAAGGGCCTAGGTGGTGCGAAGAGCGTGTTGGCCCCATCATATGCCGTGATGCCATATAGTCTGGAGGACCATGGTGGTGGTGATGGCCGGCGGGGGTGTTGGGCATCGATTGGAGCGTCATGGGGTGGTAGAGCTGCAAGCTATCGGGGTTTGGCATGGATGATCTCCGACCGGCGGGATCCAGCAAGCCAGATAGCGAGGAGCTACGGCCAACGGGAGGGAAGGGCGCTGTGGTCGTTGGACCAGATGCAGCTCGATGAGCTGGGGCCAGGATGCGACGACGGGCCTAAACGGTAACATTTTAGTTGTCAAGTATAAATAACGAGGCTATGCACGCACGTTGATCATCCAGTTAGACACCTGGCTCATGCTGAGGCCAGTTGCATGGCACAACTGTTTCTTCTCCTCCTCACTCGGGTATGGATGATCCGAGTGACGATGGAGCCAAGCCTTGAGGAAGTCGGTTGTTTCCTTGGGGAGCTTCCCTCGCTTGCGTTGCTGGGGACGATCGACGAGCGTAGAGCTGGGGACCGACTGAGGCGAGCGCGATGGTGAAGAGGCGACAACGATAGAGGGTGGAGCAGGAGGCATGGAAGTAGAGTACGACGGGTTACCGGGGAGGGGGGCAAAGTCATTATTGGGGAAAGACCAGTCGCCCTTTATCCCTGACATTGACCTACGATCATGCTGACCCGAGATACGAGCCGAGCCTGCGAACATCTGTGCCTGGGACATGGGGGCGCTAAAGGAAGCATGTCGCATACTATCATCATACTTAACGGCCGGAGGCGACAGCTGGCCGGGTGTGGAACTTGGCCGGTTGATTTGTGCAGATACGCTCCAATTATCACCTTCGTTATAGGGGGAAAGCCCCGGACGGTGATAATCTGGAGAAGTCATAGGCGAAGTAAAATTGGAGGAAAACGAGGTAGAAGGCGTTGTCCCGTTAGAAAGCCCCGACTGGGGATAGGAGGAGAAATCCGAGAAATTATTGAGATCTGTAGATAACCTCGGTCGTTGCTTTTCTGAATCGTCATTGGCAGAAGCGGGGGGGAAGGTATAGCCAGAGAGATTAGACTGGGTAGATGGGTTATAATTGCCGCCTCGGATGTTGGGGGAAGGATAGGGCTGGTGGCGTCGGGAGTCCGAGTGCAAGGTGGGAAGCGAGGCGCGACGTGGGTAATTATCCTCGAAACTGGTAAAGATGGACGGAAGTTGGACTTTTGATTGGTCGATGCCAGCATCAGACTGGGGTTTGTCTTGCACACCCGCGGCGGAATGGCTCGAGTCGTTTTCCCAGCTATTTTGGTCGCCGCGAGATTTCTGCGGTTGAGGAGAGTCGGCGGGCGTAATAGCGCGTTTCTCTCCCCTGGAAAGGCCGCTGCTGTCCGTGTCAGTGGTTGAAGTGGCGGAACTGGACATGCGTCTGGATTCGTAGTCCAAACCGGGATCAGCACTGGAGAAGGCGCGAAACGGTGAGTATATGCGCGTCTTCGAGATGAAAAAGACGCATACATTATGGCAGGAGACACGGGGGGCGAAATATCGTGAAATAAGGGGATAGAGTCAGAATCACCCTTGTTCTCACTGTAAAGAGAAGAGAGGGGGTCAGTAAATCTGTGGAGAAATAGGCGGAGTGCCAAGATTATGCAAAGCCGCGAAAAAGTGTTTGGCGTCGGCGTTGATTCTGGTAGGATCTTTATGGGAAGGGTGGCAGGCAGGGCTCGGATGACAGATGACAGCGGCTTATGGGAAGGAATCCAGGGACTCACAGAGCGTATTGGAGCTGGGCAACGTTATAGCTATTGAGCTCCGAGTGGTGAAGAAGCTCCGCAGGCATGGATACGACAGTGGATGGACGGAGAGAGAGGGATGCCTGGGCGGGGGGACAGAGGAGAGATGGAGGAGGAGGCTGTATTTAAAGTAAAGTTGGGGAGGATCAGGCAGATAGCTTTGTGGGAAGGATCACGACCGACCAGATTTCCAGATTGGCTGCAGACTCTCTCCCACTGCGTCCCCGGCAGCGAGCTTCAACCCATATTTTCGTCAACATGTACAAACTTCACTCTCAATTAATCAACTCTCGTCCGAATCTCGCCCAGATCACTACCCAGATTTGGTTTTCCCCGCTCACACACCTCGATCTCAGAACCAACTCAGTGCAGACAGCCGCCGAACCAACTCGCCATTCCGTCGGCGATGCCCGCCATATTTCTCCATATATAGCTATATTGCCCCTCCCCTCCTGCCGCTTTAGGCTAACCTAGGCACCTGGCTCGTCTCTCCTCCGATCCCCCCGCCAAACATGGATCACTACCGCTTACCTTCGATTCGGTGTCTAATCTCCCCGACCTATGAGCCCGTCCCTCACAGCATCCCGCCGACATGGCTGTGCGCGCGACGTAGATGGCGCTTTCGCTGCACCTTCCCAACCAAGGGCTGTGGCTCTTCCAACCGTTGGTACGCAAATCCCTGATGTAACTTTCTAACCATTAATTTGACATCCAATATCCATTTATGGTACGCTATCCTCTCTAATCTCCACCTCTATCTCGCCTCAACTCCCATCATGATCTCAACTCCTCCGTCTCCCCTTCCCCTCTCGTTTTCTTCTCCTGGTTCCTGTTCTTGTTCAAGATTCCCATCAGTAACTTTTGTGCCTTCGTGCGCTCCTTCTCCGACACTCCCACACCGTCCAGCATCCGTAAACGCCTACACGCTCGCATGATCAGTCCTCGGTATGCTAATCGCCCAATGTACAGTTCGTCCGGCAGATCCCGGCGAAATTTAGCATCTAGCTCCTGCCAACTGGTGCTTATTTTCTCTTGGGTTTGTTCCTCGCCACCGGTGCTGTTCTTGCTTTCCGATGGCTGTAGTGCTCCAGGAACGTCCTTGACAAGCAGTGGCAGGTACCAGCCTAGAGTGCACGGGTTCATCCTATAATTGAATCCATCAACCATCAGTAAAATGAATGAACTGCGAACAAACGAAAAAAGAGGCCAAGCGAAATGGATCTTTTCAGAACAAACAGCCCCTATTGTAAACCCCACGCAATCGGCCCTATGTCCGAACACATGGCGCGGCATACGGTATAATTAGTGATTCACCGACTGGTGGGTAGAGAACTGTGAAAAGGGTGTTTGTTCTCCCCCTAGCAGCATCACGGGTGAAACAAGAACAAAAATCCACAAAAAGGGTAGTGGTCGAGTTATAAAGGGGGATAATAAGTGCTGTAAAAGATAACAAGCAACTCCCCTTAAGGAGAATAAAGTCACAGAAAAAAACAAAAATGCACCTAAAGTCAAGCATCTCAATGTCCGGCATCCGTTGCACAAGACGGATCAATGGTTTCGACTTCCTAAGCCGAGATCCAATGATTGTGAGTTTCTCCAGCCTCGTGAGTCCCTCCAGTGGCCGAGCATCTTCCAAGAAGTTGTAGTTGAGATTCAATACTCGTAGATTTGGCGTCAGTTTCCCCATGTCCTCGGGCAGCGCGGTTAGTCGACATGCGGCTACTTCCAAGTAGATCATGTTGTAACACGCTTCCGAGATGAATGTAGGTTGAAGTGGATTGCCTGTGGGGAAAGGATATGGGGTGCGGGTGCTCAGGAACGAAGAACTTTGATCGTCCATAGAACGATGAGCTCACCAGAGAGGTACAATCTTTTCACATCGCGAACATCACGGGTCAGCAGGTCTCTGCGAGCCAGTGGCGGGCGAGAACGAACGAAAAAGAGTCGAGAGCCCAGCCAGAAGAAAATGGCATCATCAGGGTATAGGTTAAGAACGCATCAGCGAAAATCATTCCATCCGTCAGGGAGAAAAATACACTCACAGCCCTCGGCCGCCTTGATTCCGCAGCGAAAGATTTTCTAGCTTCGTCAAACAACCCAGCTTCACCAGATGTGTAAGTGAGTTGTTATCCGCATATAGCGTGCGAAGGTTCGTAAATGCGCCAACATCCACCTGACGAAGTCGGTTTCCACTCAGCCTCAGAATTCTCAATCTGGGCATGCTTCCATCAACCTCCAATGCACGCAAGCAATTATTGTCTAAAAAGAAGCATCTGTTAGTTCACGGAATATGCAACCAAACTCTTGGTCTGACCGCAAAGTTGCGGGAAGGGAGGGGCGGTGTGTATTGAATAGGGTCAAGCGCCAATCCCCGGTGGGATCACTATCCAGCGTCATGTGGCCCTTGGAACTCCTGGATCAGGTTTGATAACTATCACCCCCCCTCCCCCATAGATACCTGTATCTCATCGATTGCAATCAGACTCACCTAAATTCAGTGCAACCAGCGATTGGAGTGACTCGACCCCAGTTAGGTGCTCCAAACGGTTGTAGCTAACGTTAAGCATCTCCAAGCGTTTCCTAGAAGAGAAAAGGCCCCAGGTAAGCCTACCATTATGTATGTCATGGCAGATAGCCTTTGGCACGAACCACTTGAAACCGCCAATTTCGACAGATTGCATCAAGTTGTCTTGCAGACTTATTTTAACGAGGCCGTCCATGTTTTGAAGTCCGTCCAGGCTCGTTATTTTGTTATGGTCCGCTTTCAACTCTCGTAGGTGCCGTAGACATTCTAGCTCTGTTCGCAAGGCACAAACATCAGGTCACCGGGCACGTTATGACGGGACGAGGACTTACGTCGCAATGAGTCAACGTCGTTCCTACTGATATCAAGGTTCTCGAGGTTAAGTAAGTGACTGAACGAAGTGAGTGCTGTTAGACTGGACGTTCAGGGCAGTCCAAAAAGAAAACAAAGCATTAAAGCCATAACGTCAGATTGGTGTTATTCCAAAAAGAGCAAAAAACCCGGGGGTTTACCTATTCGACGCGACAGATAATGTCCTTACCGATCCAGGAACACCGCTAAGCCAAGCAAGCTGATTCGAGTTCCTGTTAAAAATCAGTCCCCCACTCTTAAGTAAGAACACTAACTCGCTTACAAGCTCAAGGCGTCTAATCGAGGTAAAAACTCTTTCAGTCTTGCGACGCTCTCCAAATTCTTTCTCGACAAGTCAATGGAGGGTAACTCCTCCCAGTAAGGTTCAAAGGGTTGGACGTCCGTGATAACGGCGACGAGGCGATCGTACGCAACACCAAAGGAACACTCTGTAAGGAAAGTTCCGTTGGCCCTGCTCAGATCTTGCTTAGAAGCTCCGGGGCGGTGTGTCTGAGACCGAGAGAAAACCCGACGCGGCGACTCATCTTTGGACTTGGACTTGCTCGGTTGACGAGCGCTAAGTGGTTGAAGCTCCTCTCCCCGTATTGAACTTCCTCTTGATGGCGACGAACCCCCTTCGCTGCAGTCTACAAAAAGTTTAATTGATGCTACTAGCGGTGGGCGCTGATGACCAGGACATACCCGAATCCTCTAGCATGTTCATCATCTCCTCTATTCGCTTTGAGCGTGCAGAAGGCACCATTTCGCTAGCAACGTTGACTCCTACATCAGACCCCTCCAACGAGAAAGGGGTAGTTGTGGAATTACTCGAATCGAACAGTCCCTGAATAGGCCCATCGAGTTTTCCATCGGAAAAGCTGACCGACCGCCGATGACTCCTTTGTTGGAGCGGAGTTTGGTACTTGAAGCGATTCGGGTCCTTCAAAACGGAAGTTGGCGTCGCTGAATGGCTTTTCAGGACAGAGCGTACCACAGGGGTGGTTTGAGTTACACTACTAGAACGATAAGGAGTGGTGAGAGCGGGCGGGGCAAGCGGTGGCGCCAGATGAGGTGAACTTAGGTTGGGCTCCTGAGCTATGACAACCTTTGGTACGTCAACGGAATGGAAGTCCTCCTCCTCCGAGTCGAATTCTAGAGGCCGGATTTCCGGCCCAACCAATTCGACATTGTCCTCCGAGTCCGTGGTTTGGGCATCGTCTTCGATTGCGTTGGGATCCACCCCCGTCATGACGCTCACTACATGAGATGAGGCGTCTGTTGAGAAACTCATCAAGTCAACTTCCTCGTCGTCCAACTCGGATCGCTCCTCGATGCGGCTCATCTCGCTGGCGGCGTACAGGTCTTGGCGAGCGGTTCCATCCTCTTGTGATCCATCAGAGTCTTCGCCATCCCTCCCTCCTCTTGAATCATCGCGAAGACTTTCGATATCGACGAAAGGATCTTCGCTGGGTTCGTCTGGGACACTCGCCACTGCCCCCAACGTGTTCTTGACCCAGCGTGAGTTGACCTTATCGAATACCATATCTCCAAATCGATCAGGCAAAGAAGGGACATCTTGAGGAGCAATTGTTCGGATGTGCGCCGGGCCAGCATGCTTCACGAATGATGGGGCACTTCCAGAGGTGACTGTCGTCCCACCAGCAGTGCTTGAGGAGACGAAACGGTTCAATTCTTCATTGGCGCCGGCACGAATAGAAGCAGATGGATACGATGGAGGTACAAGTGTAGATAGTGGTGGCGGAACTTCTTCATTGACATTGGCCGAGGGATTGCGCCGCTCAGAGAGTGACACCCTGGACAGCTCGTCCGTCAAGTCCTGTCGGGAAATCCGCGAGATATTTCGGCCGCCGGTTGATGTTTGTGAACTGGTTCTTCGGTGGGATGAACGGAGAGACGATGACAACTTCCGAACTCCCGGAACGGATAATCTCTGGATCTCCCTGTCAAGGCTTGCAGAAGAAATGCTTTGAATCGTGTTGTCGGGAGAAGGCTGAACAGATGGCGACATGTTTCGTTTGTCGTCGCGAACAACATTCGTTTGAGAAACATCTGTTTCTCCTGAAAATATACGTTTCTGGCCTTTCATATCTTGTTTAATTTGAGCCATCAATGCTTCCGCTTGTTTTCGATACGAAGATGAGGAATATTGGCTTCGCCCAGACCCAACAGTACTAGATGACGTGGAGGAGCCAGTCGCTTCATCCTTGGCTACTTTGAGATGTACGGATGGTTGAAGAGACTCTAGTTCGTGAACATGAGCGCCCCATTGCATCTTAGCAAACAAAGAGGTACAATTCACCTGGCGGTGGCGTTGATGAGACAAGAGGGTTTGCGATCTCTGGAGCGTTCGCACGGGAAGCAGGCGAAGAACCTTGATGAGTGCTGACCGTTGTCGAAATAGTGGAGAAATCTCGCGCAGACTTGATTTGCTGCATCAGCTGTTTCGACTCTCCAACATAGTCTTTGCCAGTTAATTTGGGTCGAGATATCATCGCCTGAGAACCAGCGCCCTCCCCGTAATAGTCACTGAGAGGACTAAGTTTGACACGTTTCGCACTCCGCAAGTGAGAAAGATTAGCAAGGGATGCCGAGCCTGTCAACTCTGACACTCGCGATAGATGATGGGTGAAAGTGGTAGGAGAGGGGGTTGTGCCAGTTATGGAAGGTGTATTAATGGCTATGGAGTCGACCATAGCAGACAGGTGCTCTCGTGTGTATGTGTCGTACTGGAACTGGAAGAGGCGGAGTCGGGGATCAGTCGGAGGAGGTTTGGGTTGAAAAACGACTGGCGGATTAGGGGTGCTTTGGGCTTGGGGGAAGGCCGGACGAGTAGCAACGGTCAACTCCTTCGGTACAGTAAAAGTAAACTTGCAAGCAATATTCGGCTTGCGTCTGTCTAGTGAAGTCACTTGGGGAATACTGGTGTTGATTAGTTCATCATTGTTGGGGGCGTAGGATGGCAGTGGAAAACGGTCGGCTGGAGGCTCGTCTGCATGATTTTTAGGCGGTGTCTCAGCATCAGGTGGAGATGGCGGTTCGAACATGCGTTCCAACTGCAACGGGGTAAAGATATCCTTCATTAAGTTCTTCTTTCGACCAGGCGTCTTAGGGAGAAACGGAGCATTAGGTACATCATCCCGAATTAGGAACGTTCCAGCGGCCTGATTGGAGGTATTAGTCGACGCGATATGTGTCTCGGGTTTATTGTTCGTGTGGATATGAGTCGAGAGAGGTGCAGTGAGTGAAAGTGAGTGGGTGCCAAAGGATAAGTTGTCCTCGCCGTCCCTATCATCCTCGGGCTCCAGATCAACCCACTCGTCTTGGAGTTCCTCTGTTTGCCATCCAGGAGCAGACATGACGGTGTTTGCAATAGGTTGTCGCCCGACGACGCGATGGTGGCTCGAGATCGTTGGCCACCCCACTGGCTGTTCAACTTCGCGAACGGCACGTGATCGTTACATGTCCCTATTTCAGTCCCTGTCCCGAGATACTAAGTTAGGGTGTTCAATTGCACACAGTTCTTCTACGCTAGTTTCCCCTCATGTCACTAGAAACCTTCAAATCTGCAGTTGCAGGATGATGGAGGACTAGCCGAACTGAGTTTGTATCAGATTTCACTGTTCTCGAGGCGTCCCACGGAACGCCCAGAGTTCCATCGCGGCCAACTTTTGGGTAAGCTGAATTACACTCGACTCTGCTCCATTAACCCTCAGAGGATAAACCCGTAAGTGCTTGTCACAAGATAAGGCCCGTGGTGATCAGCCCAAAGGCGCGGGCGAAAATATCCATGGAAGAGTATGTAGGTGGCCCCAGATGAAACAAGCTCGAAGGATGCACAGTGATAAATGAAACTCCTTAACATGTCAAAGGACAAACTGGTACTCGATGATGAGATGCGACACCACCCACCCCAGATTTTTGGCTTGAATGCCGTTTTCTGACAATTTGAGCGAGCCCTGGGAATCCCTCAAGAGCCAAACCAGTTTGTGATTAGGTCGGATCCTTGTTTAGATCCCCAACAGCTCTCGGCAAAAAGGGATCTTGAAGAAATATTACGTCGATCACAACCTCGGAAACGTTAAGTCAACACCGGTGTCAATGGCCTTCTGGTAGTACCGCTGATGGTCAGGGTGATAAAAAGGCGACAAATTTACTGCGCAGTCTGCTGAGGGCGCGAACACATGTTTGCGCCCACCGTTTGGAGAAGATTCCGTTTCACAAATAACCTTGTCGATTCCTCGGAGTGTCATTATCCTGAAAACTGATACCGCATACTGCCAATTGCATGATCAAGCGATGTCAAGACATGTTACTACCCACGGTAGCAAGACTGAATCACTTGTATGTCGACAATGCTTGTCAGAAAAAACGCTTTGGAATACCTTGGCGATAGCTCAAATACTGACCGACCCAACCAGCCAGGTTTCTCTTAATCAAAGGCAACACTGCAGTTATCCCTAAACTTGGGACCTGAACGATCGACTTTTCTGCGACCGCACTCATAGGATTCGGATGCCCAGTCCTGACCTCCCATTAGCTACCTGTGACTATCGCTTCAATATTCTGCCTAGCAACAACATCTAATAACGGCATCCCTGTATTTGGGTCCCAGAGCCCCGGGAGAAGGTAGAAACGTCACTCTCCGGTTTGGATTCATGCACCTTCCGGTTATAATTGGTTCGGAAGCAGTGCCGTTAATGCAAGGCGCGCATAAAGTTCCATATAAGGTTGTACATCACCATCTTTTAACTGAAATAAACGAGTCTTGATGCTTCGAGCTCTTAATCGTAGCTCCAACAACGATGCGCCCTCAGAATCTATCACACGGGTGGATGGCGGATATTCCCTGCGTCTTGATGCCTCATGAATCTTATCAACCTCCCGACAGTGATGATCATCCCGTTCATTGATGGTAGCCGTCAAATGTCAGTCCTGAGGGTCATGATGAGTATTGCACGTGCAGGGTCTGAGATGACGGAAAGACCACAAGGACCATACGCCAGACTAAGAGTCACCTGTAGATTAACGAGCCTCTATTCCTTTGACCCCGAAAACTGGACTCAATGACAGTCGCAGTACGCTGCATTGGGCCAGGTAGTATACAGACATCGGGTCTTAATAAGGAGTTAATCAAAACAGGTATTACTCACGACTTCAGTGATCTATATAGATAGATATTTGATCCACCGAGAGTCAGATGACCATTTTGGCGGATGGGAACTCGAATTTGCTACCACCATCAGGCAAGCTGCCGCGGACGCCCATTTACAAAGAGCTCGTGCGAGATCATCTTATACAGGATCCTGACGAATGGGTTTACGACCGCCAATCCTTCAATGCGTTCATCGTCCCTGGATCAAGATCTCATTGATGGAGCCCCACCCACTAATTCCTACAAAAATCATATACCAGCCCTTAATATGTACAACACGATCGGGAGCTATGCAGACCTTGTCAGCTAGCCTAGTAACCACGCCGCTCACAATGACTGGTGGAAATTGCGCTATAGGCGCAGACTACCAGACGCGCGCACAGGAAAAGCCTGAATGATAATAATAACCCAGTATTCGCATGATCATTCCGAATCGCAATAAGAGAACACATGTACTTATGCGAGGAGGTCGGAAGAACAACACAAAGTGAATATATTGCTCTATCGGTGAGGCAACTAGTCCACAAACAACAAAGATTTTCCCAAAAGTGGAGACAAGCGCAGCAGGAACCTAGATCTCCCCCGTCCCGACATAGCGCGCGGGACATGAAGTGGGTTTTATAAAATCAAATGATGTCGAACAATTATAGTCCAACAACCGAGTTCAATACCTCCCTTTACACCGATCAACAAGTAAGGACCGGCCCTCGATACCAGCCGCTGTGAGACCAGAGAAAGCTAGAAGTCTGGATAGAAGTCCACTGGCCCAGTAGTTTCTTTAAGCATATTAATACTTGCTGTAAACGGCATGCTACTCCCGTGTGATTCAGATTGGTCTTGTCGAACTAGTCTCAGACCAAAGTACCGTTATGTGGTCGCGAGAGTTTACGTGAAAGTTCTGCCGTATGTCCACACATACAAGTACGATGATATTATGGTCCTGCGTTGTCGGGTTCACCCTATCAAACCTTTTTTTCTGATCCCTTACAGCTCGACAATTCCCAGGTTCGTTCGAGAGCTGGTAGTACACCGATTACCGCGAAGGGATGAAACTTCAATCGGCACAAATAAGGCGAACCGCTACCAAGTGCTCCCAGACCGAAGACCGATTACCCACAGTACCATTATCAAGCCGTCGCCGAGCGTTTGAAGCTGAAGATCAGAGATGATACCAATGAGCGGTACGATATAACTTCGGCCTGATACTGGTGCCATCTGTGATAAAATAGGGCACCGTGTTTTTAAGCGTGAAAGTACGAAGGATCTTTCACGCTTCCAACTCTTGGCAGTAACGTTGTTTTTAATCAGATATCAGTTTCTTCTAGAATTACAACTATTATAGTTGAGTCCCTGTGACTGCAACTTAGATGATCATCCCTAGATTCTACCTCCTCACACTTCATGCTATACAAAATGTCAGATTCATGCTTTTCCCCACGACCTTATCGCGCTCTACACGCCACACTGCCCTACTTTCGCGCTCGACATCTTCGCGTTCAAGCTCTGACGGTCCATGCCTATTTATCATTACTCACGCTCCATCACACTCCATCGCGCATCACACTCGGTCTGACACTCCATGCCTGTTCACAGCTAGCTATTATGCTAGAAAGATGTGCCCGCAAAAATAGGAATAAAAATAGAAATAAAACAAAATAGGAGTTCTCTAGATTTCCTACCATTATTACTACATACCGAGGATACCTTTAAACGTGAAAAATCCAGTGTAGTTTGCAGTACCAGTATCCACACACAACAAGCCAAACATTCCTAAACTTTTAGGTCCTTTAGCGGACACCCATGTTTAATGACATCATCGCCACTGATGCCATATAGGGAGCTACTGGGAGCTACTGGCTGAGACATCCCGTCAACCTTGTTACCCTCCTACACTCATCTATATGACGACTTACCCAGTACAAGTGCGTCTGGGAGTGCTTATTCTCGATTTGAATTCACTCTTGTATACCAGGTCTCTGGCATTGCGCCATCCACCACCGAGAAACAACTCAAAGATTTCTTCGCGTACGCTCTCTCGTAAGACTATTTAACACCCTATCTCACGATGACTCTAGGTTTTGCGGCGGGTAAGTGATAGATATACCTCGGGAACACTGATACCAACTCCTTCCAAGAATCGACTCCATTGATTATGACGAGAAGTCATCCACAGCGACAGTGAGGTTCGTAAAGGCCCCGTCTGTCAAAACTGCGGTGATGGTGCGCTATCTTCTCCACCCCATGTTTGATGTATCAATGAATGCATTCCACTTAGCTAAATGGCGGTACTCTCGAGGGGGCCACAATCTCCGTCACATCTGATGCTATTAAGGATGATGATCTACATCCACCTGCGACAGAAGGTGCGAGCGCCGGCATAGAGCAGTCAGACAAACCTCGTGCCGCCAGTGGGTGGATCTACGTTCTCATTGTAAACTTGTTGACTCACTGCGGCTACCAGTTGCTGCGGAGTACCTTGCGAAAGGTTACACCCTATCTGAACAGATCCTCGAGCGTGCCATTGACATTGACCGTGCGTGCTCGAATATTTGATTGGGTATACAGTTTCTCAATGTGTATGTGCAGGTAAGCAAGGAATTTCTTCGAGATTCTTGCAGTATTTCCATCAATTCGATGAAGGCCTGGGAAAGCGTGCTTTTGGGCCAGAGCAGAAGGTCACAGCTACAGTTCAGGCCAAAGTTGATGAGCGAATTAAACACGCCAAAGCCATTGGTGAAGAAAAGGGTTACTCAAAGATTGCGCACGACGTAAGTCTACTGGCACAATCTTGACATTGGATCCCCCCGGATTCACATATTTCTTCTGGCATGTGCCAGTATTACGAAAAGGCTATCTCTTCTCCTCTCGGCAAGAAGGTCCTAAGTTTCTATACCGAAACCTCCAAGCAGGTTCATGACATTCATGAGGAGGCCCTCCGTATTGCATATGCAGAGAAAGCCAGGTCTATGATGCCGTCGGCTACTGCTGCGGGATCTGAGTCTGCGTCGAGCGCTACCGCGGAGAAGGCAATACAGTAGTTAAATTATTCTTCAGACACATCGGACTTCTAAGATACGTAGCTTGGTATGTAAATCAGAGTTGAATCAATCACTCGAGCAATTGAAGAGCATGGCCGAATTCCAGGAAAAGTGCCGCCAGTGAGAGATGCATTGAATACTCCGCATGCCATGCGAAAGGTGATATATCTATCCATGGATGATAAATATGGATACATATGACGCAGAGCTGTACGACGCATGGACTTAAAAATAAACCAAAACAATTCCGCGACTTTCATGGGCAGGAATCACAAGGATGTGAAAAGTTATGATATAAAATATTTGATCGCAATATGTATATTTAGTGGTACACAAGCTTCCTGAATCGTTTACTCTTTCCCTGGCGAATACGTTATGACTTGTAACTTATCAATTCGTCGGACATAGGCCTCACAGAAAGGATCGGCCGTTTGCAACCTGCAGTAACCGGCCCTAGGGATAAATGGGATCATGATCACTTCGGAAATAGGGGTCGGCCGACTGGTGTTGTTGAGCTAAACGGCCGATTGATTTTGTAAGCCATGACCGGACTTGCACCTGCTTAAAATGCTAGAATACAATGCTTGTACCTCTCAGACTCCACATCACCCAGCACAATGCCTGATACCCAAACAGCACCGAGGTCGGAATGGAACGCGGACCAGTATAATAAGACCGCGCCCTTTGTCTACTCTCCTGCTTTTGTCGCGCCTATACTTGAACTGTTGAACCCACACCCTGGTGAACGCATATTGGATTTGGGTTGTGGAAGTGGCGAAGTCACAATAGAGATTTCCAAAGTCGTTGAGCAGAAGGCCAGTGGAGTAGTAGTCGGGGTGGACTACAGCCAGAGTATGGTAAGTATATGCTCATGACCTGCGCTGGCCAACGTGACTTGACGGGCGAGTAGATTGATAAAGCACGCTTGAATGGCTTGAAACATACATTCGTATCGGACATCCAGGATCTCAACGTCCCAGAAGACCTTCCAGAAGCCCAAGAGCGATTCGACGCTGTCTTCAGCAATGCCGCTTTACATTGGTGCAAGAGAGATCCTGAGGGCGTTTTGAGGGGTGTAAGACGAGTCCTACGACCAGGAGGTCGATTTGTTGCGGAAATGGGTGGATTCATGAACTGCATGGGTACGGAGATCGTCCTACAGTGGTGTGTGAACCAGGCTTACCTTGCATTCTAGGCATCAGGGCCGCGATTCATCGGGTTCTGTGGGCGAATGGATACGACCCGGTGACCTGTGATCCTTGGTACTTTCCCTCTATGGAGGATTATGTCGAGGTATCTGGATCTCACTTCCAGGGTGGCAAGTGCTGACCGTCGCATTTAGTTATTAGCGTCTGCTGGCTTTACGCCAACTCATATGTCCTTAACGCCTAGGATAACACCACTTGCGTCAGGGCTGTATGACTGGCTGGATCTATTTGTGCGACACTCTTTCTTGAAGAATATGTCAGACACGGAGGCACATGAAATAATGAAGGAAGTTGTTGAGCAGTGCCGTATTGACTGTCGGGATGGAAGCGGAAAATGCGCCATGATATACGTGCGCCTACGGTTTTCTGCAATCATGAACTGACCCTGCCTACTTGTTACTTTCAACTATAATTATACCAACTTTCTCACCACGTGACACGGACCGCCGTTCCCTTCTCGGTCCTGTGGATCACATTACAGTAACAACCCTCGGAAAGCCTTTCTAAGTTTTCGTACCCTAGTGCCGTCTTTATCTCCTTTGAATCATGCATAGACGCCGAAATACGACAGCTACAACCGCTGGCGATGTGTCTCAAGAATCCAATGGGATACCGAATTCGTCTGGGGATGCAGGGGTAAAGAAACCTCTAGATGTGGCTGTCGTGGCACCAGCGCTTTTAGATCTCTATTCGGTTAGTGACACTCAGATGGTATTGGATCATTTGAGGTTAATGTCATTGTAGGTTCTGGGACTGGTGTTTGGTGGTTGTTGCACGTACGTCGGTACCCTGTGCTAGTTTTCAATGACGACTTTCTGACGCTATCGTCATCAGGAACGTCTGGGCTTATGAAGAGTTATTGATCATTAACCCCCGGATCGGTACGAGTCTTCCGTCTCTGCCACTGGCGGGGTGCTGACCCACCCTCCAGGCTCCGCCCTCACGTTTTCCCAAATGCTATTCATCACGTTACAGTCACTCCCTTCGTTCCTTTCTTTTACAAAAGCCCATTCTTTACCCCGGTTAAAACCTCGTCAGGTCCCCCTTAATCAGTGGGGACTTCAAGTGCTTGTACTGACCGCTGGCTCCCTGCTGAATAATTGGGCGTTTGCATACAAGGTGCCCTTAACGGTTCAGATAGTTTTCCGTTCTGGCAGTGAGCACTCCTCCTCAATGCTATCTTTCTCAGAGGTGAACACCTCTCTTTGCAGGTCTAGCCGTTTCTATGCTGTTTGGTTATTTATTTCTGAAGAAGAAGTATACTTGGCGTCAAATCGTAAGTTGACTTAATTCCTCGTATCACATTAGTTATTGACCGCCGATGCCCATAGTTGTCCATTACTATCGTGACCCTCGGTGTCATCCTTGCAACGCTCCGCAGACCGTCCTCAGCTTCTAGCGGTATCAAAATAACATCCCCTCAGACCCCCGATGAGCTACGAACCTACGCTATCGGTATAATGATGCTTATTATATCCCTATTTTGCACCGGACTCCTTGGACTTCTACAAGAGAAAACATATCGGAAGTATGGCCCATGTTGGAGGGAAGGAGTTTTTTATACTGTGAGTCGTCCTCATCCATGATACAGGTCATAATTCTAAATTCGATTATTGGGATAACATACAAAGCACGCACTATCATTACCAGTATTTATGTTCCTGGGCTCGGATATCACTCAAGGAGTAAAAAGCCTTTCTAATGCCCCTTCAAGGTCCTCAGCCTTGGCTTCATACGCAATGCTTGCAGGAAATTTAGTTTCTCAGTTAATCTGCGTCTCGGGTGTTAATCGCCTGTCCTCGGTGAATCCATACTTCCTTTTTCTTAATATTCGACGCTGAACCCTCATGTTATGATCTCTGTAGCAAATATCCTCGGTATCCACACATATTGTATTAACAGCACGCAAAGCCATTAGTTTATGCCTTAGCGTTTGGTGGTTTGGCAATGATTGGAATGCCGAACTAGCTATAGGCGCCTCTATGGTGTTTTTTGGTAGTATACTATACACGACAGGTAACTCGAAGGAGAAACAGCAGTAGTACCGTCTGTGTCGTCCATAGAATAGAAATTCGAGATCATCTTGGAAGGTGTCAAATACTAAGGGTCTAGATCTGCGATATCTTCGACAATTTTAGTATACAGCGTGCAAGGAATACTCTTGAACTCGTCAATGGTAGTGTGTACTTCCTTCTGAATTTGCAGCTGGATAGTGTGGGCTGATACAGTGCGGCCTCCGTGATGGCTTTTATTCGGTGTTTTCTGCAGGATAAATCAGTGGGTGTGATGTTATCATAAGTGACAGGAGCACACCCCAGTTTTTCTAAAGAGTATTTCTCGTAAGGTATTTCGGGATAATAGTGTGCCCATGAAAGTCTATGGTCAAATGCGTGTCAGCGAAAGGTTGGGCGAAGAGTTGAGCTGGGGTGATTGACGTTAGTGTACATACGACTAACGGGCACTCTAAACATTGCAAAAAAAAAGTGTCCCCGGGCTAGTAAAAAAGGTGACGAGACGCAGAACCACAAATGAGCCAGCGCATGCACCTGGAGATGTAATGTACCCAATTACCAGTCTGACCATTTACAATTCAAGGGCACGGAACCCGTTTGTACTGACGTACGCATCAACCGGTTTATGACCTGGTCGGACTTCCCGGACCTGGCCTGAGGGCTTGATAACTTCAAGTATAAAAGAACTCTCGTGATAAGTGCGCCCACTGTGAAGGCCAACCATGTTGCAAGCAGCGGCCGGAATAACATCAAATCCGACATCCTTAGTCAAATAACCGTTGGCCGGGAACGAGGTCACCAAGGGCAATATACTGACAACTTTGAGCTCCACCCTCGTACGGAAGTCTGTATACCCAGAGCAAAGGTACCTGTTACCAGCACGAAAATGGGGCCCGAGACGAAATGGTGGTTAAGTGAGCTTCCAGGTCCTGGGGGGAGTAATATCAACGGCTACGTAGCGAAATTCCGTTCACGGGTACGACTCACCCGCAGGTGAAGAAGACCTGTGCTGTGTGTACTGTAAAGACCGTAACCGGTACTGTAAAAGGATATGGTTAGTAGGAATCTGATTTTGGCGTTAGGACCACAAAAATCGTGTAGGTAGCAGCACATATTCAGAAGGGCGGATGGCTGTGTGACACTGTTAGGTGCTCGGGGATGAGCTAAATCCGGGATGGTAAAAACGTGCGCATATATCCATACCATATAGATGACCCTTCGTGAAGACCCATCAGCGAGATAGGAAGGCGATCGAAGAAGAATACAATACGTGCCACGGGCTATGTACTGTATCCACCATGGAGAGGAAAGCGGCCATTATCCTGAGAAGTCGTGAGTGCGACGCCACAGTTTGTAGCCTTGAACTCACGAACCTGATCCATACCATATCAAACCCTTGTAGCCTGCAGAACCGCGCTTAACATGAACCGAAGTCATAGTCAAAACGCACGCACTGGAAGTCACATAGACGGCATATGGATACGATACAAGCCTCAATAGATAGGTATTGACTTCGACAGATTGGTCAATAAAGAGGTGTAATGAGGAGGAAGAACTCGCTGAAGACACCAGCCAGCGATACCCCTACAATCAGTGACGTGCCATCACATCAACTTATGTTGTTCGACACGCAATAACCCTACGTGATGACTTACCCAGAGTGGTATCGAAAGCACCCATCTGAACGACTAGATAAAGCTAGATAAAGGACAGGAAAGGCTTCTTGATCATTGATCATGCACCCTGTTACCGAGGCGGGCTCCAGATAGCTGTTCCTGTGCTAGCGACCCTCCCGTAAAATTATTGGTACCACGAGGTTTGGTGAGGCGGTAGATCTACCAAGTACCAACTTGGTATGTTGACTCAGCAGCGGCTCCAGTGATTAATCGGTTCCAGAAATTCCACAAGAAAAACACCCATGTGTATTTGTATGCTTTTGGTAGCTTTCTCAAGGAGTTGGGCCCCTAGTTGTACAGACGAATTCCTGTTTGGCGAGTCAGCGATGGAAGGGTAAGGACCGTTGTGTCACCATAGTTACTTTGGCCAGCGGGTTGCACCTGAGTTGAACGCTAAAGAGTGGGTGTAGTATCTTGTGACAGATTAATGGTTTATTTAGTTTAGTGTTATTCACCCTGCTCGAGTGGCAAGGAAAAAATATCCATGAAGATGTCTGCCGTATCAGTATTGAATGTCCCAAAGACCACCCGGATTCTGGAAACAGCAAGAACGCAATGATAATGCTTTGGTTTACTTTTCGATACACCCGAAAGAAAAATTGAAGTGTGAGGTTGAAGACAGTTGATGATTGTGTATCAGGCGGCTCGACGCAACGTGTGTGGTCCATTCCTCTATTGATTTGTTTGTCGTGTCGATAGTGATCATCGAGTCCGGTCGATGCCCGAACCTGTCCCATATGTAATAATTTTTCATGGGACGACTGAATGCAGCAGCCCCTGACGGTCCAGTAATAGTTCTTACACGAGGTACATTCAATGATCTCGCTGAATGCCAGCCTACGCTAGCTCAGGGGTCGTCGCTGGTCTTTATGTAGTTCTGGTGGATGTGCGGTATCCCACCCCGTACTCGTGATAGTCGAAATCTGGAAACTACAAGACACGAGCCTACAAAGGGCCGAGTCGAGGGGCCCGGTCCGGGATAAACTGAGTATGCTAAGAAGCCCTTGGGGCCTGGCACCGGTGGGACCAGGGCATGCCGATGTGCTTCTCCAACGACGCCGAGAAGTAAACTGAGCGCTTGTTGTGTGTCAGAACACAGGAATCCTCCAGTAATACTTAAGGAAATAACCACTTTATAGCTAGGGCGTTTCCAGTGATGGTCGCGTGGAAAATGGCAGGTTAAAGTACCATTCATCGCAGAAGTTGGTGGTGGAGCCTTAGAGGGCCCGAAGGCGAGAAGACGTGAAGTATGAAGAGAAGTAGTTCATCGTTAAAGAAGCCTTAAAGGAACATGATCATATTTATATTTAGACCACGCCATGCTTCTGAAAGCTTTGATTGACAGAGTCAATAGACTACTTTGTCCTTCGTCCTTCCCGCTCTCGAAGGTTTGATCTAATGAGTTATTGGTGAGGGGCTGACGGTGATTGGCGTGGCCCGACGGACTGCGACCTCAGAGGGGAAGGAAAGCCCGAAACACATCCACCGAAGGCCGGAGCAACGGGTTCTGATGGTATGTACATAGACTCCGAATAAGACATCAGCAGTTTGGCTCTCTGAACCAAAAGCAGACGGGTTGGTGTCATTGTGACAAACTAGCCGAATTCACCCCTTCCCTTCCTCTTCTTCGTTTCACCTGGTTATCCTCCACTCCCATGATGATACCACGAGAGCCTTCTGGACTCGAATCTGGCTTCAAACCTAGCGCTGTGAGCAGCGAAACAGCGTCTCTCCTTCCCAATGACCGAGCAACCACCCTGTATGGTTCTAGTCCCCCTAGCGAGACAAATGCCAAGTGTCGTGTGCAAACGAATGGAAGGGATAGCTCACAATCAGATGAAGGGGCATCGTCGCACAAATCGACCCAAGGATCGTCGCACAACCGGAAAACGCTATCCGCAATGGATTCGTTTGTCAGTTCTCCTGTAGATTGGTTTTGCCGGAAAGTGACTGGGGGTTGGAGCGATGAGGTTTCGTTGAGCTTGCAAAACTCTGGAAGCGTAGCGAGGGACCATCTTGCGCTGGAGAGGACGTTTCTAGCGTATATGAGGACGAGTCTCGCGATCGCTTCAGCTGGTGTCGGTGAGTGTTCGGTACCACATCATTCTAGGTGACTTGTTGACGCCGTGTCGTGTGCTCCCGCTAGCCCTTGTCCAGCTCTTCAGCACCTCGAATAGCCCTGACATTGAAAAGCTTGAGAGATATGCTCGCCCCCTCGGGGCATCTGTGATTGCGATGGGTCTCGTCGTTCTTTCCATCGGTGGGTTGGATTGATCATTTCGAGGAGCGAGTTGTTACTGATCGTCTTTCAAAGGCCTCACCCGTTATTTTATTGTACAGTCTGCCCTAGTCAGGGGTATGTTCCCGGTCGCCAGACTCAGTGCTTTATTCATGGCGATTGCTCTGACTGCTCTCGTAACTGTGGTCTTCTCTATACTTGTCACCGGCAGAATTCAGCTTTGATGGTGGGTGACTCGGACATGATCATGGACTCCCCATCATTATTCCCCACTTCCTAACATTGTTTATTGTATTTGGATCGCATTCTTGTATATCAGTATACCTCACTTTACCCGACTGCAACGACGAGCATTCTTCGATAATAAGGGACTCCCGGCCATCTCATGATCCGCTCCTAAAAGGTTCTAAATATACTTGACCATCCTAGGAGTGGCTATGTCGTTGTTACTCTGACAACCTTTGTCAACACACGAGCACATACAGAGCACTACTAACCCTTGGACGTTCAGGAAATGCCGGGTGCCAGACGGCGAAAGCCAAAAACAACCTCATTCACAAATGCTGATCCTCAGACGACTTGGCTTGGCAAATCCGTCGACTCGGATGCGCACGCGCGACAACCTGTACGCCTGCTTGCTCTCGGCCGAACAATTTGAACGGAACTAGTGTCCACAGATGCTCGGGAAACGCGTTTTGCTAATGACTACCGCACTTTCTGGTTTTATATTTTGGATCATATTTACTTTGAATGGCGGCAGTAAACTCTGGAACTCTACGCCTAATACCCAAAACGTATCCGCGTTGCTCGGTGTGGATACGTCACCCTTCTTCGTCGCGGATTTGCCAGGAAGGGGGAAAGGGCTGATAGCCTCGCGGGACATCGAGGTATGTTTAACTCTCGGCGGCACCCAATTGCGGATCGACTGATTTTGCCGTAGCAAGGCGAGCTCCTGTTACGCGAGAAGCCATTGTTTGTTGTCCCTCGTCAGGGTAAGTCATGTCGCTCTGCTGATCTTTACCTTGCTGCCGTCTACTTGTGGATATCTGAACCGATGTTAATCACCTACAGTTTCCTCGTCTCCGAGTGCTCTCATCAGTGGGTTGTTAATGAAACTCAACGAAGATGAGCAAGCAGCGTTTTATAACCTCTCTTATGTCAATTTCCCAAAACACCTGGATCCGGATGAGCATAGGGATGAAGTTTCGCTCGCCATTTTTCAGACGAATGCCGTAGCAGCAGGCGATGGCGTTGGTATATTTCCCAAGATGGCTAGAATCAATCATGGCTGCTCAAGTGCTTTCAATGTTGTTTATACATGGCGGGAAAAGGAGGGGGCGTTGTATGTTCATGCGCTTAAAAGTATTAATCGAGGACAGGTTCGTATTTTCGGACTTGACGTGCAGGGTAAAGAAACAAGATGATTGACATTTCTACAGGAACTGCTCACTAGTTACACGAATTCGAAAAGGTCGCGACATGATCGTCGGTATGCAACGCGCCTGTCAGAC
Source organism: Macrolepiota fuliginosa MF-IS2 (assembly GCA_015584085.1). Lineage (NCBI taxonomy): Eukaryota > Fungi > Basidiomycota > Agaricomycetes > Agaricales > Agaricaceae > Macrolepiota > Macrolepiota fuliginosa. The sequence continues at coordinate 387,494 of MU151052.1, read as the reverse complement.
TATGTGTGGCGGTTAATGCGAAATGTCTAGAGCTTTCCTTGCGGAGCATTATGGCTTCGAGTGTCAGTGTAGCGTATGCTCGTTGTCCGAAGCTGAATCAAGGGCGTCAGATGCAAGACTAAGGGCGATTTCAGAAGCATATGAAGAATTTGCCAAATGGGGGGAAGGACGTATCAGTGGGCCCGAAGCCATCGCACAGGCTCGGAAAATCTGGGGGTTGGAGAATGGAGAAGGATACTGGAGCGAACGTGGCAGACTTGCAGCCGACGCGACCTGGGTGGCAGCCTCGCATTCAGAGTGAGTTCTTTCTCCGTGATTCCCGCCTTGAATACACGTCATGTGAAACCTGAAACGGTGTAATTGCAGCGCCGCTGCGACACGGGAATGGGCTGCGATCGCAGCCGAGTGGTATTCTTACGAGGTCGGGACTGATAGCGAGGAGGTGGGAGAAATGCAGGCAGTCGTAGTGCGGCCCGATGATCACCGGGCGTGGGGAACACGAAAGCGAGTCGAGGTGGGGGGTCTGGTCGATAGATGAACGTAAGGGGATTCCTAATTTTACCCACATGGGGGTTGCGAGTCAATGCGGTATGGATCTATTTTGTGGTGCAAGATGAGAGAAAACTAGGCTTGGGTGGCTCTACGCTCATGACAGGTGCCCGGCAGCCGGTGCAATACAGGCAGTGCAGTTATGGGCGGAGGTCATGGTGCTTATGCGAATGTCCGTGATAAGTTATTATTTCCTTAGATTGTGTGGGAGCAGGGGATATCCGTGAGAAGTGATTTGACAGGGCCGCTGAGCAAAACGACGTTTCAATTTCAGTCTCTTGCACCGAGTACTGTCATCTCCCTCGAGTCCTTCTCTTACCCTCTCTGGCGCTCGTTCTTTTTTTTCTCTCTCCGTAAAAAAACGCAGCATAAAGGCCTACCATACTTAGAGGCGAGCTGAAACCGTCTTTCCTTTGGTATTTTCTCCTCCTTTATTCTCCACACAATGTCAGTAGCCAATCGTACCACTTTTCAAGCTCTCCCGTTTGCCTTCCACTGGTCGGCAATGTCATCTACATCCACCTCTGATGTCGTTATCCTCGCCCTCGGCGTCACCCTTGCCGCTGCATACCTGTTCCGCGACCAGCTCTTCGCTGCCTCAAAGCCAAAGGCTGCGCCTATAGCTTCGGGGGCTAAGGCAGCAAATGGCAGTGGGAACCCAAGAGATTTCATCGCAAAGATGAAGGAGGGGGTGCGTAGCATTCATTTCTTCTCCCATACGTGTCAGTTTATTGACACGACATCGCTTCCCAGAAAAAGCGCCTAGTAATATTCTACGGCTCGCAGACCGGCACAGCAGAAGAGTATGCTATTCGTCTCGCAAAGGAGGCCAAGTCCAAGTTCGGCCTTGCCTCACTCGTCTGCGACCCCGAGGAGTATGATTTCGAGAATCTCGACCAGCTCCCCGAGGACTGTGTTGCTTTCTTCGTCATGGCTACTTACGGAGAGGGTGAACCCACCGATAATGCAGTCCAGCTTATGCAGAACATCCAGGATGACTCTTTCGAGTTTTCCAACGGTGAACACAAGCTCGATGGCGTCAAATACGTCGTCTTCGGTCTCGGTAACAAGACATACGAGCACTACAATCTCATTGGCCGCAGCGTCGACACAGTTCTCACTAAGATGGGCGCCAAGCGCATCGGGGAACGTGGTGAAGGCGATGATGATAAGAGCATGGAGGAAGACTATCTGGAATGGAAAGATGGCATGTGGGAGGCATTTGCCGCCGAGCTGGGCGTTGAGGAAGGTCAGGGTGCTGATAGCGCCGATTTCGCCGTCTCCGAGCTCGATTCGCATCCTCCTGAGAAGGTTTATCTTGGTACGTATCCGGTTGGGCAGACGTCAAACTTCGATGACTAACGAGTTATCAGGTGAATATTCGGCCCGTGCCTTGACCAAGACCAAGGGTATCCACGACGCGAAAAATCCTTTCCCCGCTCCAATTAACGAGGCCAAGGAACTATTCCAATCAGTTCAAGATCGCTGCTGTGTTCACATCGAACTTAGCATTGAAAACTCTGGCATCACCTATCAACATGGGGATCACCTCGGTGTCTGGCCTACAAATGCGGAACTTGAGGTTGATCGTCTCTTGTGCGCTCTCGGCTTATACGACAAGCGCGAGACTGTCATCGGCATTGAATCTTTGGACCCCGCCCTCGCCAAGGTTCCTTTCCCTGTTCCTACCACCTACGGCACTGTCCTCCGGCACTATATCGATATCAGCGCTGTTACTGGTCGTCAGATCCTCGGATCACTTTCCAAATACGCTCCCAGCCCCGATGCTGAGGCCTTCCTGAAGAACCTCAATACCAACAAGGAAGCATATTACAAGATCATCGCTGAAGGTTGCTTGAAGCTCGGTGAGGTCCTTCAACTCGCCGCTGGAAATGACTTGTCCGCCTCTCCGACACCCCAAAATACGACCACCTGGAAGATTCCCTTTGACCTCATCGTTTCCGCCATCCCCCGTCTCCAACCCCGGTACTACTCGATCTCCTCCAGCCCTAAACTTTTCCCTACCTCGGTTCACGTCACCTGTGTTGTTCTCAAGTACCAGAATATTCCCAGTGACAACGTCAGGCAGAAATGGTGCTACGGTGTCAGCTCGAATTTCCTCCTTAATCTCAAGCATGCTGCGAACAACGAGCCGGTTCCTTTCATCAATGACAATGGCGTCGAGCGTATCAGCGCACCCAAGTACCAAATCGAAGGTCCACGTGGCGCATACAAGATTGACAATTTATACAAGGCACCTGTCCACGTGAGGCGGTCTACCTTCCGTTTGCCCACAAATCCGAAGAGTCCGGTCATCATGGTTGGTCCTGGAACTGTAAGTTATCATGATTAGTATTTTTGGATATAAAAATCTCATGTTATCCCATTCAGGGTGTTGCCCCATTCCGTGGTTTCGTTCAAGAACGTGTTGCTCTTGCTCGCCGCTCAATTGAGAAGAACGGCCCAGATGCTCTCGAAGATTGGGGTCGTATCTCCTTGTTCTATGGTTGCCGTCGTGATAACGAGGACTTCCTATACAAGGACGAATGGCCAAGTTACACTGAAGAGTTGAAGGGTAAATTCCAGATGTACTGTGCCTTCTCCCGCCAGAACTACAGGCCCGATGGAAGCAAGATTTACGTCCAGGATCTCATTTGGGAACAACGAGAGCACATCGCGGACGCCATCCTTAATGGCAAGGGCTATGTATACATTTGCGGTGAGGCAAAGAACATGGCGAAACAGGTTGAAGATATTTTGGCAAGAATTTTGGGCGAGGCGAAGGGCGGATCCGCGGCGGTTGAGGGCATAGCCGAGGTCAAGCTGCTTAAGGAGCGTTCCAGGCTTATGCTTGATGTTTGGAGTTAAATGTATTATTGGCCCGGTGATGACCATGGGTTCGGGACAGCTGTTACGATCATTATGCTTGCTCTTTTTTCTCGTGTCTTTCAGCGTAGACGAGTTACCCCACGGATTAATTACCGATTAATGGGCAGCGTGGACTGGGCGTTGTCGGTGGTTGGGATTCCTCAATAGTCTCGTACTTATAATCTTTATATTTCTTTATCACCCCTCAAACGTCAATACACTGTGATGCATAGATGGTATCTCCTCGAGAAAGAGACAGGGTTCAAAATTCAATATGGGGAAGGTCGGAAGAATCCGAATGAGAGGGTTGCATCGAACTGGTTAGTTCTTCACTTTATGTTCCATGCTGCCAGTGAGGTCAATCCTTTCTCGACGCATCGTCACTCGTTCGTATCCAACAACATGGTCAAGACTTAATTCTACCCGTCCCACCGGTACACAGTCGCATGATGCGCTAGACCAAGGAAAACTGGAAAAGGACTCTTCGACAAAAACGGAAAACGTCATTCCACTTGACTCACCCCCGTCGCCTCAGGAATCTCTGTCCGCCGAGTCTACACCTACACCTTCTGCTGTGTCTTCATCTGCTAAGACGTCTACGCCGGCACCTGACGCTACTTCCGATAAACCGGACTCGTGGAAAGACCTCTCCGCGTATGATTTGGAAGTGGTCAAGCAGCGCATTCGGGACTGGACGGACCAGGCTGCGATCACTTTGCGTGAACGCGCGGATGATTTTACAGTGCAGACTAAGACGACGTTCTCGCAGCTTGGGGCGCATTTGAATAAAGTGACGGGGTATGAGGGGATCGACGCGCTGAAACGGGAGGTTGTTGACCAAGGTTTGTTTATCGTATTTCATTCGTTGCAGCCTAAAGTAATATCGTCTTGGTTCTCGCAGCTTGGGGCGCATTTGAATAAAGTGACGGGGTATGAGGGGATCGACGCGCTGAAACGGGAGGTTGTTGACCAAGGTTTGTTTATCGTATTTCATTCGTTGCAGCCTAAAGTAATATCGTCTTTTTGCTACATTTAGAGGAGAAAATTAAATTAACGAGAGAAGCTGCGAAACAAGCGAAACTGGCATATGAACAAGCTGTAATTCAACGCTCGAACTCGCAACGCGAAGTTAATGATCTCCTTCAACGTAAATCCCTCTGGACCGACTCGGACGTCGGGAGGTTCACGACCCTCGTGCGTCAAGACCATTTATATGAACAGGAAGAAGTACGAGCGAAGGCGGCTGTGGACGAGACTGAGGCTGCGGTCGAACGAGAGTTTACACAGCTCATGAAGTCTATTCTGAATCGGTACCATGAAGAGCAGGTGTGGTCCGATAAAATTCGTAGCGCGTCGACGTATGGCTCGCTCGCGGCGCTTGGGCTGAACTTGCTTGTGTTCATTTTGGCGATTGTGATTGTGGAGCCGTGGAAGAGGAAGCGGTTGGCGCAGACGTTTGAGGCGAAGATTGAGGAATTGAGTAGGGAGAATGCGAAGAGGTTGGAGGGGAGTATGAAGGCGATTGGGGAGAAGTTTGTTGAGCAGGAGGGGTTGTTGGGAAAGGTTTTGGATGAGATCGAGGTCATGAGGGAGTCGGCGGGTAGAGTGGGGGTGGTAGATGTGCAGCGGGCGATTGGGGAAGAGAAGAGAGGCGAGACTCCGACAGAGATTGTTGAGACGCCTGTTCCTCCAGAGAGGGTTGTGTATCTTTCGATTCCAGGTGTACCCATGTCACTACCGCAGCGGACGTTTCACCTCGCAGCTGTTGGACTGGGGGCGTTTGTTTTGGGTGTGACAGCTGCTGCGTTTGTACAATGACCATTCTACAATTTTGGATACAAGTACAAGTACGATTGCTTCCCCCCGAAGTTCTAATACGATAGACACCCACTTCATCGAGGTGGTTAGATTGGTGTCAAATATTGACACTACGATATACTCTACAGTGCACTCTGAAAGCCATAATGAGCGAGTTGCTAACGCAAAAAAGATGCACCAACTTACCGGTCAAAGAGAATCTCGCCGTTATGGCTCGACATAGAGTTTGCGCCTTTCCATTCTTTGACATTCCATTTCTCCCATCCCCATCCATCTTTAATCTTTTCACGCACCATGTTAGTGGTCGATAAAAGCTTTGAGATGTCCAGTGGCGCACCTCTGGCTTTTTGTGTGGCGCTAAAACGACAAGCCATCGAGCTTTGCAGCTGAGAGTACAGAGTAATGCAAACAACGCAGAGGGGTTTTCTACCAGATGTAGCGCGAAGGAACACACGACCATTTCGACGCTAGTGCAAGGTTCTTGGCGTGCAAGGGCCTCATTTTTATCTGGCAGGTCTAAAGGATCTTCGTCCCGATCCCGCTCGGTATTGTTGTGTTCCTCGATTTGATCCTGGAGTGATTGTGGATGCGCGGGGGCTCGAGGTTTGATTTTAGAGAGATTGGAAACGAACGGTGGTAGTTCGCCTTCGGCTATATCGTTAAATGAGAGCGAGGCACAAGGGAGGGATGTGCGATCCTGGTATGCTGCTGAAGTGAACTGCATGCGAGTAAGTACTTGCGTTGTTCGAGCGGTAATGTGGACGGGCTTACTGGGTCAGCGGCTATGATGAGGGGTGCAGGAAAGTCTGGGCCTATTGGTATAATATAGGGTTGGTATTTCCGTGATGAGGGCCCAGGTTTCTCTGTGGACGTGGTAGCGTGTGCGAGTTTGCATGCGGAGAGCCATTCGTAGAACGCGAGTGTGATTTCGCCGCTTGATGTTGGGGGTCGTGGTTGTGTTAGTTGTTGAAAGATAAGGATGGCGCTGAGGAGTAGGTTCCTACCTGCCTGAGAGTTGCAAAATAGAGTTAGACAAAGAATACGGCGAGGTGAGGGGTTACATACCGCAGGCCATGTCGAATAAGAGGACGTGGTTTGTGTTGTCCATTCGTGAGGTGATGTCGAGGGATTCATTGGACCACCATCTGTCAACATATTGATCAAGACGAACCAAGAGCTATGTAGCAGAGACGCGCACTTGCTAAGCCATGCAAAGATACACAGTCGTATACCGGGATAATGTGGATTGCGATATGTGGATCCGACTTTCTTGTAATACTGGTATTAACGTCATGGACATGAATGAGGAACGACGACTGATGGTGCACGAGCCTCAGCTACTCCATATTCGCCATAGTTGTCCCGCATGGACGAGGAGAGATTACCGGTTACTGTTGCTCGATCGCCGCGGGACATAATGAATCTGATTTAGAGCACGGAGGAGTGTGGGGTACGAAATCGTCAAGTTCTATAAAGTTTTCAAAGGAGACAGGATGTGAGCGCGTAGATTAAATTTGAGATAAAAGGGCGCGACCAGCTTCGAAATCGCGACTTGTCGGACTGATTCGGGGTCGGTGTATTCTCCGAGATTTAGCGGCGCCTTTTCCGAGAAAAAGAGATCATATACTACGAAGCACCGTGAGCCGAGAGCACTTTTGCAGTATGGATTTCAGTAACAAAACGAATGGTGGGTCAGGGTCGGAGCGCTTGCATTGAGATCAGGAACCAAGGTCCCACGGGCCACGGCATACTAGGTAAGTGGATGAAGCATAACGCCGCATTTCGTTTGTAGACCACCTACATCTTCTCTATCGCTCTAACCGTGAACAATATATCAAGTGGTCTCGGAAATGACTTCATTCATCATACAAGCGCATGTGGACCGGGATCCGGCACCGTCGTGGAGCCAGGATGATACTTGTGCGTTTTGTAGGATCGTGCAGGGTGCTGCGCCTGCGACGAAACTGTATGAGGATGATGATGTTGTAGCGATATTTGGTACGTTGCGTTCTTGTTGGTGTACAGTGGTCGGAGTGACGAGGTGGTCTGTATGTAGATATTTTGCCGTGTCGTGGAGCCAGGATGATACTTGTGCGTTTTGTAGGATCGTGCAGGGTGCTGCGCCTGCGACGAAACTGTATGAGGATGATGATGTTGTAGCGATATTTGGTACGTTGCGTTCTTGTTGGTGTACAGTGGTCGGAGTGACGAGGTGGTCTGTATGTAGATATTTTGCCGTTGAGGGCGGGACATACACTTGTGATACCCAAGAAGCATATTTCAAGACTGACGGATTTACCACCGGAGTTGGCCGCTGCTGTTGGGAGGGCTGTATCAAATGTTGCTCGGGCGTTGACTGAAGGTGGGTGTCGTTTGCTTAAGGTCGGGAGGTGGACTGAGTATTTGGGTAGCGACTGGGAATACTGGATTGAATGTGGTATGTAATCAAGAGTATGCCCAAGCAGTCCCACATGTAAGTCTTTCGTTATTTGCGATCAATTTATATTCTTATTAAGGACTAGGTACACTACCACATCATACCCGCACCAATCTTTGGATCTACTGGGGATGAAGGTAAAACAACGAAATTAAGAGGGAGGAAGGTGTCGCCCCTACGGGGTGCTACGGCGCTATCGAGGGGAGAGATGCACCAGAGGGAATTTGAGTCGCGGGAAGAATTGGATGAAGACGAGGCGCAGGAGTTAGCAGAGAGGGTCCGGGCACGTCTATGATAGTCTATTTCCTCTGTAACACGTCGCGTGACGAAATACAACGCGTCTCGTCACAGAAGCCCTATTATACCCTGCATCATGTCCGCCCAGTCAGAATTCATGGAAGCAGACGAGTTCGGCCAGGACGCTGAGGAGAATGAGCTCGAGGAGGAAGAAGTGATAGAAGAGCCAGTGGAAGGGGAGGCAGAAGCAGAAGTAGAAGCAGAAGCGGAGGCGGAGGAGGAGCTTGGGGCGGAGGAAGACGATGAGGAAGAGGAGAATCCACCTGGTGATGATCAGCCTGCAGGAGAGGCTGCATCTGTGAAGAAGAAACGCGAACGGAGAGAACCTGTGCCACTAAATCGTGAGCCTGGTAAATCGTTACTTCCGTTTTCCAGAGTCCAGAAGATCATCAAGGCCGACAAGGTATGCTGAGTCCAGTGAATGAGTGTTCTGGGTGCTTATGTGTGGGCAGGATATACCACTTGTTGCGAAGGATGCGGTGTTTGTGATTTCGCTTGCGACGGAGGCTTTCATCTCAGAGTTGGCGCAGGCTGCACAGAGAGTGGCAGAAAGGGAGAAGAGGGCGACAGTACAGCACAAGGATATCGGTGTGTATTCGTTGGTGGGTGTTTTGCCCGTTTACTGAGGAAAGAGCAGCCACTGTTGTGCGAAAGGCGGACGAGTTTATGTTCCTCGAGGGTAAGAAAACTCACTCACCTTCTCGCCCAAATCCTCACGCCGTCACTGCAGACCTTATTCCATGGATAGGCCCAGAACCGGAGAAGAAACGTGGAAAACCTGTACCTCCAGCACCGGGTATAAAGCCAAGCGGACCAACACTCCTAGACCAATTTATGGTGTCGAACAAGGACAAGGAGGATGGGATGGACGTAGTGATGAACGAGGACGGGACCATGTACGCTAATTAAATATCGGCCCGGGTGTTCCGGTTGATGCCCACATTGTATATCTTGCCATTTCTCCGTCTCACCGGTACCATGAAGATCGTTACTACCTTCCACCAGCCTTCCTCCGTCCTAGCATCCCTCAAATGCAGACTCTCTTCATCAGACGTCGAGCACCTCGTCGTTGCAAAGCTCAACAGAATCCAAGTCTATTCTATACAACCCACAGGCATCAAGCAAACATGTTCTCTTGAGATCCATGGCAAGGTCACATCTATCAAAGCCATTCCGATTTCTGTATGTCGCAGAGTGTACGCGCATATAGAATCGTTGAGTACTAATGCCACGCGTGCAGAAATCAACGCGGTCCAGTCTGGTCGTGATGCTCGCACATCCAGACCCGGAGCTCATCTTTCTCTCATATGCTGAGTCAGAGCACGGCTTGGCAGAGCTACAGCCAACTAAGCACATTTCACTGTATGAACGAACACCAAGACCCGCAGAATTTCTAAACGATATTCTCGCACATCCGTCCGGAAAACTAGCTGTCGCCAGCTGCTATGCCGGCAAGCTCAAGATTATCAATCTCAAAGCTGGGAGGTACCAGGACGACTTTGACGTTTCGTGAGCATCATTCACTTGCATCAAATATACCCCAACTCTTTCGTTAAAACTTGCTCCTCTGTGGTGTTACAGGTTGCCCGAACTCAACATATTCTCATTATCGTTCTTACCGCTCCCAGAAGATGACTATGCGCTCGCGATCGTTCATTTCGACTACCAACAACGCATACGACTGCTGGCACGCGATATCGAACTAGAAGATCTACAATTATCTACTCTCCCATCTACGCAGCTGCACCCGACGACGATATCGGACAAGCTGCTCCCTTTTCCAGCCGATAGCCCGCCAAAACTCGTTCCTGTGTACCCTCCTCGCGTTAAAGAGGAAGAGGGCGTGTACATGGATGCCCCGGGCCAATTCCTTGGAGGCGTTCTTATCGTAGGTGGGAAGAAGGTTTTGTTGCACGAGTTGGTGAATAGAGAGGGACAGGAGAAGCAGAAAGGAAAGCAGAGGCGGTTAGAGAGTAAGAAGAAGAGCAAGGATCCAGTGGAGTTGGCTAAGGTGCGGGATAAGGAGGTGGAGAGGGAGGGAAAACGGAGGAAGCCCAGGGCAAATGTTGTGTGGCCATGGAGTGATATTGCTGCGTAAGTGTTTTCATGCTTTCATAAATGGGACTTCAATCGGGATACTTGGCAACAGATGGTGTGCTATCGATGACGGAACGTCGAAATTCATTCTTGCAGACTCGTATGGAAGAGTAGCTCTCCTATCGCTAGATAACCTCCAAGACTTGGGCCTCGTACTCATTCCTCTAGGAGAGGTGAGTTAAGCGCAGCACTAACAGCCCTTTGGCTGGCTGGCTTACAATTTCTCCCAGGTATCATCCCCGACGACTCTCACGTACCTCACAAATCAAATAATTTACGTGGGATCACACATGGGAGATTCCCAGCTCGTTCAAATTGCGCCAATACCCACTACGTCTTCCGATAAACCCACACTACCCATACCATCGAGTATCCGCACCATCCCCTCTACCTCTTTCGATGTGCCCGCATTCAGGAAGGGGAAAGCTCGTGCTACGAGTCCAGATTTCGATTCGATGGACGTGGATGATGAAGAGGCCTCGCCGCAAGAGGCGGGGAATATCGTTGCGACCAAAGGGTCTTATTTGAATATCTTGGAGCGATTTAAGAATATTGCGCCGATCGTTGATGCATGCTTGGTTGATATCGATGGTGGTCAGGTTGGTGTTTCTCTCTGTGGAGGGTTCCCGGATTGACGTGTTGGTGTAGCGACAGATTGTTACGTGTTCTGGAGGGAGGAATACTGGGTCTATCAACCTGGTGAGGAATGGAGCTGATTTCCAGGAGGTTGTGGACATTCCTGGGGTTCCCCATGTGATGAAGATTTGGGCTGTCAAGTCGAGGCTGGAAGACGCGTAAGTCATTCATCCATCTATCTGCAATAGTGTCTAACCCTCTTGTTTATGATTGTAGAATGGATGCTTTCTTGCTCATCTCATTCTATGATTCGAGTCGCCTCATCAAGATTAATGATAACGGGGGGAACTTGAGCTTATTACCGTTGGACAACGCCATAACAAAAGGATTGATCACTGGCGAGCCAACGATCGCTTTTGCAAATGTCGCGCATCGGGTCAGAGGACAGGATGGTAAAGCGAGATATATGAACTCGTCCTTGATCGTCCAAGTCACCGGTAGTGGAGCGAGCTTGCTGGAGCTAGATGAAGGGCTGCAGGTTTATTCACAAGTTGACCGGTGGGATGTTAAGGCAAATGTTACTGACGACCCATCCGCCGAGATCGTCGCTGCGAGTATCAATCCCAGCCAGGTTGCTTTGGCAGTTAATGGCGGTAAACTCGTCTTGTTGAGTATTACCGAGGACAAGAAACTTCGCATCGTCGTGTGAGTATCTAATGCCTACTATCACATTTGACGTCTTGTCACTTCGGTTCTCATGCTAATTTGCGCTCTTGCACAGATCAACGCTCGAGTCTCGCAGAAAGCCCGAAATCTCAGCTATATCTTGTACCCCACTTAACCCAACCCGCGCCTTCTCCCAATACATCGTCGTATCCTATTGGGAATCCAACACAATCGAAGTTTTCTCTCCATCCGAATCGGGTTTCAAATCCATACACAAGTCCTCTCCACTACCCGCCCTCGTATCCTCCCTCCTCTTGTACAATTTCGGTTCAGACCAGAGTCCGAAGGGTGCTGACCATTACCCGTATCTGCTTGCGGGGCTGAGCGATGGGTCTGTAGCGACGTTCAGTTGGCATGAAGAGCAACTGAAGGATCGGAAAGTCGTGTCGTTGGGACATGCGCCGGTGGCGTTGATTACGTGTGTGGTGGAGGGTGTGAGGACTGTACTTGCGACGGGTAATAGGGCGGTTGTGTTTGCACATGAGAGGAATAGGCTAGTGCATTCGCCGATTTTACTCAAGGTGTGTTGTGGGTTTTCCTTTTCTCACTGGTGGTTGTGAGACTGATGTGGCGTGTTGAATAGAATATTGTTTCTGCGACTCCGGTGAATAGTCCGTCGTTGCCGACGTCATTGGTTGTTGCTAGTGAGGAGGGATTGCATATTGGTAGGATCAAGGATTTGAACAAATTGCATATACGCTCAGTGAGGCTTTATTCACTCGATATTTGATACGTGTCTTATTGGCCCTAGATCCCATTTGGGTTGGACAATCCTCGTAGAATCGCATACCAGCCCCTGCTGAAAGCCTTTGGCGTTGGCTTCCTCCTCACGGAACCTCCAAGAGTCGGCGCTGCCGCTGAGGAACTGAGCAGTTCCTTCAAACTAATCGACGATTCAACATTCGAGGGTGATTGATTATACTTTTATTCACCTGCGCGCTTTCCACTGATCTCACAACTTTTGCAGTACTAGCACATTTCAACTGCGACCCAGACGAAGAAATCACCTCTGTCATCCCCTTCTCAGCTACAATCAACGGTGTCCTCACGCCTTTCTTCATCGTCGGTACATTCGTCTACCGTCCCGGCGAGTCAGAGCCCGAAACTGGCCGCCTTCTTCTCCTATCCGTGTCAAAAGTAAATAACCCACGCAACACACACCAGGCATATCAACTCTCCCTAGCAGCTTCAACAAAAGTCAGCGGATGTGTCTACAACCTCACAACTACCACTACCAACACCAATGGCGAAACAAAAACAAGAATAATCGCAGCCGTCAACTCATCTATTATGCTATTCCGGCTTGATATCGATACAGATATATTCCCGGCTGGGCTGGATTTGAAAAAGGTGACAGAGTGGAATCATAATTATCTTGTTACGAGTCTTGGATCGGTTGGCGATCATGTGTTTGCTGGTGATCAGATTAGTTCTGTGTCGTTGCTCAGGGTTGGGGAGGAGAAGCTCCAGACGGTCGCAAGAGATTATGGACCACGATGGCCTGTCGCCGTGGAAGCTATTGATGAGAAGAACGTCATTGGAGCCAATGTAAGCCCCCCCAAACTCATTGGTTCCTCGCTCTCATAAACTTGTGTAACAGGATGCACTGAACCTGTTCACGTTCACGCTCTCACGTAACCTTGGGAGAAACGTCCTCGAGTGCACAGGAAGTTATCATATAGCCGATTTTGTGACAACGCTGATCAGAGGTATGTATTTCCATACTAGCTCAAACGCAATGGAAGGAACCAGACTAAAATAACATGCCCAGGGTCTCTGACAACGACGGAAGGGTCCGAGGAACCTGCCCTGGTGCCAGAAGAACTCTTCTTTACCTCGTCTGGTCGAATTGGCGTTATCGTGGATGTCAAGAAGAACGATACCTCGTTGCATCTCACAGAGCTCCACCGAAACATGGCTGCGGTCATTCCAAGCGTCGGTGGAATTAGTCACGCAAGGTATGTTCCCCCGGTCCTTTCGTACAACATTTCGGATTTGAACGTTTCGCGCCAGATTCCGAGCTCCAAAGAGTACAAGAGGCCGGAGTGATGCTGATCAAGCATCCTTCGGCTTCCTTGATGGCGATTTCATTGAGCAACTGCTCTCTCATCTAGACTCCCCCGATACACTCAAGCAGATTTGGCAAGGACAAAGCGGACCCGAGGAACTCTCAGTTTCAGTTGATGAAATGCGGCGGGTGTTGGAAGATTTGCAAAGCTATCATTGAGGAAAAAGAGAAATTACAAGCGGGAGATAGTTTACTGGGTAGTATCGAGTAGTCATCATCATGGACCAAACGTATATCACACTTGGTTTATCGTCGTCATTACTTTGCAAAAGGGATGCGATGCATGGAGAGTGAAAGAAAGCAATGTCCAAAAAACTGAAGCAAGCTAATAAAATAGCAGAACCTCGGTTGGGAGGGTATAAGAAGCAAACGCAGACAACGGAAGCGAAAAAGCAGGAATTGATGCAGTGGAGAAAAGGAACACCTTCAGCTCAGAAATAAGATGAATAATGGTTTAAGTTTATCGGCCAATGGTCGAGAAAAAATGACGGATTGATTGCCACAAAGACAAGGTGAACTCTTGTGTGTTTGCATGGACAGCGTCAAAGTGTCCTTGGTCAACGTCGACAGCAGTGGGCGGGGCGAAGTAGAACCCGGAAACGAGGACAAGGTAACTAGGCATATTCATATTAAAATCAGGTCTAGGATGGGGGTTGTGTAACTCACCTCATGACGAGGATACTACCACGGTGGTAGTTACTCTTGGCCTCAATATAGGTGTACGTCATCAAAAACATGGAAAGGATAAGGGCAACGACATCCCAGCGGGGGAAGATGAGCCTAAACGATCGATCAGCGATGATCAGCGCCAAGGATCGTCGTAACAAGAGACAGCAAACGTACGAGAATGTCTTGGCGACTTCGCCCATATTTTCAGGGTCGTACCAAGCAGAAAACGCGACCATTGCCGGGATTTGCAACAGGCAGACTTGTAGTGCATACGCGGAGCCGATTTCCATACTACACGCGGGGACAGTGAGTCAGCTAATGACTCAGGGCAAGAGTAAGAAAACACATACCTGAGTGCAATATTCCCATTCAAAGCGAACGAAATGGCATTCATAAACTCAGTCGTGTTAGGAACGAGCGCAAACAATGTAACTCCGAGGAACTTTTCATCGATCCCAGAGTCTTCAAGGATGACATCCACAACATCCACAAGCAATTCTGTGAACCCGGGTCAGTACGAAGCATATGGTTCCATGAAGAGGAGCTAAATACGTACCAGCAATGATTGCATATAACGCGGTGCACCCAAGCAACACGCTAGCACTTGTCGTACGACTCCATGAAGGTGCATCGTGTCCACCATGCCCACCTCCATGTGCCCCTTGCGCACCAGCACCCTCGCTCTCAACTCCCGAATGCCTCATTAACTTCGCCGGACTGTGCGCAATACTCTGCTGCTGATGCCTCAACGCACTAACAGTTGCAACCGCAACTGCCCTCGTGAAGTCATCCGTCGTCATTGGCCCAGGAAGTTGAACATCACCTAGCCCAGTAGATTTAACTGCATGGTCCACACTCTCGTAGACAGGTCCAAACGAAGGCTGCTGAGCTGCTGCCGCATAAGAAACACGCCTTGGGAATGTCGGTGAGGGTGGGTTGAGGCGGAGTTGACCTTGATTTTGTTGAGCTGGTTGAGCTACACTCGTTGTGCTGCCTTGTGACGATTCGCGTGGAACGTAACTTTCCACTCGGGGCGAGGGGCCAGCACTGACGCTTGGCTTCCTGTTGAGGACGCCTGGAAGTTGACCGCTGATGGCTTTATTGTACAACGAGAGCCTATTGGGTGTCACAAGCTCAGAGGAATGTAACAATTGTTGAGGGTTTTGCCAAATCTGACTCGCATGGGTGCGAAGAGAGAACCATAAACCAACCAAGTATGACTGAAAGCAGACGGTTAGGGGGCGGGGAAGGAAATAAGGAGAAAGAGACATACGAAGAGCAGAATCACGGCACAGAAGTACATCAAGCTCTTCACCGTGGATTGGTAGAAGGGATCATCAACAGGGTCGGGATGTTTGTAGTAGCAGTGATCGCAGATCCATGGTGCATTCCCAGGTGATTCGGGAGTGGAGGGGCAGCCGGTACAGACGAGCTGGAACTGAAGAGATATCAGTTAGTGTAACAATCAGCATACAAGAATCAGAACTCACGTTACCGTAGATCTGGTAGAACAGGGTTGGTGTCAAAGCACCAATGATGGCCATAATCAACATCATACTTGTGACACCGGCGCTCTTCGCGTTGAACTTCTGCTCCTTGCGTCTCAAAGCACTACTACACATGCTCAGACCAGGCATGAGCAAAACACCAGCAAGCAAACTTCCGATGATCGAACCCTCCACGAGATGCCCCTTTCTCTGGGTCAGCGCAATTCCGTATAGAATGATTTCAATGATGGAACCAAAAGTCGCGTTGATCACAGCGCCCATCCCAATGGAAGACTGGGCCGAGATAGAGGCAACAGCCATGCCAATGAAATAGGACAAAGGAATAACACTGAGTAAACTCAACAAGAAGATGAGGCCCTGTGACGCAAAGAACGCGAGAAGCGCAGGGACATGTGCGCCATCATGTTTAAGTTTTTCAGCCCAAGGAAGAAGAACCAAGCCATCCAGGATGACGAAGAAGACAACTGGCAGGAGGTTTACGAAAAGAATATTGACACCGCCAACTGTGTACTTGTAGTACTTTAGGCCAACGGCACGGTAGGTACACAGGAGAACGGTAGAAGCACCCGAAGGAGCTGCCTCACCAGGCGCCAGGCGAGTGTGTTTGACCTTGAACTGAGGCTGCGAAGAGGCAGATCCTGGTTCAGTAGGAGTACCCTCTGCGGTTCCAGCAGGGTTGGGAACAACTACAACAGGCGGCGCAGCGCAAAACCTGATAGAATCTGGTCGCTGGAACAAGTGCTCAATGAGAGCCCAAGTCAACTTGGCCATAGGAATGGTGATGACCAATGCCCAACAAATAAGGCACACAATTAACATGAGCGGAGCGATAATGGTGACGAGTGCGAGCCAGAAGCAAGCTTTGCCGAGGAAAACGCTCGATGGCATCTTGTACACACTCAGATAACCTGATGAGGAAGGAGAGGGAATGGCACCGTATGACTTGATAGGGGCTGGGATAGGGGAGTGTTTGTAGAGATGAAGCAACGAAGTGCCTTCTTCAATGCGGCCTGCATCCCAAGAACTCGCGCGAGGTGGTGGTTGAGTAGTAGGGACAGGCGGTGGTGGGGAGGTTGCGCGAATAGTTGCGTTTCCGTCCGAATCGCTGAGATGTCTTTCTTCGCCGCTGAGTTCCGAGTCCTCGTTTTCGTTTTCTTCGTCGGTATCTTCCTGGTCATCGCCTTCCACGTACTTGCCAAAAGGCCAGGCAAGGTACCACCCCAACCCAAACACAAGGTTCGCGTATTGTTTCCCTCCTCGAGGGATAAAAAAGAGGATGATGGAAACAGCAAAGCACGTAAGTGACAACCACCAACCAAACGCAAACACCCAGAAAATGTTGCCAGGTAGGAGATGTCGTTCGGCCTGGTAGGAAGGGATGGAATGAAGTTCTTCGTCAGCATGACGAGTGACAGACCGCGACTTCTTGTACAAGGCAGGCTTCCATATGGGAAGACCAAAGGGATGTTGGACGTTGATGAGACTCTGGCGATCTTTTAGAGTAATGGGATCCTCGTGGGGTCTCGGCCCTTCTTCGTCTTCTCCCTCACCTGAGGAAGTGGAAGAATCCTCGTTTGTTGCCGCAGCTTTCCCGCGACGTCGACGAGCCGGAGCTTCCAGCCCACCGAGACCGTCGTGCTCTTCGTTATCATCTTCATTTTCTTCACTTAAAACACCTTCATCGCGATGACTGCGATGGGGAGCGTGAGAGCTACTGACACTGGTGCTCCTTCCGGCACGCCTAACTGAAGTAGTCGAAGAGCTCCTGACCAGGATAGGGGGCGGTTGGGGACGGTTCACCGCTGAAGACGACTGAGAAAAGTAGGAAGTGCCTTGAAGATGGTGCTGTGGTGTCTCCGCTGCGGACCACTGGGACTGGGAGGCTTGTGTTGTCCCCCGCTGGACATGACCATGGGAAGTCGGGGGAGTTGTGATGGACGATGTACTAGCAGCGTTGTCATCACCAGGGGGTATAGGGGGGATGTGGGACATGGTGGGAGAAGCTCGCAGAGCGTGAGGGCCTGCGCAAAGATTGTTGGTAAAGCGTAGCAGGAGACTTATTGCGGAAATCAAAGGCTTCGCGAGCGCATCACAGGGAAACTAAGCACGGCAGATGCCGAAGGGTATAGAAATAATGATCCATCTAATCTACCAAAAACATCCATAGAGTAGAACACATGCAAGGAAAAGAAAAGCTCATAGACAGACATAATACATATGGTCCCGCCTCACCTGCGCAGAAGCTTTTCGTGCAATTCCGCACCCTTCAGCTTTGCACGTAGATAGTCCAAGCGCGCTCCGTACCGCTGCTGCACTTCTTCTCTCCTCCTCCGGATATCCTCCATCTCATCCCCATCCTCCATATCCTCGTCCATCCGCACAGTCGTCGTTACTGTCTCAGCCGCGGACCGTGTATCATCCTCGGGCACCGATGCCATAACTTGTGCACTCCGAGCCAGGCTCACACTCGAGCCGTTCGCCCCATTCATCGTCAGGTGGCCGGGCAACGGGGGAACAGGGATAGGAGGCACTGTCCCTGGTTTCCCGACTCCATGTGACTGAACACTCGACGAAGAGTTCTTCCGCCGTAATGAACCCGGGCGTGATGACGTCGTACTCAGACCCAGTGACGCCGTAATACTCGTCTTGGGCCGTAGCCCAATACGAGACGAGTGCACAGATTTGGGTCCCATGGAAGGCAGTGTCCCTGCAGAATTCCATGACCGGGTGGATCCTGCGTCCGCGTCAGATTCAGCCATGTTGAGACGCTTCGTCGATCTTGTATCCATCGTGCTTCCCACATTGCTCGTTCTCCCAGTATCAGATCGAGTCAACGAATAACCCCGAGACCGTTTCGTCTTGGATAGTGTCGTGACTTCCAGTCCTGTAAATGCGTCCATCAACCTCTTAACCTCTGCCTCAACAGCAAGTATCTCCTGCTGGATATCCGCAACAGACGAAAGATGATCTTCGTCAAAAACGTTGTATATGCTGCTGTTTGGAAATCGGGTTTCCTGCTGCTTCATTCCGCCAGGAAATGACGAAGGTGGTGTCGCAAGTCTTCGTCTATGTGGCGTTTCAGGCCGACTGACACTTCCCCCACGTTCCCGTCTCGGTGAATTCGATATCGTCTCAGCCATATCCTTTCGTGACGCAGTAGTATGCATCGATGAATTACTCGACTTCCTCGACAATATCCTTCCGAACTTCCACCGACTTGACGTACTCGACTGTTGGGACCACAAACTCGATGCATCCGTATCCTGTGGCACTGTGGTCGATGTTCGTCGAAATAAACTTGCAACCCCAGATGTTATTGAATATCTCGATTGCGAAGACCCCGGTCGTGGTAATTCCACTTGGAAATTTGACATGGGTCGTGAGGGAGCTACCGGGTAACCACAAGGTAAGCACTCCGCATGCGAAATTTTTCAATGTGGGGCACATACTTCTTTCAGGCGTACTGGGGCCAGTGCCAGCAGGACCTAGTCGTGGCCGCACGGCCGGTACGACGGGGGTTTCGCTGGGCACTTCAGAAGCAGAAGCAAACCGCTCGAATAGGTTTTGCCTCAGTAGTCGATATTCATCATCACTATCGTGAACTCGATTAGTTTCTCGTAGCAAGAAGAAAACAAGACATTGAAAGCATACCTAAGTAGTCCATCCGCATTAGCCACTGACAACTCATTCAGCCGCTGCGCCAACGTAGCTCTGCACGAAAGAAACCCATAAGCACAAGTACAGATCCCCAATCACAGTACATACGTCACAGTATCCGTCCCCGCCCTCGAAAACGTACTCGCCGTAGCCGAACTTGGACTCCCAATTTTTGACCCACCACCGTGACGGTCCTTCGCAGGTGTCATAGGCAGACTAGTTTCAATTGACAACCGTTTTTTCGCTGGCGTCGGTGGTGGCGGGGTCGGGGGTAATGGTCGTTCATTCTGAAAGGGAGTAGAAGGGGTAGACGAAGAGACTTTTGTTAACGATGTCGCAGCTGCTGGCGACTTCCGTTTCAAAATAGAGCCCTTCGAACTGCCTGCAAGCGGGCTCGAGGTAGCTGGAGTATGCTTCGTCACCACTGATCCAATTGCCAACGTCTGCGCAACAGACGCGCCCTGAGGTATATAGTTTATCGGTTCTTCTCGTTCTTTGCCCTTCTTGCCATACTACGTTGACCAGCGCCAAGGTCCGACGGCACCGGGGAGCCGCGATAGTCAATACATGTGTACGCCGCGTGTGTGGAGTGCGGTGACGGCGGAATGGAGGAGTTTATTTCAACCATTTAGTACAATGACCGAAATGAAATTTTTGGGGAAAGAGACGTACAAAACGAGATCGTATAACCTTCACCACCGATTTCTCTCCCCCACTCCCGGCACCACCGGCACCACTGATTACGGCCGTTACATTATAGCTATCATCGCCCAAGTCCGTTTTCCTTGACGAGAAGAAACCCATCTCTGCATAACGTATGACGTTGAGTGGGTTGGGGTAGCCAAAATAAGGTGAGGCAGAGCTACTAGCGGCTGGAAAAAGGTTTACAAGGGCCAATACAGGGGTATTAGAAAAGAACCAAGGTGGGGAAGAAGGCGGAGGGGGTATACTGGCGAGGGATGAGGGGAATGTTGTTTGGTCGGGTCCGATGGTCAATAGCAAGGGACACGAGGCTTGGAAATTCCTCTAATTTAGATCCCAGCCTTGTTCGGACATGTCAAATTCGCTATTCCCACCGCTTACGATCTACACATTTGAAAATCGACTGATACTGTTGGAATTGTTGCGTTTGAGATGCATGAAGGTGCCAGCACACTGATTTTGGTTATTGGAAACCCGAACCCCGCTAGAAGCTCAACAGCGAGACAATGACCTCAATCGCCGAAACTTGATCATGCGACAAGATATCATGTATCAGGTGTAGTAAAATAACGCATTCGTGATGTCTGATGTCCATAAATAAACTACCCAGTCGCCTAGGACCGCGGTGGGATAATGTACAGACTTATACAAAAGATACCGCTCTAACCCTTCTTTGCCTTGTAAAACTGGCTCAGCTGCTTCATCGTTTGACCAAAGCTATCAGGGATGAAAAGCCGGCTTCCAATCCATTTCGGCAACTTCTTGCGTATCGCCGGAGACGCGTAGCGTCGATCGAGCAAGATGAGTGACGCCCAATCCCCCTTATGTCGGATCGCCCGACCTGAGCAACCCAATCAGTTTCCACTCATAACCAATCAGAACACCTACGCACCGATACTCTGATTGACGGCATTCATGCACATATTTTCATACAACTCCGCTGCCGCATCTTTTTGGCCCTTCTCCCTCTTAATTCCGTTCCTTTCCTCCACCTGTTTCACGTACTTCAACCGCTCTTTCAGCTCCGGGGACCCTAAATTAGCGAATGGAAGACCAATGATTATCACCGCTCGCGCTAAGTCATCGCTAAAATTCAGTCCCTCAGAAAGCTTGGCCCCTATCACGGCAAAGAGTATGGCACCCTTCTTGTTCGATGACGGGGAAGTCTGCCGAGGAAAGTGTGGTGAATGGGTAGGTCCGAGCAATAACATTCCATGCTTCTTACAGCTGCAGCGGCATAATCATTCAAAACCCGCTCTACATCAGTTGATTCATCGGGCTCGAAGAACACCTGGGGTTGATGACAGCGTTAATGTATTGAATTATCCGAGAAGCAACAAACTTACTTCTCGCTTGACGGAGAACTTCTCCAACGTTCCACCTTTTTCCCAAGTGCTCTTCGCAGACCTAAGAAAACTGTAGGACGGAAAAAATACAACGACGCCAGCTGGCACAACATTTGTGAAATTGAGTAAAATTTGTCCTAGCTCCGCAATCTATGTACCAAGAAAAGATCAATCAGAAAAGTATAACCATTGGATGGATTTATTTACCGCATTGGGATCACCCTGCTTATCCGCTTTAAATTCGAGGTCGCTACCCCGCGGACTCCTGGTGACAACGAGAGCTTGGAGATTCTCTTCTGGGATGATGTGACCACACGAAAATGTTGTGATACGATCGGGGGGGAGATGATGGAACAGTTGGCTAATCACATCGCTCATCTCAAGCCAAGAGTTAAAATTGGCCAAAACTGCTTGCCTAGTATACTCACCGGGGACATAGTTCCTCCAGCAAGAATTACAGACCTGGCTTCATCTGCCACATCGATAAAGTTGGGCGCAGGGTTTAGGAGCTGGTACTTGATCTCGATTTCTTCTTGGCCCCGTGGACCCGCCAGGCTCAAGGTCACTCGACCATCTAGAATTCGACGATGAGCATGATGTCAAAGGGTGTAAAATGGGGGTCCTACCGCCATTGGTATTCGTCAGAGAAAGCATAAAATCTTCAATAATGTGTAAAGGCGGAATCTGCCCCTTTCTGATCTGTCGAACGTTGGACTCTTCTGTACACGTAAATAAATGACCTCGTCCAAAAAAAGCCAACGAACCAGGGCTCTTTCCGGCTTGCTTGTCAGCATACCCGGATATCTTGCGTGCAACCTGAGATAGATGATAGCATCATCGGCCTACACCGAAAAGATTAACCTGATATTTACCTTGCTTTCCTTTAGGTATCGTTCAATTTCCAGGAGATTGATACCGGCGGCTTTCCGTCCCATTTTTTCGAGAAGTTCGGCGACAGTGAGGACATCCATCCTGCTGGCTTTTCCGTTTGCTCCAGATAGCACCTCACACTTGCCTTCTTTCCATTGAATCAAAAACTTCTTCAACGCATCTAAAAATACCACCAAACGCTTGAGATGGATCATGTTGGTTGCCGAGAGTCTTGTGCGAAATCTCGATACATAAGTACAAACTTGTTGCAACGAGGTATCAAGAATGTGGTAGGGAAGGCGAACCGTGGACAAAGATAAGAGTGTCGGTATCAGATCTAGCATCTAGAAGGTCAGTGAATATGTAAAGTGAAAGACGAGATAGGCAGCTTACTGTGAGCTTCATCGATCACCACTATCTGATCCTTGAGGTCGATCCCCAAAGCTTCTCTTGCAGACTTCTGTAGTAGAAGGTTGTACGGGAGGGTAACTAACTAGTCCACGACATCAGGAATTAAAAAAATTGATGCGGCCATTTTCATTTACCTCCGCTTGAGGAATGGCACGGCGAGACCCAAAGTAAGGGCAAACCTCGACGAGGCGTCCCGCTTCCGCTAGATCTTCGATATCCTTTGGTGTCGCCAGTATCTGGTCTCGGAAGTCGATCATTTTGATGTCATCGTCAAGTGTTGGTAAATAGGGACAGCGTTTGTCGCCCTTTTCTAATGTCAATATAAGCGAGTCTCCAGGACGAGAACAAGGCAACAACAGACCACTGAGTAGTTCTCTGCAAGCTTCATCCAAGTCTCGAGTTTTACTTCGCAGTTTATCATTGATACACAACTGTTTCCGAGAACCTAGGGCAACCGCGCGCGTTATGACTGAACCATCATCGTCGCCGTTGTCGTCCTCTATCCCCCGTTTCTGCGGTATGGAAAAAGCTGATTGCTGAATATTCGGATGAAGATTTTGGACAGAAACCACATGCATAAGCTTAAGCCTTTGCAGCTCCGGAAGAACTTGTGAAAGCTGAGAATGTGTCCGGGAAGCGTAATAGATTTTTGTACACGTTGTTTCCTCCGTATCGTCGTAACCAGGCTGTGATGGTTTATCTACCCTAGAACCATATGTCAATGAGGGTCTCGGACATACCATCAAGAGCGTACTTGTTCATCAAGGCTCTCAACGCAGGAGATATATATATTTCGTCCTCGTCTCTATTCGCGCGGTCATCGTCAGGCAAGAAGCAATCTTCATCTTCATCCTGAACGGTATCTTTCTTGCTTCCTCCTTCTCTCAAGTTATTGTCGCCCCATTTCTGAGCTATTTTCAGCGCATATTCTGAACAAAGATAGAACGATCCATACCGGCCTTTTCAGCACCCGTGCCCGTGCCATTCGTCGCAAGGACTCTTCTTTCTTGCGAGCAGCTAACAGCCTTTCGCGGAACACCTGTTCATCCGCTTCCAGTCGTCTCTTTACCCTCTCCATCGTCTGCTCGACCACCCAATCCTTCACTAACATAATTATTATCAGCAACCACAGTGACTGGCAATATATTCATAACAACCATCTGACGTATTTTCGCCGAGCATTTCCTTCATTTTCCCCTTTCTGGCACGGTTCTTCTCATCTTCTAACCATGTCAAAGCAGCAGTTAGAAGACTCAGGGTTTTTCCCTGCGCTTATCTTCAGCACGCATACGGTAACTTTCGAACGCGCTCCTTACAGTTCCCGTGGGAGACTCTACGATAGCGACGGCCCGAGCTTCAATAGCCTCGTAGAGATGGCGCATGAGGTCTGTCTGAATCGAATAGGGAGGGTCATAGGGGAAAGCGGGGAATGTGTCCGGAGTCTGAAGATGGAGAGCCATGGGGATGGTATTTCAGTTCATTTAACGCGTTCAGCGGTAAGGTGTTCATCTGACGTGATGATCACGTGCAGCGCGAAAAATGAAAGGTGACGTCATGATGTTCGCTGTAGATTGCGCGAGGACTCGATGGATCTGGGCATGGAGATAATGTCCGGGAAGAGCCAATGCCCCAAGAGGCAACTTCAGAAGGGGGGTGGGAACGTGTACGAACAATCAAATAGGGTGCAAAAATGATCAGTTGAAGAAAGGGTGGAATTACACGATTTGCAGCAGGTGTGCGGAATAATGACATACGTAAGCGACTAGATACCAGCCGAAGTGCTCAAAAGAACGACGATGACAGGGGGGGAAACAGCAGGGAGATGGAAATGAAACGACAGCAGGAGACAACAGGGTGTGTAACAGCCCGATGAATACTGGAGAATATGGAGTAGCGATGTTCACCAGAGTCCCTGCCTCCGAGAATAAACCTTGATAAAGGCCCAAGTTGTGGGAAGCTAATGCCTCTGATCACCCATCGGGACTCATCCCGTCGCCCACGGATCTTTTCCTGGTCAACGATGTTGTTACACACAAAGCAATACAAATTGAAACACTCCTCCTGGAATTTGCGTATGGAAATCCTGTCCGGTCGTCCAGCCGTCATAAGAATCACGGTGGGAGGGTCATGAAATATCGATGCAACGAGGCATGTCTCTATGCATAAAGTTTCCCCGCCTCGAATCAGGGCCTTCATCGTCATCCAACAGCTCCTCACGGCGTGTGAGGGGTATAGAGTTTCTTCAACAGCCTCTCTGCAGCTAGGTATTCTTTCTTCACCTGCACTAAGAGGCTCCCGATGGATTTCAAAGCCTCTTCGGGTTTGAGATTCGTACCCGCCTCCTCATCCCGCAGTTTACCATAATGCTGAATCTTCTCGCACGAGTTCTGTACCTTACGAACCCCCAAAGCAGCAGAAGAACCCTTGAGGAAATGCCCTAGGGAAGATAGTTCTGCAAGATCCTTGTTCTGCCTGTGAACAGAACCCAGATGAAATCAAATGACGATAGAAATAAGAAATATTACACGTACAACGCGCCGTCCATAGACTTGAAAGTATCCTCCGCTTGCGTGAAAAATGCATATACCATCTCCCGCGAAAACTCATCACTTTCTTCGTCATCCAGCTCGCGTATCTGCTGGAAGGTCTCCATGTCAATAATTTCGGCCTAAATGAGGATCAAAACGGTGGGAACGCCAAAGGAGACTTGTAAGCAAGGTCCTGTGGGTGTATAAGTGCCACTCACCTCGTCATCCGTCTCCTCGGGTGCTTTCTCGAGCGGAGGTTTAAATTCAGCTCTGGAATCTGGTTTAGACTCTGGTGCGGATGGGGAAGGGGGGTCGGGTTTCGGGTCGACTTTGTCGAGCTTCTTGGGGTCCACATCAGGGGGAGGACTAAGGGGAGCCTTCTTCTCCTTCTCTGTTCTGGGAGAAAGAACAGGCTTCGGTGTGGAGGGCAGGGATGACGGTGGGGGGGAGACGGGCTTAGTGTCGGGGAGCTTTGTGAAGGGCGGGGGGCTGCGTCGCCTGGGAGGGACAGGCTCATCGTAGGAGGGGATTGGGACAGGTCTTGGACGCTCGGCGGTGGCAGGCATGGAGTTGGTGGTGGCAGAAGGAGGGTGACCTTGGAAGGAAATACGAAATGGCAAGAATGAGGACTGATTATCAACAGCAACAACTCTCAGCGGTCCGTCTCTACGGTCCTACTTCGGTTCCTGCCGTCCACCTGTCACACCCTCCGTTTCCAGGTCACAAAGACGTCATCTCCACGCCCCATGTGATCACCGCCTCTCCAATATGGTATCCTGTGACGCTTCTGTCACCCGCATGTCACTCTGCTAATCCGACATCGTGACTACCATACATGGCTATCTAACCTACACACCGTCCGCTCCGCCTACCATCACCGGCTCTCTCGGCCTACACGATCCCTTTCCCACGCAGCTCTGCAATATGCTCCACCGAATACCCTAACTCCTCCAAAACCTAGTCATACATGAGTACATACATTGCTCACTCCATATTAGTCTTACCCAACCTACCTCGTTTGTATGTTCCGAAAGCCACGGCGGTGGTCGACTCACAGGCATCTTCTGACCATTGTACGAAACCGCCGGTGCGACCAACTTGATCTTGCCTGCCCGGGAATGCTGTAGTCCGACCGAAAACCCTTTGTTAGTACAGGTAATCTGTAGACGTCCCGATCCACCTACCTCCACCTCGGCAGTCACTTGGCGCGCAATTGCCTAAAATAATTCCACCCCAATCAGCAAATTCCATGCCTGCTGGCCCACATTGTTTATAGGGTGCACCCCCCCTTACCTGCGGATGCTCAAAGGTCTGCTGTATGTTGTTAATAGGTCCAAATGGTATTCTGTTGACCCTAGCATTAGTAAATTGGACGGCAAAGAAGGGTTTTGATGACAGCATCTCCAGCCTCCCATGGTGCAGGACAGCGGTACGTACCCGAGTCCAGTCAATTTCTTGAGCCAATAATTACGATCATGCTGCACTAGTTTATCTGAGATGATTTTTATAAGCTCTGTCCGATTCCTGACCCTCGCGTCGTTACTCATGAACCTAGGATTATCCGAAAGTGAAGGGTCTTCTAGCACCTTTTCAGCCAGGAGCTTGAACTGATTAGACCAACCA
Source organism: Macrolepiota fuliginosa MF-IS2 (assembly GCA_015584085.1). NCBI lineage: Eukaryota > Fungi > Basidiomycota > Agaricomycetes > Agaricales > Agaricaceae > Macrolepiota > Macrolepiota fuliginosa. The sequence goes on along the minus strand of MU151052.1, from coordinate 360,744 downwards.
GCCGGCACGAGTAGGCATATGATCGGTGCGAAGGTTCAGGGAGTTGGCGTCACAGGGTGAAGAACATTTGTTGAATTAATATACTGTCCCTTGATACCGATGAACCAACAGACCTGTTTATTATTGCCTGCGCCGATCATCAGGAAACTGTCTTTGCATGGGAATACTTGATAGGGTACCACGGATGGGTGAGCAGTCCCATGACGCGAAGCCTCCTTCCCCGCGACAAGATAATTAGAGGCAATGTTCGCAAGCCCTGCTATCTGATCCCGGGTTCCAATCCAATGAAATGAGCCAAATAGGACGTAAGAAAATGGCTGCATGACCTACCTGGGTCTCAAATAAGTTGCAATCAATCCAAACGCCTTTTCCAGTTTGTTGGCGTGACAGAAGGCCCGCCATAATGGCACCATGAGCATAGAGGCCAGTGGCAATATCGGTCGCCGCTACACCGACTTTGACTGGTGGACGGTCCGATTCGCCTGTACTATACCATTCACAGACCATGAATCAGCCCTCTTTTGATGTTCGCGATAACACGTAGAAGCAAGGTTCGCACTCACATATGCATGAGCCCTGCCTCTGCCTCAATGATCACATCGTAACCAGCGGCTTCTCGATATGGTCCTGTTTGACCATAACCTATGAAGGGTTCAGTCACAGCTAGTCCATAGAAAGAGACATATGATGAGAAATACCTGTAATGGACGCATAGATCAGCCGGTCATTAATCTTCTTGCAATCTTCCCATCCCAGACCCATAGTCGCCAGTTTCCCGGATACGAAATTTTCGACCAATACATCCGAGGATTCCACCAGTTTTCGAATTATTTCGAGCCCCTCGGGCGTTTTAAAGTTGACGGTTATGGAGCGTTTGTTGCGGTTGACCGCAAGGAAATAAGCTGATTCTGGTGGGAGGTGGCTCGATGCGGCTGGTGCATCATCCGAAAGAGGCGCAGAAGGTGGATGCCATGAGCCTGTGTGTATTTTAGCAACAGGTTCAGAGATAGGCCAGACCCCAAACCTACGTGTATCGTCGCCTCGAGTAACCTCCTCGACCTTGATAACATCAGCACCCAGATCAGCGAGGAGCATGGTTGCGGTAGGTCCAGCCAGCACACGCGTCAAATCCAGAATCTTGATACCCTTGAGAGGTGGGGATATACCAGGTCCGTAGGGGTATGCATTGTTAGATGATGGTTGAGAACCAGACGCGGTTTGATACTGCTTCACGTGGCGCGACGCCGATAGACAGATGCACTCGCTCAGAACTGTTCGCCTAGGAAATATTCCCACCGAACTGGACCTCGCTGTGCGAGCAAGTAGAGGCAACATGGCTTCTCGTATCCAAGAACCCGTGGTAGTTGATGTTTCCTCTCGACGGCAGACTAGAACGTGGTCCGGAACTAGTCCGGGTTTCTTAAAAGCCGGTCGTCTTTCGACGGAGCCCCGACGAACCTCTCACACTCAACACCCCCCCTTTACTCTATTTCAGCCATCCTTCCTGATCACTCACACTGGCTGATCAAAAATACATTTCGCAACACCGAAAAAAGCGAAATTCTGATGATGCGACCCCTATATACTGAGGCTGGAACTCAGGCACTTCGAACGCGAGATTGCATGAGCGCGCGGGCGTGACAACGGATAATAGATACTCAGAACCCCCGCTCCAAGGGACAAAATCGAAAGGAGCAGCAAAAAAGAAGCTATGTCACGACGGACATACGGCTTTTGAAAGAAAAGTTCCCAACATAAGATGGCTCGTTCGGCCTTCTCCAGGTTCCAGGCTCTATCAGATCACGGACTTTGGTCATATGTCGGTGAACCTCCCCAAATCTCCACCGAGCCACCGCAAACCCCCAGGTCTCCCTATTGACATACTCTTTCTTAACCTTCTTGATGCACTGGCCATGAAATCCGAGAATAAGATCCACCCAGTTTCGACCAACAACGTCTGGAGGAATTTGAAAGCTTGTTCAATGAAAGACAAAGACACGAACGACAACGGTATTTCACGCTTCGCAAGTCTTCCTCTATGGCAAGGAGCCAGTCGTGTATATCCATTCCAGGGTCTGGCGGTTGGAGTGCTGAACTCGTAGAGGGAGAATGTCGCTTTCGAGCAGGTTCTTTAATTTCATCTATATCGGGCACCGGATGAACGCTTGGCTCTGGTGGAACACCCTTTTGATACTCCCTCGCATAAGATGGCCCATTCCCTCGGCTCTAGCCCTCTGAAGCGCTGTGGCAGGGGTCAGAGTAACGTCGAGCCGGGTCTGGCCCATAGAACAAATATGCCTGGCCATAATCTGCGAGGTTTTGTGAAGATTGCCGTCAAAAGTTGCTAGATGATCGTTGGAACAAGGAGGAACAATAGAAAACAAGGCCGGTCTAAGAACCTAAACACCAGATGGTATTGTTAGAGGCGCATGCTACACAAAGAGGACCAGAGCCGTGCGCCAAGCCCACGCGTTGTCCGGACATGGACATCTTCATCGCTTCGGCCAACAGCTGGTTATTGTTCGAGCCTCCACGTTCTGAGGGATTATTACTGGCCCCGGCGACAGGTTGTCTTCTAGCTCGTATTTCTCAAGTACCATACTCGTTTCTTTCACCAATCCTCCCCAAGAAATTTTCGATAAACCAGGTACAAGATTCATGTTTTAACTCAATGCCTGTGGAGCTTGGGTCGGTGCACGATGTCATCCTTAGAATCAACTAGCCAACTGGAGTTATACACTATGTACTGGCCATTGAAGTGAAAGAGAGGATCATCAAAAGGGATAAAGACCACGTCAAATACCTCCAAGTCTAGCCCCCGGGCCCAGGCAAGTGTATCGTGCCTAGTCCTCCGCGTGATTATAGGACCTACAATGGCCACTACCGCAGATCACCCCGGATGTGGACAAGAGACTGTCTAGTGGATCCATCCGATCCAATACAAACCCGGCGCGAAGACCCCTGAGTATCTTTTGCTCGCTTAGGTGATAAGCGAGTGATAGTCGACACTTATGTACAACTCAGCATTGTTTACACATTGACTCTAACCGAGCGATACGAAAAGATGCACCACATCCCCGGCATCAAGATGGAATGTCCGGCCCCCAAACGATCCCTTATCGAGTACGATTGGCTCAAATCCCCCGCTTCACTTTATCCAATCCTCGCCCATGGCCTCGCGAATTCGCTTCATGTCTTCAGAAAATCCCGCATTCCCCATTTGGCGAGCAGGCGCCCCTCCAAGAACTTGGGGTTAGACTTTTTTTCCCCATGCACTTGCCAGCATCGGACTTCGAATTGGAGGACTCAGTGCTGCATTTCCAGCCATATACGTCTACAAGAGAGTTTATGCTGTAGTATCGACGGAATACCATATTGTCGGATTCTGGTCCTCGGCGCGGCAGATTTCTATGGTGAATTAGTAGCAAGACCTTCCAACGAGGTATCGAATTGTTTGTAATTACCGCTCTTTCGAGTCCCTTTTCTAGCTTTAGGGGGCGAACAGCTCGCGCCGGTCCGAGAAAGCGGTTGCATCGTTGTTGATAGAATTAAATGGCCACCCTTGATGACATTTCACCGTTATTGCCAATGCTATCCAGGCATTTAGAAAATCTACATAGCGTTGCCTAATCTTCACATTGATGTTCAGTCCCGCTTTAATTCTGAGGGGTGCGTACCCACCGAACCGGTTTCCCAAATATTTTCGCATAATCTCTTCCAAATACTGTAAGAAGAACAAGTAACCAAGTTTGCGGAATTCCGTGATATAACACATATATATGGAAGAAGTACACGTAGTATATACCTATTAAGTTAAAGCAAACTACAAAACAGTAATTACGTAGAAAAAAAAACACGAAGAATTCGCATGAGAGGGAAGGTCGGTCATGAAGGGTGCCGGCCCCCACGACATCGGCAAAAGCGAGCTTCAATCGAGAATTTTGTTACTCTTATTGGTTGTAAACGCTCTCAATCGGACCTTGTGATGACTGCAACAAAAGACCAGGATGTCAGCTGAACTCTTATTCTGGAAGTATATCCCCAAAACTTGCTGGTCCCACGAGTGTGTTGCGAGGCAGCTCCCCTTCCCTGGATGGGGGTTCTGAACGTGGTGATAGTGTTTTCAGCGGCACTGCGGTTGACATTTGTTTCGTTTCATCTTCCACTAATGGTGCGTAAAGCAGGAGAGCGAAGGTCTCGACAACGGCGTTGAAATATGAATACGATGGTGGATTTGACAGCATGATCACGACCAAACAAACGAGGCTCTGCAGAACCGGTAACTTTCAGAAAGGTTACCTGAGTCGTTGCTGCGTACCTCAGCGCTAGAACTCCTTTGCGATAGAGGATGCAATTTAAAGGCGAGTCATCTAGGGGGACCTATTTCATCATATTTGTGGGTGGTATCACCTGACAAAAAGAGGACGGCGCCAACGTCATAAAGTTTAAACGATCGATCTCACCTCAATCTGTTTAACTGCCGATCTCCTTTGTCGTAGCCTACGCGTATGGCTAATATTGGTTTGACCAAGACGGCGATAATTACCGGTGCATCTTCAGGTATGCACCTAGTTCGCCTCCTTTCTGCGCTCCAAATGTTCGAGGTGGTGTTATTCGTACAATTTAGGCATCGGAAGGGCAACGGCAATTGCGTTATCAAAGGCAAACTGGAACGTGGTGCTGATCGCCCGCCGCGTGGATCAGTTACGCGAAACTGAGAGTCTGTGTTCAGGCCAAGGTAAACTTGTGTTATCAGGGGACATTACAGACGAGGAGTTCGTGAAAAGATCTTTCCGAGACACGCTTTCTACTTTCGGTGGGCACCCAACACTAGGGAACGGTTTAGAAGCGATCTAACTACCTTTATCAGGCCGCCTTGACCTCGTTTTTAACGTGAGTACACAATCAGCGAGGATTGTTTCAGGGAATCTCCACCGCTAGTCCAGAATGCTGGTATCGCTCCCCCTCCGACCCCTATCGAAGACTTAACGCTTGACACTTTTCGTCGAGTTCTTGATGTAAATTTGGTCGGCCCATTCTTGTGTACTCGAGAGGCTGTCCAAATTTTCAAAATCCAGGACCCGGCTGGAGGTAAGTCCGCAGATCCTAGGGCTTCTTGCTTGATCTGCCTACTAACCCACCAAGGTCGCATTATCAACAATGGATCGCTTTCTGCTCATGTTCCAAGACCCCACACGGTTCCCTACGTAGCCACGAAACATGCGATTACAGGTCTCACAAAGAGCACGGCTCTCGATGGCCGTAAGCACAACATTACATGCACCCAGATCGACATTGGTAAGTTCCCCTATCGATCAGGTTTCAGGGAAGGTCGCCATTCATTTGACATATTTCAGGAAATGCAAGCAGCGTGTTGACAAGCGGATTCGGTGGTGGAGCTCTCCAGCCGGACGGCCGAATGTTACCGGAACCATGCATGGATGTACAGCATGTCGCTGACACCATTGTCTACATTGCTAACCTTCCCAATGATGTAACGATGTTGGAGGTTAACATCATGTAAGAGGTTTTTTACCGCATAAGTAACGGTTCTTAAATTGTCTCTAGGGCGGCCGGAATGCCATTTGTCGGAAGAGGTTGAATAGATGAATTGAATTCGGAGATTACATGGTGGTACAGGGTGTGCGGAAGGAAACAAGTAACGTGAACAAGTGTGATGCAAAGGTGGTCGAGGCAGTGCCAGGTGAAGGGATCACGATTTTAAAGTACTAGCCCCAATAGCTTTTGGCATCTTTTTATCGCCTGTTGCTAGCTGTTCTAGGTCTGCAGGTTTGAAGTAGTGAGGTGCAACTAGAGAAATATTGATCAGCTGTGCTCTCACAATACCAAGCGGAATAGCATACCTTCAAGCAGCCACGCAGGTTTAATCTCCATAACTTGTCTATAAGCGGATGAGATATCAAGAGTAGGTCGAAGGATGGGGTTGTTGGCACATACCTCATGTAAGATTTGGATGTCATCACCAGTTCATAGTAAAGAACCGTCTTCACTGGAGGCTGGAACTGGAACAAACTTGATGATGGATGAATATACACTGTATGGTTGGTCTTCATCGTCCTATATGAGTCACCACTCTTTTGCAACTGTGCCTATTTCACAAAGAAGGATAAGCTCGGCTGCCTGCGGTGATGATACCGGACACATACCGTGTTATAGAAGTAACCAGCCGTGATGGCTTTTTGTACCGGCATGATATCATTCGAGTTTACGTTCGACTGTATCACGATCTCGACACGTTCACATAGACCAGCCAACTGGTCGCGAATATCTCGTGCCCGGCTGAGACTCTTGAACTGGAGGAACTGTTCGTAACAAAACTGCTGCGAATAGTTCGTTTCCGCCCATTGCTCCCACACGTTCAGAAGGGTGAAGTGGTCTCCACCAGGCCGCACGAAGTTCTGCCGTGCTTGGTCTGCGTGTAGCTTCTTGTCCTTTGGTCGGTAGAACAAAGAACCCGATTCCGAAAGCATAGCAATGATAGTAAGAACCTTGAAAGTATATCAGCCGCAGTCTAGGTAAGCAGTCAAGGGTTCACTCACCTCATCTGTACAGCCATACTTTTCACTAGAAATGATTGCCTTCGATAACATAGGATCAACAGGAAACTCCGCCATTCGTCGACCGAGTTTCGTCAGCTCTCCACGATCGTTCAGAGCTCCTAAAGCATACAGCATCTCCAGCGCTCGCATCAATGTTTCTCCTGGGGGAGGATCCAGAAACTCGAACCCAATAAGGTCATTGATACCAAGAGATTTGAGCAAGAGTACAACCATTCCCAGATTTGTCCGCTGAATCTCAGGGACAGTGTGTTCTTCCAGCTCATTCGAAAAAGCCCATTTCGTATATAATCGGAATGCCTTCCCAGGTCCAACTCGGCCAGCACGCCCTGCCCGTTGATTGGCTGATGCACGCGAACACTAGCGTTCAATAATAAGTTTGCCGCCACTTGCTGATAGTATCAGTCACTCACAGGCACAACGATAAGTGACGACATTCCTGTCCGCGGGTTATACGAATTCTGCTTGACGAATCCGGGATCGATAACGAAGACGACACCATCAATAGTAATCGATGTTTCGGCAATGTTCGTGGCTAATACGACCTTCCTGGCACCTGCTGGCGTGGGTTCGAAAATCTTGGCTTGCATTTCGCTTGGGAGGTTGGCATAAATGGGACAAATAATCAGTTCGGCAATCTTGTTGCCTAACGCGCGGGCGGTCTCTTGCAGATTCTCTTGACAGGCTTCAATCTCTTCTTGACCCTATGAAACATGTCAGTACGGGGCTCATTCGGAAATCCAGATACACTCACTGTGAGGAAAACAAGAACGTCACCCTTCGGTTGTGACATGTGTATCTGGAATACTGTGGTAATAGCAGCGTGGAGGTAGTTGGCTTCGGGTTGTGGGGTGTAGTGGATATCGACGGGGAATTGACGACCAGGGACTAGCATATCTTGTTAGAGGTGTAGTGAATGATACTGAAGGGAGAGACTCACCATAAAATGCCGGTGCACCATCGAAATATTCGCTGAACTTTTCTGCATCAACAGTTGCCGAGGAAATGAGGAGCCGCAGCTCGGGGCGGAAGCGGGCAATATCCTAGAGGGCATTATCAGACACCTGGCAACATAGACGTAACACTTCAACCACAAACCTTTACAAGAGCGAAAAGAATATCCGTACTGAGTGTCCGTTCGTGTGCCTCGTCAATAATCAACACCGAATAGCCCGCCAGATCAGGTTCTGTCAGGAACTCTCGCAGAAGCATTCCATCAGTCATATATTTGAGCACCGTCTTGTCACTCGTGCAATCCTCGAAACGGATGGAATACCCGACCTCGTAGCCGACTTTTGTTCCCATTTCATCTGCGACACGAGCCGCCACAGACATGGCAGCAACACGACGGGGTTGTGTGCAACCGATCTTCTGGCCGTTTGCCGTGAATCCTGCTTCATGTAGGTACTGAGGTAGTTGGGTAGTCTTGCCAGAACCAGTTTCGGCGACGACTATGAGAACTTGGTGTTGCCGAACAGCATCGATGATGTCTTGTTTATACTGGTATATGGGCAGGTTCTTGCGAGTTTCCTCGATAGATTTGGCTGTGGAAGCAATACAATCAGCTTGCAGGGCCACCTCTGGTAAATATCATACACTTACCCCGTTTCTCGGCTTCGTCAATCTGCTTTTGGAGCAGCTTATCAGCTGCACTCATACCCACACCCGGCAAGGCAGACTCCATCACGAACTTGATAGTCTGGCTTTCGTCAAAGACATACTCATAGTCATCAACGAGTTCCTTCTTGTCCAGAGCACCAGTCTTGAAAGTGCTCATCTGCGTTTGGTGGGCCTCCCACTGGTCGACATCTGTCGTGAACTGGTCGTCCTTTGGTTTGGCCTCGTCATACCGCTTGTACAGCGCATTTTCCTTCTTTTTCTTGTCAATCTTGCCCTGTTCCGTGATATAGTCCTCTGGCAGCTGATATCCATCCCACTTGTCATTAATCTTCAACCTCTCTTCAACCAACCGCAACAGCTCCTTCTTCCTGTCCAATTCCTGCTTCTCCCTTTTCGAAACCCTCATCCCAACAAATAGCGCCTCATCATCCGCTATTTCCTTCTTCAACAACTCGATCTGCTGTATCTCACGTTTCGTCAAATACTCTTGACGAGAGTGTAACCTGAGGGAGGGCAACGCAGCATCACGAGCATCGGCATCTTCAGCAAGTTGTCGGCGCTGTGCAGCCTCCGCAGCAGCACCACCAGTAGCAGCCTTTGACGACCGGTCCTCAACAATTTTTTTCGTTCGTTCCCTGTCACGTTCGCGCATCCGTTCAGCAAACGCATCACGGTCCCGTAAATCCTCCAACCGCTCCTTCTCCCTCTTCGTACCTTCATCCTCATCGTCTACAGCCATGACCTCATCATCATCATCCTCTCGTCCCCTCCCAGCACCCTCCTCCCCTTTCCACCTCTTCCTCGCCTTCTCTTCTTCATCACTCTCCCACTCCTTCTCGTCATAATCCCGTTTCCGCATATGCCGGTCTTTCCTATCCCGCTCTTTATCCTTGTCCTTGTCCTTTTCTTTGGATTTACTCGACTTTGACTTTGAGGAGGAACGAGCTTCCACGACGCCATCCGCACCATGGCTCTCGGCCTCATCCTCCAACAAGAACCCAAACCTCTGCGACCGCAGCGCTTTAGCCTCCTTCTCCGCCTGTTTACGCGCAGCATCTTCCGCCGAATGTTTGTGTTTCCGTTTGCGCGGTGCGCGACTATAGACTTGATTCACGAACTCATGTGCAGCGGATGAGTTAGGAAGACCGAACGAGGATAAAGTTGTGTACAACGCATCCGCGGATTTCGACGACGATGCTACCCAAAGTATGGTATTGAGTGGATTTTTTGTGACGTAGTTAGTGAAGGAGACGTACCAGAGGCTATGACGAAGTCAATAGTTGTCCGATCCGACAGACCAAAATACTAAAGCCGAAATTCAGTTTATACGTATTTCGTGAGGTGAATGCGATGTTGAGACTTACAGTAAGGACGTTGTCGCTCACATATCGTTCGAGGTCTGAAGCCATGAAGGACCGCGGTGAGCGTTAGTGGTAAGAGTCAGTATGTGTGGAACACAAATCGCGTCCGGTGGCTGTGTCATCCCTCAGCTTCAGGTTCCGTGAGTATGTATGTCACTGTAGGCGCTTACCCAGACTCGGAAGCGTATGAAATCAGGGTTCTGAAGCAGAGTAGTACACAATATATTGATAATAAACATGGTTTCACGACGAAGATACATCAGGTATAGTCAAGCCAGCTGCCCTTGCTATAGAAATCGTCTTCTCCGCCTAATATTACGGGTATGAGCACAAAACCTCACAAAGACAAGTAGTACAACCCACCTGCTTAAGCATCGGAGCATCAATCATCTCGCCTTCTAGTCCAACAGCACCCTTCTCAGATTCGTGTGCGAGTTTCATTTGGTATAATATTTTCGCCGCACGGAGAATTTCTAACACCAAAGACTCAGGTCAGTGCAAAATCAGCGCAAGGTTCGTGATACCATACCTTGAGACGCAGGAACATATGTTGCTTGGATAGTCGCGACTTGTGTCGGATGTATTGCTTGCTGTAATGCATCCAGTCATTAATCCATGTCCGAACTCAATGTCAGATGCCACGAACCTTGCCAGTGAACCCAAGCTGTCTTCCGTCAAGGCACTCGTCCTCAAGGACCTTCAAATCCTTGTATTGCACACAGACCTGCATTATCCCGACGTCAAAACCGGTTGCAGGCTGATACAGGAAGACATTCGCGCACCATATCAATAGCCTCCAACCCAAACGCCTTCGCAGCAATGACAATCTGCGAACGCGTGTAAAGCAGTTCACGCCGCGAGTTGGTTCTTAGAATCCCCGTGTCCGCACAGTCTACCCCCAAGACAAGTTTCAACACCGCGACATTCCCCGGTACTCAAGTACTCACAGTCTTCCGCTGCGAACTTTAAACTCCCATTCAACAAACATCCTTTCGAGTCGAGGGGAAGAGAAAGACATACCAATAACGCACTCAGGATTCCGCCCATCTGCGTACCAGCCTTTGACTTCCACCCCGCGATCTTCCCGAGGTCTAGCATAGCCCTCGCACTTTCAATGCTCGGTATAATATTCAAAGGTGCCTCTCTGTCTGTGCTCTTGTAGATTTCGTGTACCAGTTCCGAGACATAGTCCAGGTCCTTTGCATAGTGTATCTTCGGGAGGACGAGATTCGTTACATTTGGTAGAGATACCTGTATAGTTAGTAATAATGAGTATAACCGCAAGTAGCACGCGCAAGAAACAGATAGGGGCATACAATAGCTTTCATATCCTCTTCAAAAAACGGCGTGCTAATATCATTCACGCGTACACCAATCCGTTCATAGTTCGCAATAGGACCCCCCTATATCCTCAAAACTCAGCACTCAAGACACGCACTATCACACATGAGGGAATGGGGAACGTAAACCAACATTCAAGAACGTCCTCAACCTCTCCCTCGCATTCGCCTTATCACTCGGCACGGGGGACACACTATCCTCCAAATCATATATAAACACGTCCGAAGCTGACGTTTTAGTCTTTTCAAGCATCCGGTCCGAGGAGGAGGGGACATAGAGGTATGACCGACGCAGTGTGATTGGCTCTGGCTCCGAAGGGAGAGTTGCGAGTCCTCGACTCGGATAGTGTAGCTTTTCGCATTGTCCCAGGGTCCTTGAGAACACAAGAGAACGACTGAAGCGAGGATTGACTCGGAGTACAGATTGCATAGCGTGCAGCTGTCAAGAAGCTAGTGGTGGAGGGAAGACGGGATACTTCGGAGTGCCCTATGTCATGGTGAGAACCAAGATGATATGTATTCCCAGAAACTCCAATATTATTCTATTAATCCAATTTATATGCGACCTACGTATATGCTTTGTGTGCGTGTGTGCGAGGATGATAGCAAAAACCAATAATGATATATACATCGTATGTAAATGCCCAAGAAATCGAAATTCAGACCTTAACGCCCGATCTATTCCGACCCATGCATAGATTCCAGAAGAGAAGAACGGGGCCCTAGGCTTTCAGGGTCTAGCCACAGGACTCAGGATAACACAGCCCAATAGCTATAAGCTCCTCGTCCGTAAGCCCATTGGCATTCGGACTCTTCGGCAGCAACATATCTGCGATTTCCTGCATGTCGAGATAAGACGAACCGGGCTCGACGTCCCCCATTTGTGTATCTAATATATCTTGCTTTGGAAATTTTAAGCCCAATTGGCCGAGGGAATGGGGCGGCACCGACGAAGCTGCTGGGGAGTGAGGTATGAGGTAGGTACAGGTAGGAGGGGTGGAAGAGTCATTCGGCGGAAGGGTCGTGTGCGTTTCTTCCGTGCTATTCTGCCTGTGAGATGCGGTTTCCTTTTCTTCCTGGAGTAGTGGACTGGGTGATGGACATTGACTAGTGGTCGCCACTGTCGTCAAAGGAGGGGGAGGTGGCGGAGAAGGAGAAGGAATCTTGTTGGCCAAAGGAGTCGATGCTTCGGGAGATACAGCAGCTGCCTCAGATACGCCCTCGGTGGGCGCAATGACGTTCGTGGCCTCATCAATATCCATCGTCTCAGGATCATCCAATGACGGCGGAGGTTGAGGAGTCCGCGATCGCGACTTGACATGTCGTTCTGGCGAATGGGGTTTGGGCGTGGTCCCTCTAGAACCTGGCTTAACCGTTGTGGCTCTAGGAGGAGATATCAAAGGCGGAGGACTATCATCACCTATTTCCGGGGTCGTCGTTCTCTGTGGGGCAACAGGAGCCTGTTGCAACCGCGTAAAAAAGGACGGGGTGAGAAGAGGTGGGAGAGGCGAATTCCAGCTGAAGGCACCATGCTGAGGGATTTTCATTGTGGAATGTGACTTTGATCTGATCCTCGATGAAAACGCACTACGCGGGAAATTCGTCTCTTCATCGGAATGTGCATTTCGCAGAGCTTGGTCGTATATGTCTTGCAGAGGACCAGTAGGTTCGTTGTCGTCAGACTGTGGTCCATTGACGTGATTGATCGGGGACGCAAGAAGTTCTGAAACCTCGTGTACACTAGCGAGATGTGGTGGTGATATTGAGCTATTCGGAGATGTTGGTTGTGCGGCTTCTTGAAAAATGGGGTGCGGAGATGCAGGTGTCTTAGACTCTCGAGAGATTACAACTGGAGACGTTTCCTGAGATAAGATAGTCGTATCTATTCGCCTGTCCCATGTGCCAGACCCGTTGACAGGTGTATTATTCTCCGGTAAGCGCACATGTTTCGAAGGACCAGGACCAGGAAGATCAGGGGGTGGCTCGTCGTCGCTGTCGAGAAGCACGATGATGTCTTCATCTCGTGGTGGGCGGGACTTGGGCTTCTGGGTGAATCTCGGGGGCTTGGGTGTAGTTTCCTCGTCTGAACAGAGATCGATTACGTCTGTTGGAGGTGGCCTACGGTTATTCTTCGTGACATTGCGGGGCGGGTGTTCGTCCTCGGATGTCAACTCGATGGGGGATGCAGCTGGCCATATGGGTCAACCGGCTTTCATTTGGCAGAGACGCGGAGTACCTTTGACGTTATCTACTGATAGTGAGAAGAGGGTAGTCTACGTGGAATGAGACATACCATTCTTCTGTTTTTTGGAAGGGCCGCTGAATCCGGAAGCGGAAGAGGGCCTTTTTCTTTTTCGCCGCCTTGATTTTTTGAAATTGATGACGGGGGGTTTCTCTGCAAGGGATGAGCGTTGGAACAGTGCTGGGGCTGGATAGTTACGTGAGGCAGCAATAACCTGGTCGATGTCCGGGAGAGGGTCGGAGTCTGAGGGAGAGAACATGATCCATCAATTCCTCTTCCGTCATTCCCTCCATGGCGTCTGCCCTGGCCCCCCCTCCAGTCCCCCACCGTATGCCCTTTACCTCATCTCCCATGCTCCCGCTGATGAAACTAGCTTCCCTCAGCAGAAATCTCCAGTCCGGCTTCTCCACGCCCCTCCTCATCCATTCTCTGCAGGAAAGCAAGAGTTCTGTCCTTAGTCTAGCCGCCACAGACGACTACATCTTCTCCGGTAGTCAGAACCGCGACATTCTTGTGTGTCCATTCAACTTTCAACATTAAATTTTGTTGACCCTTCCGTAGGTCTGGGACAAAAAGACCTTCACTCACAAGGACACTCTCCGCGGCCATACTGGCAGCGTTCTTGCACTTGAGTACGCCAGAGAAAAGGCATGGCTCTTTAGTTCCGGAGGTCCGTCTACTATCTTCCGTCGTCGTCGCACCCTCTTCTTATGAACCACCCAGCTGATAGCACAATACGAGTCAGTGCCACTGTCGCCACTCAAATACGCTAATGCTTATCACTCACAGGTCTGGTGCACAAAAACACTGACGGCTCTCTATGTCGTTGATCCGTACCTTGAGAATGGCGCTGGGGACCTCTTTTCTCTCGCTTGGTCTCCCACTCTCCAAACAATCTTCGTGGGCTGCAAGAACACCTCTCTCCAATGGTTCAATTTCCGCCATACCATATCACCGACCGGCTCGTCCTCATCTCTACAAGACACACTCATAAGCGGTTGCACATCTCCCAACCTTGCCGGTCTCCGCAAAGCCCACAAATTCTTCGATAGCTATCCCCAACATGAACGCAAACCGGCAGACATCCACGCCCGTAACGGCTCCGCACACCAGGGTCGAGACAGTCCCGACTCTGACCAGTGCTCAGACGTCCCAGTACCCCAAGCTTTCTTCAGTATTCCGGCCTCCAATGTCATTGACCCGGCCCACTGGGGCTATATCCACTGTATGGCCATCATTGATGATGAGAATGGCGTGCGGCTTGCGACAGGCAGCGGAGATGAATACGTTAAAGTTCGCCTGTCACTATTTCTGACAGCCACCAATGCTAAGTGCCGCTTAAACAGCTCTGGAATTGTTCGGGACAGGTCCCGAGTCTGATCCATGAATTCTACTGTGGTCAGGGTGCTATCTTGTCTCTTGTTTCCAGGGGAGAGACTATCGCCGCCGGATGTCAAGATGGTTATGTCAAGGTTTTGGACCTCGAAACCAAGACCTCTGTTCGCACCATTATTGTTCAAGAGGTCCGTAGTTTGTCTTTCATCATTTTTTTTTTGCTCAATCATTGATGGTTTGATACTTTCAGGGTGTTGATATACTTTCCTTGTCGATATTTAACGGCGATCTATATACCTGTTCGGCTAACGGCTGCGTTAAGGTCAGTATGATGTCACTCTCTTCACCCATCACTAACAACCCCCTTTAGCGATGGTCAGCTTCTTTCGACTGCACAGCTTCATGGAAAGCGCACGATGGGATCGCGCTCTCGTCTATCATTACCAAACGTAACGGGCATGGGGTTTGTCTCGTTACCGGCGGAAGCGACTCTAACATCAAGGTAGACCTTAGATTTCCGCTTTAAGAAATCGTCGAAAACGCTGATCCTTCTCATGTCATACAGGTCTGGGAAGTAACTGCTGCGAAAAACAAACAAGAACCGCCAGTGAAAGATGTATATACCGGCCAACCAGCCTTGGACGACCCAATAACAGGTATTTCTTTCAGTCTTCTATGCACTAAACCGACCCGTGTGACCCATCCGCAACTTTTCAGAAACGCTGATCTATGCACTTTCTAAATTCGTGGCTATTCCAAGCGTCAGCTCGCAGCCCGCGCATAAAGAGGATTGCCGACAGGCCGCTATTTGGTTAAAGAAATGTCTTGCGCAGCTGGGCGCCCAGGCGACTCTCGTTAGTTCCTTTTCCCCTAATGATATGGGGCGTATGTTAAAATACCTTCCTTTGTAGCTCCCTACCGGAGAGGGAAATAACCCGATCGTGTTCGGAACATTCGAGGGCACGAAGGGCGAAAAACCGCGGCCTCGTATACTCTTTTATGGGTTCGTCCAATCTCCGTCCTCATCTCTCTTGGGGGAATCTTAATCCATTCCCTGTAATAAAGGCACTATGATATCATCCCTGCACCTCCAGAAGGCTGGTCCTCCGATCCGTTCACGCTAACAGGAAGGAACGGGTATCTATATGGACGTGGCGTGACGGATGATAAAGGGCCTATTACCGCTGTTGCATGTGCGGCAGCGGACCTGCTTGCGCGTAGAGCGCTTGGGGTTGACTTGGTGTTTTTGATTGAGGGTGAGGAGGAAGTTGGGAGTGTTGGGTTTGGGGAGACCGTGAGGAGGCATAAGGATGTTATTGGGCATATTGATGAGATTTTGGTTAGGTAAGTGATTTGATCAGTGGGCTTGGGATTCGTATTGATGTTTCGCATAGTAATTCGACGTGGATTGCGGAGGACAGGCCTTGCTTGACGTATGGTTTGAGAGGAGTTGTGCACTGCAACCTTATTGTATGTCCCTTGTTTCCTTTGCTTTCGTGGTGGTGCTTTCAGCTAATTAACGACGCTTTAGATTTCTAATAAGATGCCGGATTTACACTCTGGTATTGAAGGAGGTGCTATTGTGGAACCCATGGTTGATATGTATGTTTCTCCGTCAGCTCCGGTGTTGGTGGTGAATCTAACAGAACTCACAGGGTTAAATTGCTTGCGACTCTGACTGATCGACACGGTCACATCCAAATACCTAGCTTCTGTAGGTTTTCGCTCTACGCTCACATCAGGGTTGCTCAACATGTGAACCGAAACTATAGACGACAAAGTGCGAGCACCAACAGAGGAAGAAGAGGAACTATACAAACTGCTCTCAGAAGTCACCCAGAAATCTGCATCGCTATTGCGGTCAAGATGGCGCGAGCCATCATTGACAATGCATAACATTGAGATCAGCGGTCCCAAGAGTGCGTTTATAATAAATTTCTACTTTGATTCCTTGTTTGACTTCCCATAGACCCAACTGTTATTCCAAGCACTGTCAAGGCCCAAATTTCCTTACGTATTGTGCCGGATCAAGACCTCGATACCATCGTCCATTCTCTGGTGGACTATTTGAAGACCACGTTTGATGAATTTGGGACACCCAATAAGCTTCAGGTACGTCACACCACGCTACGCCCGAATTGTTTCCAGGCCAGATCATCTAATGTGTTTTGTTTTCTCAGATTGACGTGGAACATACAGCCGACTGGTGGTTGGGCGAACTCGACGATCCTTACTTCAAAGCGTTGGAGAATGCCGTTAAAGAAGAGTGGGGCGTCGAACCTTTGCGCATCAGAGAGGGTGGGGTGAGTGTTCTCAAGGCTACCTGGATGATAATGGATAATTTATTTCTATGCTTAGTCGATTCCTTCTGTGCCCTGGCTGGAGAAGGAGTTCAAGTGCCATGCGTTGCATCTTCCTATGGGACAAAGTTCTGTGAGTCGGGGCTCGCGACTGTCTTTAGATTCTCTATTTGTTCATACTGACTCGAGGATGATTTAGGATCAAGCACATCTGCCTAATGAGCGCATTTCCTTGGTCAACCTGCAGAAGGGTAAAGCAGTCGTAGAGAATTTCTTGCTCGCGATCGCGAACGAAAAATTTGCGTCGGGCGCATCCTAGAGGAAATGCAGTATTGTAATGCGGTTTGATTTATCCTCCCCTTCCCTGGGCGTTACCTTAGTTGCATAGATTCCCTTCTCTTGTAATGGTAACTTCTTGTGTACTTTATAATGTCTTATTTGGCGTAATTTGAGTTGTAATTGAACATAGATAGATATTCTGGTATATATTGTGGTATTGTTGGCGGTGCAACACCTTAGACCACGACTGGCCAGCCACTGGAGAAGTCGAGCCTATTGATTCCGAGCTATAGTTGGCACATTGTGAAATTAGTGTGACAGACGAAGATTCTTGAGTGGCGTCACTTACGAAGCTGCCTGAGGGCGTGTAATAATCTATGAAGAACATGAGTCAGGATGGGTGAACATGATAACGAATAACCTCTACTTACGGTAGACCAAGATAGGACCATCGCCATCCACCATAAGATCTTGACCACCAGGTCCGATAATCTACGCCACCGTCGAATGGGCGTATCAGTTCAATACCATTCTAGATAGAACCAATAAGCACATACACTGTCGTGTGACCCTAGAACGAGCGTGCCGCCTCCGTTCAAAAGGGAAACACCAGCCTGGTCGACGAAGCCACCCGTAGCCCTTTAAGTGAACACGTCAACCACCCAATAGGTATTGAATCCCGCGGGTATGCGCTTACGATGTAGAACGACCAACACGGATGTTATATGTGCTCGAGGTGCCTTGGCAGCAATTATCCCAGCTGCTGAAGAGATAATAAAAGCCGTTGAAATTGAAGACGACACTGGCTTCGATGGCGCCGCCGTTTGCGGTGCGCTGGGCGAGGGAGGTGACGGTTGAACTGGAGAGGAAGCCTGTGGACGGGTTTAGGCTGTGTGCGTGAAGGTTTGTTTGTTAGTAAGGAAGGTGTGGTGGAGGTTGGGTTGGGTTGACCGACCTCATGGACTTGATGCCGGTCCAGAAACTGCCGAGGGAGAGACGCCAGCTGCTGCCATCTGGTGGGTTTTTGGTCAGTTGCTTGTGTTACAAGGTCCAGGCGAAGGGCTTACCGATCAGGAGGCTAAGCAGGATTACGGACGGTTAATGACTCTGAACTTTCATATGGAAATTTTTCACGCACTTGGGGTCGATAGCCTACATAATGGGTTGGTTATTTATTGCACGTCACAAACTCCAACGGACTAGGTTACTTACATTATAGTTGTTGGCGGTAGATGTGGATGTTACCATCCCCTCATTGGTCCAGCTGCCTGGATATGGAATGAGCGGCATACCAGCTGATAATTGAAAGTGCTTACCTGGCATGCCAGTAGAAGACTTGGCAAGGAATATAGCTGACTACTGAATTGTCAATCATACTTTCAGCTGGACTAGGCAAACTTAAATACATTCTGAGATCCGAAGCTGGAGGCAGCGTAATAGAGCTAGAAGGCACATGAGGCAAAGGCTATGAACAGGTGCGGAGCCACTTACGATAAATTGCCCATTGACGTAGGTACAGTCCGGCGCCCAGAGGTTGCTATATGGTAGGAAACGATTGGACGATGTCCAGGAAGTGCTAGAAAAGACCCGAAACCCACCCATTTGAAGTACCTGTGTATTCATCGGTCCAAGATGCGCCGTTGGGCCATACCTTCCCTACGAGGGTCCAAGCAGTACGATCTGTAGAAGTCCGGATCTCCAAGCCAACCGCGGTCGCTTCAAGGCTCGATGTAAGCTTACACTGATCAACGATGCTCAATGACCCGAAAGGACGCACAGAACACAAAGTATTTGCCAGAATTATCCTTGCACATCGTAGGATCATGGACTGCCGTGTTTCCTGTCACAACTCCAGGCCCCACGACAGCATGGCCGAGCGTAGCGAAGGAGAATAAAGCCAAAGCAGAAAGCCAACGCATTTTACGATGGGGACCTCCGTTGTGGCAACCTGAGAGGTTTTATAGACTTGGGGCATAACTTCTATTTTGATTATCGAACACACGAAATTTGCAGAAAGAGTGTCCACAATTCACTCGCAGGCTTGTGCGGGGGAAATATATGCTTCGCTAAAGCAAGGCGGAGAAATTAGAACCTCCTCATGATTGACGTAGATTTGAGGCATGACTTGGTTAGATGCAGCTTTGCATCACCTGTCCTGATCACACAAAATCAACGGCCCGAAACGAAGCCGGGCCTCCGGACATCTAAATGAGCCTGTATTGAAACACTGACGAGTTGTTGTGGCTGGTATAGTGTGGGCCGCCGAGGTTAGCGACAGCGAAGGTGGTCCCGAAGTTTGCGCTGTGACGAGCGCAAGGTTACCGTGGCATAGCTGACTGCCTACAGACGATTATCAACTTCTATGAGCTGCCAAGAGCCTTCGGGGAGTAGTATGTGACACCCGATTGCGGCTGTAATCAGCTGCAATACGGGTGGGAGTTGTATTTCCCGACTGGCCATATAATTGCATCGTTCCCATTGCCAACCACTCAATCACACGATCATGACATCCACAGAGATCCCTTCAGGCTTTCACAAAGCTATTCGTTGGTATCCTCCTGCGTATGATATCAGAGTGGACGAGGTCCCCGTCCCAAGGTACCTAACACCCTCGTCAATTATTATGAGATTTAGGATGACCAAACCAGACACGCAGAATCCAACACCCAGACGATGTCATTGTGAAAGTGAAGGTGAGTAGTTTACGCTAAGCTATCTTGGCCACATCTGACAGTTGTTCAGCTTGCTGCTCTCTGTGGTCAGGCGGGCACGTTCCTATCTAAAAGTAGAGTTATTGATCCGTTGAACAGGTAGTGATCTTCACATCTATCGGGGTCATGGAGGCATAAACAGTGTGTGAGTACTCTAGTAGCCTCGTGCAACCCACTTTACCGACCAAAGAATAGGCACGTATGCGGCCATGAGTTCATTGGTGAAGTTGTTGCCCTTGGCGAGAGCTACGGGTCCGATGCCCAAGGCCGGCCTGCTCTATACTCGAGTTTGAAGGTCGGAGATAAGGTCGTTTCGCCATTCACGGTCAATTGTGGAGAGTGCCAGTGAGTATCAGTCACGCGTGGATATGGCACCTGCTTAGTTGTACTTCCTTAGTGTGTGTCGTCTCGGATACACCGGCCGCTGCCTAGACGGGGGCCTCTTCGGATCACCTGCACTCGACGGAGGGCAGGCTCAATATGTACGCGTTCCTAAAGCCGGAGGCACTCTCTTCAACCTCAGCAATCCTTCCACTTGGTCCAGTGCACTACCCGAAGAAACGAAGAAAAACGCGCTGTTGAACATCGCCGATAGTTCCCTCCTCATGCTCGCCGATATTCTTCCAACCGGTGTATTTGCCGCTCTGCAAGCTATAAACCACCCCAAGGTTGCTCCTGTCATTACTGGCAAGCCCTGGCCACATTGTTTCTCCAAAGATGACGTACTGGGAAACGAGGTCTCTTTCACGGAATCTGATCGCATTTTGACTGTTGCGGTTATCGGTCTCGGACCAGTTGGCGTTTGCGCGACAGTCAGCATGTTGGATGTTCTCGCCACCCGCAAAATTCCTTTCCAGCTTGTGGCCATCGATCCAGTAGAATCTCGTCGGGAGAAGATGAAAGCCGTGTATAATACGATTGATGTGGAGGGTAAAGGCACAGGAGATTTTGCTGTTTTAGCCATTGATGAAGCCAAAGCCAAAATCGGGGAATGGACCGCTGGCGTTGGTGCTACTGCAGTGCTAGAGGTATTGCTTCCTCAGTTTATGAATTCTTGAGGGTGAACTGACGATACCTCAGGTTGTTGGAAACACGAGCGCGATCAACCTAGCGTATGAGGTTGTTCGGGCCTTTGGTGTCATCGTGTCTGTTGGTGTACACGGGGAGCCCCCCTTGCCTATGTCCGGGCGGCAATTGTACAACAAGAACATCTCTCTCGACTTCGGACGATGTCCTTCGCGTGCAATGTTCCCTCCTGCATTTGATCTCCTTGGTGAGTTATCTACCGAATAATTGTGTACGATACGAGCTGACTTGTGTTAAACCAGTAAAACGACAGGACGTCTTCGGTGGGATTGGCGAACCTGCCAGTCTTGTCGATCGGATCGTCGATTTTAGCCAAGCAGCAGATATTTACCGTGCATTTGAGAAGAATCAGATTGGAAAGGTTATCTTCGACCCATGGAAATGAAGTATTTAAGTTGAAAGAGTGTATTACTGAAACCTGTGATTGTATACGCCTTTCGGTTCTTTGATTATGGTCAAATATGCTCATTGCCAACCGAAAATGAAACAATCAGGGCGTGACATACTGTGCCAAGATGTTTAAAATCTGTTGGGCATTCTGATTTTGAGTGAACTAGACACTTCAAACGGCCGGCGGGCCGCAGCGGCAAATAGGCAGTAAAGGTTTTGAGAAGTCTGGGATGACGAATGCGGTCCGCCGGGTATGATAGCTAGACAAGGTAGCCCCGAATTGAATGCTATTCAAAATAACGTGAAGTACTTGGTTCTCGAATAACAGCACGAAGAAAACGCAGTCAGGCCAAGCGTTTCCACGTGAAACCCACAACCCCATCACTGGTGTTGATGGAGATTGTCGATTCGTAGCTTTACATAGGGGAGTTGAGAAGACGCCAACACCTTGTGACTTTTATTCCAACTCAGACTGTCAGCATGGAGGATACGTGGCAGAAACAAGAGCTGACTCACACTCGGTTGGTCCTACCACTGGCGGAAGTGAAAGCTAGCGGCAAGAGCATTTCAAGACGGCGGTTCCACGGATAAATCGGTGGCTTGCATCTCCGACCAGCTTGGGAGTCCAATAACCTGGGGAAGTCCCTCCCACGTATTCCTACGTAGTTCCGCTACATCCTCTTGAAATCGAGAACGACACATCATGCATATGTTTTGATCACGATAAAGTTCTTGAGCAGCCTGCGACATATAATGCAGCGGACCCGTTCTAAGCGACCAAGAACGTATCAGTTGGAGTTGCAGGCGGCGGAAACGTCCTGCACATAGATTCTCTGGTGTACAAGGAGTGGAAATATAACGTTCACAGAATTGATGGACAAAATGAAGGACCAGAGTGAGTCGATATTGGTACATGAGGGTGTAAAGTTCGAGGTCTGCGGACAAAAGAATGGAGGATGGTTTCGAGGGATGTTCCACCTTCAGCTTCGGGTGATCCCCTTGGAGGATGTCGACAAGTGGGTATAAAGAAAGAAAATAAATCGCAGAGGGAATGACGATGCTAACATTGGTTTCCCTGGCCAGGTTCAGAACGTGTATGGGGTGGACATAGGGATAAGAAAGGTCGGCGACGCTTGGTGATTGGAGAGCTGTCTCAACCATCTGATCGTGTCCAACAAGCGTATAAGACCATATTTGAGCGAGGAATCGCACAGCTTGCGCGCGAAGGTTGGCGATAAAGTATTTGGTAGCTAACCGAAGGATCCCGGCCAGGTAGAAGAAATCGCCGACATTCCTGTTCTGGAATTGCCTAGCCAAAAAGGTCAAGCAAAGTACAAGCGTTCGGAGACGGACTCACGGGCCATCGTAGAGGGCTTTCACGAGGTGTGATAATTCCACCGGATGGTCATACATACACACAACTTGACATCCTTCATGACTTTCTAACTTTGCCTCTGGTTGGGGAAATTCGAGCATGTCTCTGAAGATCTCGGAATGCCTCGCCTGCAAAAAAGATCGTGGTTTGAGTTTCCCTGGGGCCGTGGAGTTGAAGGAATGGTACATACAAGCACACCGCGGTGGAGACGAAAGGCAGTGGGGTTTTCATGAGTAACAAGAACAATATTGCCGTCCTCAAACCAGGGCTGTTAGGCTTATTGTGAGCCAAGCTGATATAAAAAAGCCAAGTTGTAACTCACGTCGCCGCGACTGTGGATAATTCGACCGATTGACAAACGATGGTCGTTACTCATGCCCGAAGTTTCACGCGTATAGGACAGAGCAGATGTCAACTAAGCTTCCTATAAAGCAAATGGGTGAAATATCATGGTCCTGATTGCGGTCAAGTTCAAGTTCCAGCGCTGAGCGGACCTGTCACTTAATTAGGACACGTGACGGACGAGGCGTCGCGATAAGTGCCAAGTGGCGCCGTGACACTGTTAAGTACGGTATTGCTTGTTCTGTAAATCGCTGATCTTTACTTTGAACGATGACCCTCTCGTTGCCATCCTGCACATAGCCAATAAAGACGATCATCACGACATCATACCCATGTCGCATACTCCTCGCTCCCGGACTTTATCCCGCCCAAGCCCTCCTCACGTGGGAGCACCCCGAGCCTCCCCTTCACGTCTCGTTATCCCTCCTTTACACTCTTCTCCGTCACTTTCAAATCTGCACATCCACAGTCACAATATACCTGGCCCTAATGACATCGATATTCCTCCGGTGCCGACGATTCCACGGGAGCATGCGCTGGAGAGTTCAGCATCCTCTATTATTAACGTGGATATGAATGAAGGCATTTTGATCCAGGACATGGATACCGATACCGATGTTGCTGAAGAAGACTCCATAGAAGTGACACGTCCGGTAGCAATAACAAACGAGGAGTCCAAGAAGTTTCTACGAGAACAACTGAGGAGAACGCTCTCGGACAAGCAAGCACAGGCAGGTTAGACCTTTCGCTACTACGCGGTTGTAGATCCTTATGCGGGTTGCAAGAGCACGACACCCCGACCGCTAGACATAGACAACCACAAGCCGATTTGGAAGAACTATCCTTCACAGCGGGTGCGCTTTGTTCTCTTTCGTATTTCCGCGCGTTTCTGAATCACCGTCTCATCAGCCACCAGGTTCTTGCCCCGGGAATACTTTGTGCTGACAGATGCAGGGAAACCTGTCTTCATAAGGTTCTTGTCTTCCTTCTAAACTTTGGTGATGCAACAACTGTTATAGTCGACCAGGACACTCGAATCCAGACAACATGGCATCAACTATCGGAATTATGCAAGCGCTAATCTCCATTTTTATCGACGATGGTGACAAGCTCAGATGTATTAACGCTGGCCAAGCACGAATAACATTCTTGCTTCGCCCACCTCTATATTATGTTTGTGTCTCCTCATGGGGTGAACCCGAGTCCGTCGTTAGTGCATTTGAGAAAAGTCGCGTGATATGGAATTTAACCCTCATCATAGACTCGAACACATCTCGAATATCTACATCTTCAGATTCTGAGCATAGTTACTGCTTCGCAACTCAGGCGAATCTTCGAAAGGAGAACAAACTTTGACCTCCGTCGGCTACTTGATGGTATATATTTCTTTAAACCTATTGATTGCACTTGATTGTTTTCTTGTCCAGGAGCTGAATCCTTCCTGACGTCACTACTCGATGAGCTCGAATTTGACCTCGGTATCAGCACTTCCTCGCTGCATTGCCTGAAGCTCGAGTTAAATCTAAGGAAGAGGATTGCGGAAACACTAGTCCCAACTGGCAAGACCAAAGTGAGTAGATTTCTACTCCACCAAGGTGACAAAGCCAATGACCGTTCAGGAAATGTTATATGTTATGCTCACGGTTGAAGGTCGCGTCGTTACACTCATACGGCCAAGGAAACGCTCCATTCATCCTGCGGGTATGTGGCGAGATTATATAGTTGCCGCACTGTGATAAACGTTTACCAGACATTCATATCCTTCTGAACACTATCAAATCTCCTTCAATATCTAATTCCCAGGCCTCTGCCTCTTGGATACCTGTTTGCCTGCCGAAGTTCAACCCATCTGGATTTGTGAATGCCTACATATCTTTCCTTCGCGATGAGCCTATCATAGACTCGAGTCCCTCGTCTTCCTCCACGGACTCTATCAAGGATGGTGCAACCGAGGCTCGGGAGCCGAGTATATCCCTTATCTGCATAAGTGGTACTGGCGACTTCGATTATGTCAAAGATTGGTGCGAGGGGGCGATAAAGGTAGGGTGTTCAAGCTTTCATCGAAATACCGCCTATTGAATCCCACTAGAAACTTGCTGTTGACGGATCATTACGGGCTCTGACGAAATCCATCCTATCGCAGCAGACTGAGTACACGGTTGCTGAGGTTGGCGTTCCTGGCCTCCGACATTTCATCTACAAGTCACGATCACAAGTTCAAATTACGTTCCCCGTCTTCGAGGACCCGTACAATAACACGAACGAGAAGCGAAGGTTGGCGTATGCATTTGCCTCCGGAAGTCTGTTGACCCCTCACCTTAGGTTAATCACCTTATACCAAACATTGCATGATGCAATCCACGCCAAGTCTGGGCAGTCCGAACCGCTGAAACTACAATATATTCGCACGGACACAGAAAGTGCCCTCGGCTGGGTAAGGACTTCGCTCGTGTTCCGCGTTCAGCTTTATGATATAATTGAATTTTCAAGATCACTCAGCCTTTTGAACTATACATCGCGATTTCCCCTTTACTGCCCAAGAGCGCGATTATTGGAGCTGCGAACGCGGTTGTGCGTTGGGTAAAGAAGGAGGAATCTAGGCTGTTCTTACGAGATGCACCTATATTTTAATAAAAATTCGCTTTTGGACACCCATGACATCAGTAGTTTGGTTAGAGATGGAGCAACGTGAGGACTAGGCCGTCGGTGATTCGTCCAATGGACCAGGAGCGGAGTACAGCGTCTAAATCAAAGTCACGTGCGACAAAAATATAGCATTCCGAAGGACATATTTTCAAGGCACTTTCACGTTGTCCTCGATGTTACTCGCCGGCGCCAGCTTCGGTCCTCGTCTATCTACTTCTGTGCCCCGCTTGACGCGCACCATTGTCAACAGGACCGCACTACGCCCTGCCCCTCCTCCTCGCGCCTTCCCTCCACCTCCAGACAAACCCAACGCGTTACCACTGAACATCTCGACACCTCAAGAATTCCTCAAGTCTATTGGACGTTCGTCGGAGGGTAAAGTGGAACCTGAATCATGGGAAGCATTCTGGAAGACCTCCGGACACGATATGCGGAAAGCTGGACTGGCAGTGCGGGACCGGAGGTGCGTCATAGCTTCGCTATTCGGGTTCTCGTGTCCCATTCTAACGGATTTTGGCCGCCGAATTCATAGATATATTCTGTGGTGCATGGAGAAATACCGTCTAGGACTTGACCCACGAGAATTCGCTCACGAACCAAAGCCTAAGAAGACCGTGCGAGGGTATGTGGTTTCCCCTGGCACCTCATGGCCCATTTGAAATGACCGTGTCCTCTCTCTCCAGGTGGGGTCCTTCCGTCCAGAACGGCAAGCGGATCCGCTCAAGGCGACTGAAGAACTAGAATTACATTGGTCACAGCCGTGTCATTACTTTTGCTTTTCGGGATATACCAATACAGAAGATGAAATAAGAAGATCGAGAGGGACGACAAGCCAGTGTAATCGCAGTAAAGGTGTGCAGAAATGGTAGGTATAATGGACGAGAGAATAAAATGCAAAATTAATCTTCCGAGGCCTCTGAGGGCCGACCGACACAAGTGACGTTAGAGTTGTCCAAGTGTCGTTTCAGCGCGTCTCGACGGCTGAAAGTCTGCATGCAGCCCCCGATGCGTTCTTGGCCCAAAAACACGTAGGATTTCGCGTCTTCCGGAAGGTTGAACTTGTGGGCTTCCTCTACAAGGACACCTTTACACCACCAACCCTTTGATTGGTCGCTGTCACCAGGCCGAGTATGAGTACGAAGGTGACGTTTAAAGTCAGGAAGACGTTTATTGGCTTGCCTCCATCCACACTCGGGGCAGATGAAGTTCAAGTTGTTACTGTCGCAAGCCTTGTTAATTGCTGCGATGGATGTGGCTTGTCTGTTGCGTGAAAGGGATGTACCCGGAACACGTTTTCCGGGAACGGGAGAGCTTGATGCACTCCGGATCGGAGGAGCGGAACGGCGGGTGGGGATACATGATGTGCGTCGTCGTTTAACCCCGGCGGAGCAGGGAGGTGGTACATAATCGTCATCCGTATCGTTATCGCTTTCATCATCGGCGTCTTCGTCAGAGATATGGGCAGGTGGAGTGGTAGGCCTGCGCAGCCTTTTACGACTGAAAGGTAACTGTAGGACCGAGGCCCTGGAACTCGGCGGTATCGCCGGCGTAAAAGACGATACTTCATCTACTGGTGTCTTTGATCGAGGTGTCGAGGGAGGGGAGGGTACAGGGCTCGGCTGACGAATAACCCGTGGGCTATCAAAGGATCTACGACAGTGTTAGAACCAACGTCTGCAGCAATGACGCTTATCTCATACCTAGCCCTTTCATTTCCTTTTAGTAGGAGGAACGGCGGGGAGACCGGCGGGGGAGGGATGATGACCTCGCTATCAGAACCTTCGGATTTAATAATATCGTTGGCGATGGAAGAGCTCCTGCTCGAGCCGGACGTGCAGGGAGATCCAAAATCATCAGACACTGAAAGGATTATAGGGAGGGGAGCACGATGATCATCCTGAGGAAGTCCTTTCTCGTCCAGTCCAAAGACGTTCGCACACTGTGCGACGTGAGCATCGAAATCATAGTCGAATGAGGCATCAGAGTGTAGGTGTAGCTGAAGGAGGTCGGAGTAATCGTAGTGGAGCATAGCTGGTGATAGCAACGATGTTGAGGAGGTGGTCTTTTCAAACTCATTTTTGGGGTATTATATAGTAAATTAAATCCTTTGACAGAGGCTTCATGCAGGCTTGTGATGCTTGGACCAAAGAGCGCGACGCCAGCCCTGGGGCCTATAACTCCGCAAAGGTACAACATACCTTTTCTATTATCACCTCGTTGCCGAACGCTCCAGATATGGTAGGTGGTTCTTTAGATTAGTTTTTATCCATTGTCTTCGAAAATTTGTCGCCGTAGTACATTGTCCAAGATATGATAGTCGAGAGGGATTTGTCAACAAGCGCTAATTGTCCCTCGAGAGATGGGTTCGCAACCAAAGACCACAAATTATTGTCCTCGACGGTAATTATCAGTAGTCAGATTTGGGACGATTGTGACCTCTCTTTTGGTTGACACAATTCAATCAGCCCCATCTTTGCTAGGGATCTTGCTTTGAGAAGTGATGACGCACGATAATGGTTTCGGCAAGCGCCTCGAATCTAGTGATGGCACGAGGCGACAATGAGGTGCAAAAAATTGCTCCGTCTGTTGACATTATCGCATGGCTACCATCCGTACATAGTCCTCAACATGCCTTCGATGAAGGGACAATGGTTACTGGCAGAGCGTTTTAAGGACAACATGAGGACCAGGCATTGTCAATTAGCGAAACATATCGGAGTTATCATGCAGAAAGGTATCGCGGATGATGCTCTCCAACAGGAGGAGAGATGATAGATGACTTAGGAAGCCGCTTCTTCGTTCAGTAAGACATATTCTCGAGTCGAAAGACCGAATTTGATGACTGAAAAAACGAGATGGATGATTAATTAGTACGTAGGTTTGAATGCCGGAACCAACGTACCATCTCCAGCTCGAAGTTCATAGAAACGAGCAGCTGGTATCTTCTCGTCATTCACAAGTGTGCCATTGGTGGACTCCAGATCAATTATGAATGGTCTGGGGAAAAAGTTCACATATGAGGGATGGGTATAACTTCTATTCGGGGGGCGGCAATTCTCACTTGACAGCACCTTTGGATTCACCCTTCTCCTGCACGTATCGATCTGAGGAGTCCCATGATAAGTCACGCTCACGGTCGATAATCACTACTTACACTGTATAGCTGCGTGTTGTTTTGAACACGAGGGATGGTCCATGGAAATATCAGCGACTAGACGGTCACGTCCGATCAGATATGCACTCTGCCTCTGGATATGAAGAAGTTCTGATGATGGATGAGATTTCATTTAAGATTAAGGATATGATGGGGCGGAGATTTCTGACTTACCCACTTGTTCACTGCCCTTGAAAACGTAAAGTCTCCAACTCAAGGTAGGTTTTCGAGCTTCTGGAGGCTCGTTATATTTGAGAACAGTACTCGTGCCATCAGCTGCTTTCACGGTATTGGTTTCTGCAGCAAGTAGCCCTGACTGAGCAAAGTTAGGTTTGGCTTTCTCCGGCTTGGGGGAACGGTCTCCGGACGAGGACCGGGGCCTAGAAGAACGCGACCTTGGCGAAGCTGAACGTCGTTGGTGTCGCGAGGACCGGTCTTCGTATCTTCCCTCTCGTGTCTTATCGTATCGTTCCCTGTCTCTCTCTCGTTCTCGTTCTCGGTCACGTTCCTGATACTCACGACGTTCGTATTTTGGGTCTCTATCTCTTTCTTGTTCTCGTTCTCGACCACGTTCCTGATACTCGCGACGCTCGTATGGCGAATCCCGGAACCTGCGCGACTCTCCTCGACTTGATGGACCAGCAGTCCTGTCTTCGCGATTTCTCACTTTACTGTTATCGTCGTATGCGCGGTATCTATCCCCCCGTGTTGGATCCCGGTCGTTCCTTGGCGCGCGGGAGGTTTCTTCTCTTTGGTAGGACATAGGTTCAGCTTGCACACGCATGAGCGAAGTATACACAGTTTGTATAGCATAGTGTCCTTACTTGGATTATTTAGAATGCGGCGGAAGTACTGGAGAAAACCTGCTGAAGCGCAAAGCAAATGAGTGTACTGCACTGAGAGTAGGATCAGGGTCGACGGCGGTTGACGAATCACGTGATTTTCAATATATCCTCAGTGATCTGTCGAATGTCGGGCCCCGTTCTCGTGGCTCATTCGGCTTAGAGCGAGGCGACGATCACACGAATCCAACCCGCATGCTGGGCTCAGCATCGCAGACGTCGGGAATTTTTGGTGCTTTTCCATACTTACAATTTGTCTCACAGAGTATGTTTGGATTGATATAAGGACCAAAAAACCTGGGGGTGGCATGGTTAACGAGTAGCTGAGGGGGAAAAATCAACATGTTTGCACCAGAAAATGGAGGCGCTCCCGAATAAACAGACACTGCCCAGGGCAAGGGCAACTTCGTGTAGCCCTGGGGATAAAGCTGAACGTAAGGGTGTTCGGTTTGGGGTGTTGTGGTGCTGTTTCCTGGTCGTGGTCTTAGGTCACCGGATGAGATATGTAAACAATGTTGAATGAATGTATTCCGGGAAGTATTTTCAAATCGGAGAGCAGAAGGTTACGGGGACTAAGGAACAGAACTCGTTTCTCGATACTGGGTTCCCCAAATCATGGATTTCATGAAGGTTCTTGGAATCGGGGAAATACAGACCGGTGGAACACGAAGAATAACAGTTGGGTGGTAATTCCCTAAGTACAGACCATGCAAAACAGTTCTGAAAGTTGGTGGGAACCCGAATCACCATTGAATATTGGATATCAATTAGGGCAATAAGTAGATTGCCGGCATGGGAGTTGCCGGGGGCTCACCACGTGAGTGATAAATGAGCTTTTTCTCACAGAGTCATCCAGATAAACCGAGAAATGAATATGGAAAGGTTTCGTGAAGCGAAGAGTAACTGTGTTATTCAGTAACTTCAGTCGAGGGGGTCGAGGGAAATTTCTCGCTAAGCTGTTGCTAACGAGTCACTTCAGCGCAACCCGCGGCGGAAGCATGAAGCGGACCGGTTTGGACAAAGAACGTAAACAGGTGACAACAGGGTCAATTGCAGAGATTGAGGAGATCCCAACGCAGATATATGTGCTGCCAGGGTCCTCCCTTAGTTCACATTTTCTCTCTCCCCACTCCCCCTTCCTTCATGCCCTCTCTTTTTCAACTCCTACTTCCAGACTGAACACTTGTTACCGCCGCCGTAAATGTTTGCCATCTCCATGTCCGGACCACGCTCTCACTCCCGGTCGGAAACCTTCCACGCCTCCCAGAGTGATTTCCCCGGCAATATCTCTCACCAAAACCCCATTCTTCCTCCTCATTCGCATGAATATGCTCCAGATGCCAATAGGGTCGTGTCAGAGTCGCTGAGTGTACCATATACTCGCTCTCGGTCGCACCTCTACCAGAATGTGGACATTTCGTTTTGCTGCACTTCTGAGCAGCCTCCGGATAGACAAGACGTACTTGGCCCAGAGACGCTGCCTTCCTCTGACACTACTTGCCCTCAAGTCTCGGACAAAGCGACACGCCCCGTCCTATCCGGTGTGCTTCAGATGGAGCGCAGTGCTTTAGCTGTTGGTATAGACACATTTCCTACGGCTGTGCGGTCTTCGACGTCAGAAGAGCCTGCGCCTGCAGCTTCACCCTCTTCAGCCGTCTCAAGTGACACCGGACATTGGGCACCTACTACTGTACTTTCAGTCCAGGAACACACCCCCGATTTTCTCAGACCCAAGAAACGCCGGGAGAAGCCTCACATTGAACTCGCACCCGATCAACCCCCAACCACTCAAGGCAGGCCCAGAGCGAGGGTCTATGTGGCTTGTGTTCAATGGTGAGGTTGGCCTTGTGCTTTGCGCCTTCGATTGTTTACTCAATCTTTTCCAGCCGGACGAGGAAGATACGTTGCGATGGCGCAAAACCAGTTTGTCATAACTGTGGTCGTCGCACGGCTGGTAATAGCGAGTGTAGCTATGACTCTGTACCTAAACGTCGTGGCCCCGATAAAAATCCCGGTGGTCGACAACGCATGGCACGAGATGTGAGAAATCAACTCGATAACCCTCTTTTACATGGCAGGCGTCGTCGTCGAGCTCCAGACACTCCTTCACCAGACGCACATAGCGGCAACAAACACAGCTTTTCATCTCTTTCACCGCCACCGATGCTTCAAGAGGGCACCATCGTATTACCCGTACCTCTTGTGATACCATCAACAATTAATACAGCCAGTTCAGGACAAGACGATCTTTGTCCCCCGGCTGCTACTGACATACATTCGCATTATATCTGTGGGTGTCATGGAGTATCACCTTGTCCTGGGCTGGTGGATAGGATTGGCTATGCTGGGGATCACAAGGCCCATCATTTGGTGAGTGAGGAAATAAAGATCGACGGTCGAGAAGCTAACGTTTCTCGTAGTACCATGACGTCTTCAGTCCACCAATCCTGACGACCTACGCCCCCAACTACGTTGCCAGTCAGAGTTACATCACTGGCCTCGATGAAAACGGGAATGAGCAGACAGATGACCACTCTGGCATAGCTAGCCAACCTTCTCTGGAGTTTACACGCGTCGTGTGGTGGGATTCTTTGCTAACATTTTACATGTCATCCAATGACAAGAGAATTCGAATCCTCTCTCCTTCACAACGGGATTCTGCAGCGCAAAACATAGCATCGGATCTTCGATTCGTTTTCAAGGCCTCAAACTACTGGTTCTCGTTTTTTCATATACCCACTTTCTTCAGCAACTTTTTCGATCCTACACGAAGGAAAGAAATGCAACCTTCATTGGTCCTTGCTCTCCTCGCTATGTCCACCTTTTGGCAGAGTTCAGAAATTGGAAGTGGTTCGGTTGGGAGAGAACGTGCTCTGCGATTCAGAGACGAAGCCCAGGGCGCTCTTGAAGCCAGCCTCAGCGTCGGGTGGCTCGACGAAACTCTCGCGCAAGCAGCCTGGGTTAGTTGGATCATTATAGATGGCAGTGTGCATAACTCATCGACTTTTTATTCAGCTCCTGGCCCTCTTCGAAGTTTGCGCTCACCCCCGACATTCTTCGGAGCGCTGTGTTTCGGCTTTGGTATTGCTCGACTCAATCATTCGTAGCTTATCGTTGACATTCCTCGATGCGGATGATCCCACCACAACGTTGTTTCCTCCTCGGACGGTCCCAGTTGTGCCGATAAAAGACCAACAGAAGACTTCCTGGTCTGGATATCAGTCATTGACCCATCCTCGTCAGGTCACGCCAAGCACAGTTATGTACTACACCTCAACTCCTTCGCCTGTTACCCATCACCAGGTGCCTAAAATTGGTTGTTCCTGCGCGTCACTTACCCTGGGAGCTCATTGGCCCTCGACCAACGAACACGCACCCCTGTGGGGTCCCACGCCCGCCTGGAACGATTCTTGGTCTCAAGGGGAAATTCGTAAAGAAAGTATCCGTCGATTATGCTGGAGCGCCATGGTCGCTGCCGCTGGACACATCTCGTACACAACGGCCCATCGGTCGCACAACCTGGATTTGTTCGTAGCTAACCCTGCCAACGTAAGCCGTCGCGATGTCCCCAGAGATTTTCGGGTTACAATTAGACTGACAATCTTGCTTTGTGCTTAGTATGCTCTTCTGTTCTCTGGAGAGTCAATTGCCAAGTCACCCGCATTGTCGACTTCGTCAAAGGACACTATATGGGCGCTTCAAGACCGATGTTTCTTGCTATGGCATGGCTGTATACGTATGAGGACAGACCAGAGTGCAACCGATGCGGAAAATGCGCAGTTTGCCACAAGGGCATGGTTAGAAGCAGATGCACTTGAGGCAGCATTAAATAGACATACGTGTTCTATTGAACGTGCCTTTCTCTTCCAGGCACGGGAGTACATCTTCAAGTAAGTGTGACACTGATTTCGGTCCTGGGCTTCACTAAGCAACTTCTAGCACTCGAATGAGCATTTCTTACGAGTTCCAGCGGTACATTCCTCTTGTTAATGCGTAAGCCGACGTGTTTCACACACTACTTCTTTGTTAATTGTATTCTTGACAGGAACACAAGCGGCTTATTCCACCGCCACAAGGCTGAAGAATGGTGTAAGTCCCTCTTCATTGCTCTATACAGTTGAGGTTCACGTCATTTTAGTGAGACATCAGGCTACCGTTGCGGAGCGTTTTATGCACGGCTTGCACACGATCACGGGAAATGCCAACAACCTGCTCGCTCGCCGACCTTTCTTCGTTTTTTGGTTCATGGCTCAAGTAACAAGGTCCCTGTCTTT
This sequence comes from Macrolepiota fuliginosa MF-IS2, assembly GCA_015584085.1. Classification (NCBI taxonomy): domain Eukaryota; kingdom Fungi; phylum Basidiomycota; class Agaricomycetes; order Agaricales; family Agaricaceae; genus Macrolepiota; species Macrolepiota fuliginosa. The sequence goes on along the minus strand of MU151052.1, from coordinate 326,869 downwards.
GTGGGAATGTGATAATACTTTGACGGTTGCTCTCGACGTCTGTAAAGCGCTTCTACCCGCAATTGATTAGTGAGCCTTGCCTTTTTATTTAACGTACCTTAACTTATTGCCAATCCCAGTCTTTCCGCTCTCTGGCCATGTCCAGGTACGCCGAATTCGGACCCTTGCTCCTAACATGCAACTGACAACTTGTCATAGAACAACGACTCCGCTACGGCGCCCTTCGCAAACGCCTGGATCGTGCTTGTAATGTCGCTCGTGTTGGGCCTCCTCCTCCTCTTAACTTAACTCTGCCTTCCCCTGCTTCTCCTGAAACTCTGGTTTAATTTGACTAATACGCTTATCGGTCCTTAGGACTATCTATTTTTGCTTCTGTAACTATTGTAATCGTGATGGATTTTCCGTGGTCTTTGCGTTGAATTTCTATCGTCCTGTAAAGTATGTTCCTAGTTAGGCACCAGACAACAAGTGATTGGAATAACACAAGAGATATCCATTGAATGTGAACTTGATCATGCATCCGAAGCGTGACTATAAAAGGAAAAATGGAATCATTCTAAGTCTGCCATAAATCAGCTCCAAGGGGTGCTTCTACAAACCTACAACTACCATCGTCACGACTCGCGTCTATCATGGATTCAATGGATCCCCCTCTTGACCACAATTCAGTACCATTTACCACAACACCAATATCTGCCTCACTATCATCCAGTCTTGGCCTGAAGCGCAGGGCGTCATCCCCTCTCTCGGACCCAGCAGTTGAAGGTAGTCGGAAGAGACTAAAAGAGGACACAAGCAACCAGGAAAAGGGGGGATCATACCAGGATTCTCGCTTCATAGAAGAACTGGCACAAGAGTTGCAGTGTGGGTGTTGCGCCGAACTTGTCTACAAGCCCGTGCTCGTGCTGCCCTGTCAGCATTTCTTTTGTGGCAGGTGTGTTCACCCCTTTCGCTTCGAGGCAAACGCGAGGATCAGATCAGTAACACTCGCTATTGTTATTTTCTATAGTTGCTGCGTCCTCTGGATAAGCGTGAGTATCATTTCACCCCAGCCTTCGCAAGAATATTCGTCCATGGATTATCCGAGTCCCAAGCATCCTTATCTCCACCCCTACACAATGGAACCGACTGCATATACTGATAATACCTGACAGAATGGCGGAACAAATTGTCCCTCGTGTCGTAGTATATCAACAATCGTGACTCCGTTTCGTGCGTTGCAGGGTACCATCGACGCCTTCCTACGCGCAGCACCACATCGAACCCGGACCGAACGGGAACGCCAACAAGCCGACGAAATTTATTCTGGCCACAATCTTCGTGTTAGTCTCATACATTATTGAATATCCATCGATCCCTCACCTGACCTTATTCTGCTCTCATCCAGTTGCCTGCACCTCGAGAAGCATCACCGGAACCTAATATTAACCAGAACACTGATTATGCCCACCCCTGTCCACATTGTTCGCCGGGAAATATCTACGGTTGGGTGTGCCCACAGCCCATACCTGATCCGAACATTGATCCTGACCATGCTTGGTCTCTCGACGATGGGTTGCCACAGGGACATGGGCATTGTGGTAACTGGTGAGAGATAGTGACTTCTTTTGTGTTCGTTCACTCTGATGGCGAGTTTGCAGTGAAATCATACTCGCCCTTCGCGCTCCATCGACCACCAAATGTGATATGTGTCAGGTATCCTTCTGTGGCATAAATGTTCAAGGCCGTTGTGTCGCTGCCCCTCTTCTTGCACAGCAACCGCATGGTTTAGTAGATATCAGTGATATCATTGAATGTCCCTATGTATATGACTGTTTCGATAGCAACAACGTCGAGGTGGAGATCATGCTGGACTACCTGACCGCGCAAAGACTGACACCCAGGCATATTTATCGCGAGGTAGGCAAACTTTCACACCTAGTCCTGTCACATCTGATCGTGCCCTCTAGATCGTCTCGTACCTCCAGTCTCAACCTCGGGGTTTCCAACCACTCATAGAAGCTAACACATTCAGCGACATTCATGGCGTTGCTGGAGGGATCGACCCAAATCCTAATTCACCCCGAACCAATATATGTCGCCTATGTGCCGCAGAAGTTTTCCTCTGGGGCCTCAAGGGGTGGTGGATCCGAGAGCGACAGAAGGGGTTTCTAGAGCCCACTGTCGCCAGTCGCAATGACTGCCCCAATGGTTCGACGTGTGCTCACCAAAAAGACCTTGGTTTGTGGATCATATTTTTATACTTTTGGCTGTGATGCTAACATTATGTCGACTTCATGTCGCCAGTACATGCTCGTGAATGTGAGAGAATGCTGTGCTATATTTATCCCCTCTTATTAATGTTTAAAACTTGTTAGTCAACCACATATTTGCATCGCTACCTTCAAATGCAACGCACAATGATCCGCACCAACTACCACCTCCAGCGCCACCCAATGTTCCAAGGGACACTGTTGGGGCATCAATACCTATTGTTCCTGCCGCCGAGCCGTTGCCTTTCGTTGTTGATGTCCAGGATGATCCCCTCACCTCTTTGCCTACAACTCCCGATTTTCGTGACGCCATAGATGCTTTTCTTTAACAAAACTATGATACTGGCAATGGAAAGCATATGGTTTGATAGGTACAACACAGTAACCGGTATAATCAGCAATACAGATATCAAGATCAATACGAAAGAAAGTCCTAAAGAACCCCTCTAATCCCAAACATTATGGTATCTCCTGCGGACTTTGATGGTGATTTGGTTTTTCCACTCCTTGGGCTCAGACCGAACCGACCCTTGGTCTTCTGATCCTGCTTCCCCTTGTGACTATCCGGTTGGGTGGGAGTTGCAGGTGGTTGAGCAGAAGATCTGAATGGAGAAGCCGTCATCTTTGTTTGTGGGCGTAGCTTCGTTTGTGGAGAAGGATAAGAATGGGAGCTAGGGGTCGTTGGCCAATTGGAGCGCGTGGGGCTGGGCTGGCGTAAATCTGATGTTTGTTTAGTCCAATGGACTGCTTCATCCTCGTTCAATACGATGGTGAAATCCTCGTCCGCCTCCTCGACCTTTCCATATTGCGAAGAGTCAAATATTTTGGGTAGTCTGTCTTTCCTGTTTGAGGGGGTCACAGGTGTCTCCAGATCCTTGGATGATGAGGAGCTGTGCGAGCTAGAAGTGCTCAAATTGGGAGTGTGATGAGGGTGTACGGCAGTGGTCCCGCCACTGGGTGCTGAAATGCCTGTGATAATGGGAGAAGGCCGGGGACGAGTAGGGATAGCAGACGGTCTAACAGGTGTGCGGGGCGTAGTAGGTATTCTCGGGTTCGTGAAGTTACCGGTACCGACGCTCTGGGAAATTGCTTGCTTTTTAGAAGGTGTTGTTGGCGCAGATAGGCTTGAAGATGTCTTGTGGTGTCCGGGTGCAATTAAAGGGGACGAGACAAGAGTCCACTCGTCTGAAGACTTTGATGGAATAGATCGATGTACCCTGGTACTGGAATCCATGTGTTTCTCGCTGAGTGAAGAAGCAGACACGATTGGCTGTGGTGTGAAACCAATGCGCAATTGGGAAGAGGTGGACCCCGAGGACTGATGTGGCACTGAACGTGAAGGAAGCTTCGCACGAATTTGTTGAGCCTCGCTGTGTTCCTCAGCGAGAGTTTCAGAGAGGACATTGCCGCCTCGTGACACTGAAAAATATTACTACACTATACCTGGGAATGAATGTTGGAAAGAGGCTCACTGTATGAAGTGCCGTTGACAGTGCTGCTACCCGCAGTCCTCCAATGCGCATCCGATGTACCCCGAGGTCGAGAGGAATGTCCACTCCCAGAATCTCCATGTTTGCCATTCGCCCCGTTGAGACCACCAGGGCCTCCTTCCGGGTATCGATCGTTTCCGCTATCTCTATCTTGCCTGGATGGCTTTGATGGTTTCTTCTGTGTATAAGACTGCAAATGATGGTTCAACAAGAATATCAATCATCATGATTCTTTGACATACCATAACAGTTTTCAAAGCCCTACACCAAGTATTGATTAAACTTGTGTCGATTGACAGATGGGAGAGGAGCTTACCTGATCTGCAAGCTCCGGCAACTGCACAAAGTCGCAACCTCATATACTCCCACTGATGTCGAATTTGATAAAGCACGATGCATTGCATGCTTCACAAGGGAAACGAGATGATCCAGTTGATATGTGGCGCCAAGAATCAGGAGTTGACTGAGGATTGCGGGTGCATGTTGAAGCGGCGTGATCAAAGCAAGCGAATAAAAGTACTGCAGCAAAGCCATTGTCACTGGCCATGGCTCCGACAAGTGAAGCGCACGGGGAGTCAATCGCGGGTCGAGTTGAGTTTCCTCTACACTAGCTGTCCCAAGGAGAACGGGAAGGTCGACATGCATGGCAGAGGTAGGTAAACGGGATAATGCGGCTTGCGCTCGCTGCAACATGCGGGTACGTTGGAGCTTGAACCAAGGCCAACGTTCTTCGAGGATCTTGCGAGAGCAAGAAATCTTTCTACCGTCGTCGCAAACAATCTCAAAGTCGGCCCACGCCTTTTCCTCCAGCGCAGCGAGTCCGAGCTCCTGCATTCGAATATCAAGTTTCAAGAGAGGAGGTTGGTAGATGCCGAATGCTTCTAGATCAACCACTGCGACATGATCCCAACTCAACAAGCGGCGGTTATAATCGTCCACCAGGTTCCCATTTCTATTTCCAAAAATCAGGAACTTGTTGCCCTCAGCCCACAAGCACCCCCTAAACCATGATCCGGACTCGATTGCTTTTCCTGGGTCAATGCGAGACCAGGTCATAGTGACGAGGTCTAGTACCCAAATCGAGAAAGACTGGTAACTATGGGCGAGGTACGTGCCAGCGATTATGAGGTGCGTGCCTAGGACAGCACCTGTAGGGAAGCGAAGACCAGGCGGAAGTGTGGATCCTGTCATTCGCTCGGAACGGTCTTCAATCTCAAAGTCGGCGTCTGGCAGAGGCAAAAAGACTTCAAGCTCCCGTTTAACGTCGGTAAACTACACCAGGGCATTGGGTAAGGGGATGGGCAATAGAGACAAATATGAGAACGGCTCACGTTGTAGTTACTATACAAGAAGATTTCACTTGGATGTTCATCAGTTGGTTCGGCGGTGTAAGGCAGATGCGTGAGAGTGTTTGATGGGGTAACCTCTGTCACCGGTGTCGCTTTGTCGATCTGCAACCTAGTGCCCGACGGTCCAAGAGCTGACGAAGCGTGAGAGGCTTGAAAGTCATCTTTGGGTATACGGACAGTCGAAGTCGAGGAAACCGCAACACTGCGATAAGTGCCGCAATGACGAGGATACTCCCGCTTCTGCACCCAAGTTTTGTTGACGAGGTCATATACGCAGACGTCGTCAAGCCATGTGTTGAAGAAGTCTTGGCCTCCAATGATAAAGAGACGATTGGCTGTTATGGATGATAGGTGTGCATAACGGGCGCGGGGGATATTAGGATCTTCAGGTGATATGTTCAATGATTCTTTCGGCAACCAGCGCCGGGTTTCGAGGTCAAAGCATCGAACATCATTCAATACACAAAGGTCCTCTGGATTGGGTGAGTCGGGTCGGTTGCTCATCCCTCCAAAAAGGACAAGATAGTTGTTCCCTATTACAAAAGTTCAATAGCAGACGAGGCTTTTGCCCGTAAGGACTCACAAGTATCAGTACTGTGAAAATAACGGGGTCGTGGGACATCATCCTCAAGGAATGGTGGTATGTACTCCCATTCAAAGGATTCCAGGTCGAACATATACAAGTCGGATGTCATTCGCCGTTCTGTAACGAGTCGCCCTCCCTAGTGTACATAAGCATTAAATGAAACGCGTAAGAACCTCAGGCTTACAAAAAGATACATCTTGGAGCCTATAACCGTGGTGGATGCACCCTGTTATATAGAAGGATCAGCATGTAAGCTGTGGTGGCTAGAACCCATATCACCTACCACCAACTTTGGGGGAACATCTCCAGAGGTTTTGCGGCAAAGCGTAGTCAAATCGTAGATAGAATGGAGCATTGCAAGGACATAAACAAGAATAGAGGGGAAAGGGTGAGAGGAAAGAGAACGAACGTCGGGCAGGGCGAAAGGGACGATGTACAGTGAGCGTCCTCACACCAACAAATGTCAATTCTGATCCGGGCAGAACCCCTCCGGAGCCCCGGCCGGGCCCTCGCCTGCCCGTAATACGGCCGACACTGGAACAGAGGCCACGATGGACAATTTGTGATCAGCCCTGGTTCTGGAGAAAGATGTCCCCTGCACCTGCGCTCAAGGCAGCGGCCAAGGTTTCATCCAAGAAATAAAACGGGCAGGGTCGCAGAACCGACTGCAATTTTCGATCAGCCGCTAATGAACTTACTCCTCTTTTGTCAATCAGATGGCTGAGTCAACGGAACATCCAACCGCCTGCAAATGCTGGGACTGAGGGCCCGGCTTAATCCAGCTTTCTGCCGCCCACTCAATACTACTCCCTCCTTCTACCCACGCCAATCCTTAAGATCGTACTCCATGGACGCTGTCATTTCTTCCTCCCCGGACAAGGTCAAGGTCCTCCCCCATTTACAGTACGAAACACATGATCACCTGTCGCCTTCTACCACCCTCCCATCTCCCATCGACCAATTCCGAAAATGGTTCCAAGAGGCGGTGGGCAGCAGCGTCCAGGAACCCGAAGCCATGTCCCTTTCCACCGCCTCCCCATCCGGTATTCCGTCTGCGCGGATCGTCCTATTGAAACAAGTCGACGCACGTGGTTTCGTTTTCTACACCAATTACACTTCTAGAAAGTCCAGCGAAATTCTGGCAAACCCGCACGCTGCGCTTGTTTTCTACTGGAGGGAGGTCCACAGATCGGTTCGTGTCGTGGGCAAAGTGGAGAAACTCTCCAGAGAGGAGAGTGATGAATACTTCCAAAGTCGGCCGGTCGGAAGCAGGTTAGGGGCTTGGGCAAGCAAGCAAAGCACCGTGATCGATGAACATGTCCTGGAAGACCGCTTAAAGAGAGTGCAGGATAAATTTGGAGTCAAGGAAGGAGACAAAGAGGGTGAAGTACCAACACCCGAGTTCTGGGGAGGATGGAGAGTGATCCCGACGTAAGCTGCCCATCCTTCTACATTTTTCCCTGCTTTGACTTTTGGTTCTCAGCGAGGTAGAATTTTGGTCCGGGAAGCCATCGCGGTTACATGACCGTGTCAGATACCTTCGAGTGGAAGGTTCCCCCGAGGAACACCCAGAGTGGAAGATCGACAGGTTATCACCATGACATCATCGTATTCAACGGAAACGTATTTCATTATCGTTTCCAAGTACACAAAGTCAATTATCGAGTATTTAGCTCGGGACGACTCCACACGCAGATTGCCAGCAGACTTTAGACCATTTCTGCAATAGACTTCTCGTTTCATTCTCATTCCCTTTGACCCACTCCTTGAGAGCGTCTCCCTGCAATGCTCGGCCAAACGAGAACGTCAAAGGAGGAAGGCGACTAAAAAGCGAAGGCGGTTTAGATGAGTTAATAAGGGCATTCAATGCCGCAAGGTAATGCGTTGCCAAAGCGGGGGGTAATCCACCTGCACGCAAGAAGTTAGAACTGGGCTTTTCGGCGAAGGACGATGCAATTTACCAGAGAGGAAAGCAACGCCAGGAACCGAACCCGGCACAGATCGAGCAATCACTGTCGCCGTAGCGAGCGCGATATCTTCTGGTTTGTATTGGCCCCTATTCTGATTTTTGAGCCCAGGCTGGGGGAATGAGGGCTTGATAATGGATCCTATGGGAAAGGATATTCAGAACATGTTGTTGCCACATGACTCGAGAAACATAAAGAAAAGTATGGCATACCCTCGAGGAGCACGTTGTATGCTTTCATACGCTCATATATCAATGTTATCGCTTTCTCATGAACTTCGACGCTTCTCGCCAAATCAGCATCCTCAGAGAATTCGACGTCAGGCTCCACAATAGGAACCAAGCCGGCCTTCTGGCTCATGGCCGCATATCGACCTAGAGTTTCTGCTTGAAGTTCGAGAGCAGTTTGGGTAGGCAGGCCACGTTCCTTTGAAGTACAAGCAATGGGAACACGCCACTTGGAGAAACGTGCACCGGCTGCTCGGGCTGCTTGTAGACGACCAAGCAAGCCGTCAAGGCCTTCTACTATGAATTCGGAAGGAGAGCTGGGGATAGGCATGAGCTCCCCGTTGGCACGAACACCTGGGATTACACCCTTGTCTGCGAGGATGGGCCCGAGCCCGAAGTCGATCAAGGTTTCCGCGTAGAGGATGACACCAGAAATGTATTCTACGAGGTACGGCGAGGAATGAGAACACGGATCATCTAGGTGATGGGGTGCATACCACTGGGAACAGCCTTGTAGGCACATTCTCTCCATTTCTTCCTACGTTCACGGTTCTCCGCCTCTGACCACACTCTTTCCTCGTGGTTGTTCAGCGGGACACCATCGAAAAGTGCCTGCATGACATTAGGCGACTCATCCGTCGCATAAATTCCCTTCCCGCGGGGGTTGACGAGTGAATTGGCCGTTGTGATCAGTTCATGGGCGACGTGTGGAGACCAATATGGTTGCAGAAAGACGTCTAGGTGGAGTGGTGGTAATTCTGAGGTAAGATCTGGAACAGCGAATAGGTTGGGTGGAACAGATTCGACTTTGGAGTCTGGCATTGTCGTCTCGTTGAGAGAGATGAACGTTTGTGATATCTTACCAGAACTCGCGGCAGTGACGAAGAGATTAGATATACACTGCCTATTTTTAGGGCGTCTGTGGGGACTTTCTGTCATCTGACAAACTGCAACATTCCCGCCTCCAACAACGGTTCGAGAGAGTGAGAGAATTTTATCGATTGATCATTATCTCGAGAGCCAGTTCGGAGCAGTAGTCCAGATAATCGTTGACATTCCAGAATCCAGAACCCAAGTTTTGAGCCAAAGCTTGCCGATTATTGAATACAAACACCATTGCAAAGTAGCCCTTGTGGAAGCAAATATGTGTTCAAGATGATTGATTCCGGAAGTATGACGGGTACTAAGCAGCTCGATCCAAAATGTTCAAAATTTCAGCTTCAGTTTTCAAATTATGCAACAGGCGTGTTTGCGGTTGTTTGATTCAAACAGAATTTTGGCGCTGTTTTGTGAAGCCTTTGCTTGACATCGTACTCTTGGCTGCTTGATATCCCCTTGCGAGTTCGTTATGCTACTACGGAATACCCAACTTCTCCTCAGACGGAACAATGTCTTTCGCGCACGATTCCAGAGTACAAATACTGGGCCAGAACACCAAGCTCACGATGAAGCAATTGACTTTCGACCGCCTTGGGTTTACGCCGCGTCTCGGATGATGATTTTCACCATTGTCCCCAGTGCGTGGACTCATGAATGCAACTTTTCGTAGCTGATGCAATGCCGGACTTACTAGGCATTGTGGTGTACTCCGTGTTTTTCTATGACTTCGGAGACAAGGATCATGTGTTCCGACCAGTGAGGACTGACCTTTCTCTTAATTTCGGGGTCATCATTTACGAACCTAATTCTTCCGACAGGCCAGGCGGTGGGCACTCAAGCAGAAGGCTGCATTCTTGACACTCTCACCTGATGAGGAGCGAATGCTCAAGGCTGACAAAACGAAGTCGGAAACATCATAACAACTTATGCTGTGATGCCTAGATGTGAATAGTTCTTTGGGGCTCTATCTACTTTGGTGCACCCTAATCTAGTGGGCCATATGGGATGTCGCGTCGCGTGAATGACCAGAAGAGGAGGGATCGTTGACTGGGACGAGGGGGGGTCTATCGGAGCATATCCCACGAACGGAATGTCATGAATGCGGCAGTCGCGTCAGAAGGCAGATGCCATGTGTTCCTCGTACATTTGAGATTGTGGATCTGTGCGGACTTTGTCGTGTACTCAATTGGCGAAATATACCTCAGATGAGTTTAATTCCTTTAGGCTCGCTACGCGAATGAGGCGCTGGAGATTTGGAGACCGAGGGGTGATCGAATGACTGTCCTATAGATTTCAGAACACCGCTCTCCGAATGGCATTGACCCCATTTCTTCAGACTCAGAATTTAGTTGTGACCATTTTTCAAGCACTTTACCGTGACTCGGTGTTGTCAGGTGTTTCTTGTATGGCCGAGAGAGTGATTCCATTCATGCCCTTTCCTGTAATATGCTGATGTTGAGCTACTTTGAGCATAAACATCATCAGGTTACTTGGAATCTGCAACTCCTTGTGTACTCGTCCCTATTATCACGGCGTTAGCTCTTGTATCGTCCACCGCGCGCTTAGTTAGAGTAACGCAGAATCACAACACGGCGCTGATAGCTGCTTGTCAGTAGTCAATCAGCCCCTCAAACCACATGTATATCTCACACCGGCTTCAGCATACCATACCCATACGTGATGGATCTTAAAGATCTGATGGCGAATGTCAGAAGAATGCTGGAGGAGGATCACGCAAAACTTCAACAGTGTGCCGAAGAGAGAAGGAAGAGGGAAGAAGTCAGAGAGGCAAGGCGGGCAGAAAGGGAACTGGATGTGGGGTATATTCGCGAGGAGCTCATCGAGATACAGAACGCATTTGAGAAGTTAAAGGTCATACGCGCAGATCGACAAGACACAGACCACGTGGAGGGAGAGCGAGGAGCTGACCGTTAGACTCGGACAAAAGAATTTATGTATGTTATGTACGGTTGAATATACAGGCTGAGGCGACTGGTTCCAGTAGGACCAACCTCTCAATATTTCGATTTAAATTTAAATTTGGACTCACACGTGATCGGCCCGTTCACGCGTTCTCATCTGAGAGACCACTTCCCTCGATTCCTGGCCGTGCTTGTAGGTGGCAGCAGCCAGGCATAAATGTCCTTCAAACTGCCCGGGCAAAACCCTCGTCCTCCCCTTATCACTCCCTCTGCATCTCCGCCACCTCAATCATGGTCTGTGAGAAACGACGCTGCACCACCATGCAAACGACAACGGGTGGCCTCTGTATCGCGTTCTTCAAGCACAAGTACACGTCTGTCTGTTAGTGCCGCGGAATCTACGTTGGATATACAAAAGGAACGCGAAGCATCTCGAGTACGACTATTGGATGCTTGGTCTCAACTTGCAGAACGATACTCGCGCAGATTGGATGAGGATGATATTGTCGACATACGAACTGGGGAAATCGTAAAAGACAACGGCTTTCTGAGGGCAACTCGTAAACACAACTTTGGTGAAGCCCTCGCGCCGGAGGTGGTGGGAGGAGATGGGGGATATGATTCCCAAGCAGAGGAGGTATCTGAGGAGGAAGGTGCCGATGAGCTGGATGCGCTTCCCGAGGAACATGATCTTCTGGAGGATATTTTCACGAAGAGCTTGCGGCCGAGTCCATCAACAGTGCAGAATGGCGGTTCGGGCGATAGGAATGACCTAGAAGAGTTTCTCGTAGCCGAGAAGCGTAGAAAGGAGGAATATGGGAGCGACGTAGGGGAGGAGGAACTGGATCTGCCTCCTATTGCTCGCGGTCGGGAGGTGTTGTCACCGTCTCCGGTGGCCGACGACGGATTCAGTGACGACGACGAAGACTGTAGCGTCCACGAACGACCTCCTACGAGTTCATCCGTATATGAGTCCGCTCGAGAAGAGTCTTTGTCGGGTGACGAGCTCGATAACTGGGAGCCTACCGAAGCCACCATGGTTGTCCTTACCAATGATGAACAGCATTCACCTCCTGACGAAGAATCCGAATATGAATCCGAAATCGAGATTATCGAATCACCTGCTCCCCCTCACAAAGCCGCCCAGCACGAGAAGAAACGAACACCCCCCGCACAGCTACAGACGCCTCCCAATTCCCACTCGGATACTAACCCGCCATATACCATGCCATCACCTCCACGGCTACCATCTCCCCAACTTCCCATTGATATTCCGCCTGCGCAGAGAATCAAGGACAACACTACCTCTTCCTTGAAATCGCGAACAAAAGTACCCAAGGTTCAACCTCCCCCCTTACGAGCGCCCACTCCAGAAGTCATTGATATTACAGACAGCGAGAACGAGGATCCTGCCCCCGGCCTGATTCAAACATCATATTCTCCATCACCTTCCCCGCCACCTCCGCCTTCTCCACCAGTACGTGCTCGAAGTCGAGCCCAAAGCATCGTACCGCAGGTTGTTATCAGCACATTGCCCCCTCGACTAGCCCAATCTAAAGATACAAGCAGCGGACCAAAATCTCAGTCAAACTCCCCAGTCAAACGTGTGAAGAAGTCGTTGCCTGAACTTCTGCCAAAAACCTCACCTGCGAAGAAACCGACTCCGAAGCCCAAGTCACCGCAGCTTCCGAAGAAATCCCACAAAGCGACAGGGTCGAAGTCTGCCAACGGTCTAGGGCCACATAAGATACAACCGGAACCACTGGACGAGGGCCGAGACGCCTTCGGAGGAGGTTCTCCAGTTGTCAACTTTCGCAAGTTTAATCCAGAAATCAGGGAACGCCATATTACTCCAGTTCTTCCCGCAGACAAACCACCCAGGCCCCGCACAGGCGAAACTCTACCCACAAGTAGGACGCAAACGAGCCATAAACGCAAACGCTCTTCCTCTGAACACGAGCCAAATATATCTCCCAAAGCTCCTGAGAAAGGTACAGCGATTACCAAACCTCGCAAGTCTGCTGCAGGTGAGAACCACCCATCAGGTCTAGTGGCTTGGAGGCTCATGGATTTTTAGGACGGACCAGCAACAATTCCTCACAGCGTTCTTTGTCGAAGCCAAAACATGCCTCTCCATCCGATGAGGATGGTGACTCGATTTCGGATACTGAGCAAGACCAACGTCACCATGCTCCTCGCCGATTTGCCTCCGCCTCCGCCTCCTCCAGTACCCAATCACATTACACACCACACACAACTCCAATGCATCATTCTGGAACGTACCTACCTTTTGGGGATCCTCGAGTTCACGAAATCCTCGCTGATACCATGCAACGGCTTGCTGCTCTTCATTGGGCACCAACTCACCCGGGTCCATCCGGACAGGTGCATCCTTACACTCCAACCCACCAGAGATTTTCGTCCGTCGGACCGAACTTCATGTATTCAACTCCCGACCACTTACATCCATACCCCTTCAGTTATGATCCATCCTTTTCCAAGGCTACCTTACCTCCAAGCTCCCCTGAACCGCCGTCATCACCTGTTAGACCTAGAGAACGCCGAAAGTCCCTTGTTACGCGAAGTCGATCGAGGGGGAGAACGGTATCTTTCCGCATCGAAAAGGGTGAGAGTCAATCAGAAAGTGAAGAAGAACCGAAGTCTTTGCTTTCTGAAACTCTCAAAGCAGCATCTTCACGTCACCAGGCACAGGACAGATCTCGTAGCCCGCGTCCATCTAGAGGGAAAGGGAAAGCAAAGGCCATCGTTCAACATAGTTCTACTTCGGGATCCGAATCTGAGAGTGACCACAGCTCGGAAGAGGAAAAACCCACGCGCGCCCGGACTCCTGGCCCCGAACCACGACGCAAAGAACGGGCAATGCCGATATCAGTTCCTTCATCGTCCTCCTCTCGTCCACGACCTTCGAAAAAAAGCTCATAAAAGTCTTGGACGAAACGCCAGGGGGCTCGGACAATTGAAGATTACCCTGTTCTTTTATGTTACGTTGCGCATACAGTGACTTGTATATCTGTGCTTTCTCATCTGTCTTACTTAGTTGTATGTATTACCAATGCTGGTGTTGCTGAGCGTCAACAATTTGGAGCCTGAGTTACTTGACGGATGCTCTGTTCTCTATTCTCCCAAGTCCGTCACGTGGCGCTCAATTGAATTGATGATGGCCCCTCCGAAAATATTTTGATCTGAATTTCGACGTCAGAGATAACTTGAGCTTATGCTATCACCCACTTCCTGATTTCTGAGCACTTTAGTTTGTGGCCGCTTGGAAGCGATATAATGCCGCCTGTACGTCAAGAATACAATGCCAAAGCCAGACGGTCGACAGCGGGGACGAGGAAGAAGGGAAAACTGAAGAAACGAACGCAAGAGGAACAAGCAAACGACACCGATCCGAACGCTGAGATTGTTGTTCCAAAAAGCGCTCAGGAAAAGGAGTTGGATAAACGCCAGCGTCTGAGGGAGGAGGTATGCTGATCTTCATTTCCGCGACCGACGTGCGTTGATCCCCCACTTGTTTCTAGCTTCGAGCACAATCGGACAACTGGAGTAGCAAAAAGAATAAACGCTTAGAAAAATACATTGTCAGTCCATTCACCTGCATATATGCGCAATACAAAGACTCATGTTACCGCAGGACAAGAAGCTGAAGAAAGAAGAACGGGTTCTGATCTTCGAAAAATTGGCGTACGTGAACCTCTTGCAACCAACGAAAGGAAGTTGACGGATAACAGAAAATCGCAGAATGGAGTCAATTCGGCACTATTACAATCCTCTTCTACTCTGGGAACTGGGAAGACCTTGACGCACCAAGAGCGTATGGAGAAAGACGAGGATTTGCAGGTTCGACATGCTATGCAAGGTCGCAATAGGAAACGGAAGAGACATTCTGGAGTTATGGATATGATGGATGCTGGCGACGATCTGGGAAGTGAGGGTGAAGGTCTTAGTGAATCGGACGCGGAATCGGACCATGAACTTATGCAATTGAAAATGGACACCCCGGACACACGAGAGGTTGAAAAACCATCAATAACAATGATGGATGCGCCGGCGATGGTTGGTGGCGCTCTACGAAGGAATGAGGATGGCACCATAGCAGCACCCGTTCTTAGGAAAAGGTCAAAAAAGGTACTGCCTTGTATCTTTCAGTCTGGGAAATACTGAAAGTCGAATTCAGACCGGGGTCGGGAAATGGAAAATCTCGCGCTTAGAACAACCATCTCGGGTTGATGATTCGGATACATCATTCGATAGCTCGGATTCTGCTTATGATTCGTCTTCGGAGAATGAAGACAAAGAAAACGAAGTTGAAGAAATGGACGAGGAAGAGATGGAAGATGCGAGTGAAGATGAGGAGGAAGGGGGTGGTGAAGATTCCGATTCCAATGACGAGGGCCAAGAGGAGAACCAACGGCCGAAGAAGCTCGGTTTTAAGGAATGGGCGACGGGGCAGCTCTCGCTCGCCAAAGGTTATGTCGCCAACCCCACAAACGTTAACGAGGAGGACTCAGTCTCGATACCTCCGGTTGAGCATCCTGCCAAACGAAGAAAGGTCAACGGCTCAGAACAGATGAGGGGTCCCCTTGGTGAAGACCTCGCCCTGCCTACGACAGCGTTCGCTCAGCACGTCCTGAAGCAAGGGAAGGCTGGAGAAAGCCAAAAATCTTATGTTAAAAACAACACAATCCATCGCCCGCCGGACGTTGAGGAAGCTCGTCTTCTGCTTCCCATTGTAAGCGAGGAACAACCCATCATGGAAGCTATCATGCTCAACCCAGTAGTGGTTATATGTGGTGAAACTGGCAGCGGGAAAACGACGCAGGTTCCTCAGTTTTTGTACGAGGCTGGTTTCGGAAACCCTGGCAGTGGTATGGTATCCCCCTCACCAGGATCCCGCAAATTTGCTGATGCCTGCGTTAGAAAACCCTGGAATGATTGGCGTCACACAACCTCGCCGAGTGGCTGCCATATCTATGGCAAACCGAGTTGCACACGAGTTGTCGCTGACCTCGTCTCAAGTTTCCTACCAAATTCGTTATGATGCCACCGTATCACCTTCGACATCGATCAAATTCATGACTGACGGTGTACTCTTGCGAGAACTGGCCACCGACTTCTTGTTGAGCAAATACTCGGTCATCATTATTGACGAGGCGCATGAAAGGAGCATCAATACAGATATTCTCATCGGCGTTCTGAGTCGTGTCATCAGGCTACGCGAGGAAAGGTGGAAAGAAGGCGAAGAAGGGGCGAAGGTTCGTTGCGCCTTCCTCTCTACTTATTCCCCCCGTCTTATGTGCTTTATTTTGTAGCCATTGCGCCTGATCATAATGTCAGCGACGCTCCGTGTCAGTGATTTCGCGGGGAACAAGAGCTTGTTTCCTGTCTCTCCTCCAATTATCAATGTCGCTGCACGTCAGCATCCTGTCACTGTGCACTTCAGTCGGCGGACATCGCCAGATTATGTTACCGAGGCGATCAAGAAGACTTCTAAGATCCACGCCCGCCTACCACCCGGAGGCATTTTGATATTCCTAACTGGACAAAATGAAATTATTGGTGTTTGCAGACGTCTCGAGGAACGGTACGGACGAAAAGCTCTCCGGCAAAGGAAAAGAAAACGTGACGATCGAAGAGCTGTCCTTGAGCAAAGCCATCGTCGGCTTGAACAGCGACCATCAACCATCAACCCCTCGCAAGGTGCGCAGCTTATACTATATCGTCGAGATTCCACTGACCCTATGTCCAGTTGATGTTGAGGCCGAAGACATTGAATTTGAAATTGAAGATCAAGCCCACGTTGATTCTGACCTGGATGAGACTGGTGTTGGTGGGGAAGACGACTTGGAGAGTGATGTTGATGAAACCCTCAACGACGAGCTTGGAATTGATACAGAAGAGAGCGATGGTCTGTTGTTACTGACTTGAGACTATACATATTCATTAACCTCTTCATCCCATAGTTCCTATGCACATTGTCCCACTCTACTCATTGTTGCCAGGCGAAAAACAGATGGAAGTCTTCAAACCGCCACCTGTCGATGCACGATTGGTAGTCGTAGCCACAAATGTTGCCGAGACATCATTGACGATCCCAGGCATCAAATACGTGGTAGATTGCGGTAGAGCGAAAGAGGTACGCAAAATCTGCTACAGAGAATCTCATCACTGAGAGTGGTTATCAGCGCAGATACGACGTAGTAAACGGCATACAAGCATTCCAAGTCACCTGGGTATCGAAAGCCTCCGCTGCTCAGAGGGCTGGTCGTGCCGGACGTACCGGTCCAGGTCACTGCTACCGGCTTTACTCCTCAGCCCTGTTCGAACACTACTTCCAACAGTTCAACCCGCCTGAAATTTTGCGAGCTCCAATTGAGGGTGTTGTTTTGCAGATGAAAAACATGCATATAGATGCCGTCGTCAACTTTCCCTTCCCAACCCCTCCAGATCGTTTCGCGCTTCAGAAAGCAGAAAAGGTGTTAACACACCTTGGGGCTCTGAAAAAGTCGGCTTTGATCACAATGCAGCTCGGCGATCCAGGCAGTCAGATCACTGACCTGGGCAGGACTATGGCACTATTTCCTTTGTCTCCTCGTTATTCACGAATGTTGGCAGCGGGTCAGCAACACCAATGCCTTCCCTACGTCGTTGCGATCGTTTCTGCTATGTCAGTTGGAGACCCTTTCTTGTATGAGGAAGCGATTGAGGCGGGTGACGATTCCAAAAATGACTTGGAGCCTGAGGGCCCCTCGCACCTGATAAGCGAGGCTGCCAAAGCTAAAGAAATGAGACGCATACGCAGGAAAGCGTATTTTCAGACACAGCATGTAGGGGAGTCCTGCCTCTTGTTGGACATGAGACTCATTCAAGTCTTATAGAAGCATGCATCTTTGGGAGAGTTCACGAGTGATGTCTTGAAAATATTGTCGGTGGTTGGTGCCTATGAGTACCATGGTGGAGGAGCTGGTTTTTGCTCTGATCATTTCGTGCGGTTCAAAGTGAGTTCAGCACATCCCTCACTTGTTTTTTGTTTTCCGTGTTCACCTATTTCTGATAGGCAATGGAGGAAATACATAAGCTTCGAGCGCAGATCAGTAATATCATGCAGATATATTTCCCCGAGACAAATGCTCAGTTTTCTCCCAAGCTCCCGCCTCCAAACAAAATCCAGGTTAGGGAACCCGTATCATTAATGGCTGTTGGGTACTCACATATTGTTCAGATCAAGGTACTCAAACAACTTATAAATGCAGCTTTCGTAGACCAAGTTGCCATTCGTAAGGATCTTGTAGATCACAGCGACTCTTCTGGCTCTCAGTATAGTAATAGCCATGGTGTACCCTACCGGGCTATTGGGATCCCTGAGGATGTTTTCTTGCACCCGTCATCAGTGTTGTCAGATCGCCCGCCACCAGGTTACGTTGTCTTTCAGGAGATAGTCAGGACAACACGGGTATTTGCAAAAGGTGCGTGTCTGTTCTAAAAAGTTTCGGAAGTTTTTGTTTATGTCTATAGGATTAACTGCAGTCAATCCTGCATGGCTCTCCTCTCTTGGAAAATCCACATTGTGCACATATTCCAAACCTTTCAAGAGGACTGATGGTGTGCTAATGACTGTACCGCATTTTGGTCCCGAGGGCTGGGAACTACCAGCAGTGAAAGCAGAGGGACTTTTACCTAGCTGATGTGTTAACTGTATGACTATGACATTAATACATGATGTAGATATAAATTATGGACTGGGGACTGCTGATTAACGTAGGGTATTCAATTAAGTCAATCAGGTCATGTAGTTCATCCTACCTTCTTCAATAACCCGCCGCGGCTGTTTCACGATTTCTTGTTTTTGGGTATAAAGAGATTCGGTGCCTTTTTAGGCCGTTTGGCCGGTGGTTGGGGGGGACGTTTGTCGTTTTCTCGCTTGTTCGAGGGTCCTTCTTCTGCGGATCTCTTGACCCCTATCACTTGCGGTTTTGACTGCTGATTCTTGTTGTTGCTACTAGTGGGGGCATGGCTTGCGCTTGCGCTGGCGTGGGTTTGTTTGGTTTGTTTGAAATCTTGGGGCTGAACTAAATCGGTTGGCACAGAAGAAGCGGAGGTGGGGGTTTGTTTCGGTGGTTTGGGGACGTTGTTTATTGTGGGAGCGGGGACGCGCCCGGTGAAGTAGGTGTGGTCAGCCTGATGAAATGTATAGATTGAGCGATCTTGCAAAAAGGGCAGTGAGGACAGGGCAGACCTCAATGAGACATGATCGGCTTCTCGCGTCGCCTACGATCGCCCGCCAATTGGCATCACTTCGCTCTAACGTCGCTGCATTCCCCAGAATATATAGAGAAGACTTCGCTCGGGTCAGAGCGACATTCATTCGCCGCGTGTCTGAAATATGTCTGAGAGACAAGAATATTCGCATGTGAATGCGGCTCACCTGATAAGAAGCCGACACTCTGCAGACCGGGACCAGCACGAACACATGAGAGAATGATAACGTCTTTTTCCTGGCCTTGGAATCCATCAACAGTGTTAAAATCAACGCGACGTAAGATATCCTTTCCAAAGCGCTGTTCAAAGTGTCGTTTCAACTCCATGATCTGTGCCCGATACATGGAAACGACCCCGATGCGATGGTCCAGATTCGTCGTGTTCGTGTATTCCACACTGAGGCGATTGAACAGAGCCACAGCAGCATGACACTCGGCTACGTTTTTGATAGAACGACCGCTCGCCTCCTCGAGACCTTTGGATATATTGAAGAACTTGTACGTCCCAAATCGTGGGTTCGTATGCCATGGCTGTATTGTCTTTTCAGCCATTTTCGGACCGTCCTTAAGTCTGCCCTCATAGAACACAGCGCTGGGGAGTTGACTGATGTCAGGGTGCATGCGATACTGAATACTACAACATGTTCAGCAGTAGTCGAGTACCAGAACGAATGAACCCATACCTCAGAAGGTGAACCGCATCCGGCTGAGATTTCTGCATGCGAACAAAAAGTGACTGATTGTAGCGATATTTACCTGCCTGAAAAGAGGGGTTATGATCCTGGAGTTGAATAAATCTGATCCCTACATACCTCTTGCGAAAGTACGGTTGGCGGCAACTGCTGGGGGTCCCCAACTAAGACACAACGTTGACATTTGTATTTCAATGGGATCAGGGTACTGAGCTCGATAGCTTGGGCCGCTTCATCGATGATGATCATGTCGAAATCAAGCTGTTCAATGACTTCGTGACCAGCGCCTGAGAGCGTCGAGCAGATAACGTCTGCCTCAAGGAGAATCTTTTGCCTTGTGGAGCGGCGCAAAGCGTCCATTGTGCGTGATGCTGATTTCTGGTCATCCTTCAAGCGGTCCATCCGACTAGCTAACGCAGTTCTACGAGTGTTGAGTTGGGCGATTTCAGTTTGAAGAGAAACGGCACGGCTACTGTCGGTGTTCTCTTCGAGAACCTCATAGAGTTTATCCTTCTTCTCCCTGATCTCTTTGAGCTCATTCCGCACCGCTGCAATTTCCCCGCTATTGTTGCCGTCTTTAGGGGGGTCAATGGCTTGATCGACAAGGTGATCAAGCGAAATGTCCTTGACTGAAGCATTCATTGAAGATTCCGTGCCAATGCGAACCACCTTGACCGTGTCACCACGCTTCTCGGGACCTCTGTATCCGTCTTTGATACGGCGGGCTATTTCGTCAATCGCTGCGTTACTCGGCGCACAGAGAAGAACTTTAGGTAGTGGCGGTTGTTCGGATGCGGCGTGGTGTCCAACTTGAATAGGAACGGCGGGCCGGGATCGTTTTGCAAGAGCCAATGAAACAAGACCGCAGATTGTTGACGTCTTTCCAGTTCCTGGTGGCCTGGATGATGTGAGCTACGGACTTCTTATTACTATCCTTCATATACTTACCCTTGGATTAACGCAAATCCAGCTGTCTTCATGCTTTTAAGAATAGCCACTGCCTGGGGCTCATTGATCTTGAATTCAGCCATAGTTTTCTGCACCTGGTGTTGCTCCGGGGGGCCTATGCGTGCGAGTCGAGGTCGCAGAACTGTATCGGCAAAATCGTAGTAAGGCAGAGACTTGAGGGCAGCATATTCTCGGTGAAGGGTGCTCAAGCTACCACGACCATTCAACTACGGATCAAAAAAAAAATCGTAGATAGAACGTACCTGAAGACTTTACTGATCTTCCAAGATGTGCTGATTTGGAGACCAGGATCGTCGACGCCATTCCTGACAAAACAGCGCAAAGAGGCTTGTGTTCCCTGGTAATTGGAAGTGAAGCTCTTGGTTTTCGCGAGGGTGCATTTGTTGGTATGTGGATTACGAAGTAAAACAACATCCGTGTCCTGAGCAAGGTACCATTCCTTGCGAAGGTTAGCCTCGAACGAGATGTCAAGCTCGAGCCAACTGTCAACGTATTGCTTTGACGTAATCTTACACTCAAAGACTTCCTGAACTTCATCTTTGGCCTGTGCGATTTGTGCCCAGCATTCCAATAGAAGTAGGGGCTCGAAAATACGATGGAAATGATCAAAGTCCATAAAGACATCGGGAATGGATGCAAGCCCGGCGTCGAACCCAGGCGGTACCGGGCCATCATGATCATAATTCCAGGAGAGCAGGACTCGGTGAAGACCAGAGATGTCTGGTTTCATCCGCATCTTAGCTCTGCGAGCCTCTTCGCGTTGTTTGACCCTAGCAAGCGCAATATTCTCTCCCATGGAGATTTCCAGAGTCTTGATCTGGCGTCGCTCAGCAGGTTTCCTAATTTTGGGAGACTTGGCAAACTTCTTCCCAAGACTCGCAAGACCACCGATAGGCGCCTCATTCTCGGATTCAGATTCTCCCGATTCCGAGGAGCTTTGTGGGGTTGCGGGCTTCGCAGCTTCATTCTTAAAACGCTCTTTCGGTTTTGGTTTCGGAAGTGAGGTTTGCTGGTTGCCAGGGGTAGGAAGAGATTTGTCTTGCTTTGTGAATGCAGGGACAGCTGGCGCGCTCTCTGCGAGCTTCCATTTGTCTTTCTTGTCGAAATAATTGGATATCGTAGGCTTCGATTGAGTGAGGATATATTTCTTCTGGTCCTTAGGTCCTTTGGATTCTTTGGGCGGAGCGGACGTTGAAGGTTTATGCTCCATCGTTGCCTTGTCGACAAGCTTCGTTTCCTGCTTCGTGGGCTTCGGTGGTTTGGAGACAATCTTCTCGGAGATGATCTGGATCTCATCATCATCTTCAAATATAGCAAGCGTCTCTTCGAGAGTAGTGATATGGGATTTATCGAGGCGACTCCGGGTTTGGTTGACATCATTGCGTGCGGAATTGACGTATCTTGTCAGTTTCGTGAATGCAGCTTGGCAAGGACGTATCTCTGTCTTACGGAACAGTTCGAGTAAGGACTGGAGTAGGGAAAAGGACTGATGAAGAAGCTCCTCGTCCGTCAACCGCAACCAAGCTGTCAATTCCGTGAGGACACCCTGGAAGCAGGTAATCATCTTCTGCCCGATCTCGGATAGACTTTTGAGCGACGCGTTGGATTTGCCTTTGTTTTGTTTCCGCTGTTGTTGGTAGAAGGCATTAGCCGCGCCCTCAATGACCTGCCACTGGGCTAGCATATCCCTTCCAAAAATGAGCGCATCCCTCATCCATTCGATCATGTCGTCGTTATCGAAATAGACCGACCAAGCGGGTGCGCGCTTGAAGATAACGGCAATAGCTTTCGACATCAGAGTCCAAAGCTCGATCAGCCGTGAGGCGGGTCCATGTGAGTCGTCGCATCGGAGGAAATGAGAGTTATGTAGGAGACCATCAGGTTTGGAACAAAGGGTATCGATGACGTCGGTGAAACATCGAACAAGGGATTTGGACAAGGAACATGCTTCGGGGACAACGGGTGCGTAATTGCAGAATTTATCGAGAAATTCCAGTAGTCCATCGATGGCAGGATCTGGCAATTTCTCCAACAAGGCCCGGATGCACTCCAGACGTCCGTCAACATCGAATGCCTGCCCGATAAGAGTTTTGGCAGTAGTGTGGAAATCGTCAACTGGGGAAAGCAAAAGAAGCATCGCTGCCTTGCCAACTTTATGACGTTTCAGGAGATCAGAAAGTTGGGAGGAGGTACTATAATCCACAACGTTCTTGACGCTCTGGAGGAAACCGGCGCGCATCTCTGATAAAGCGGAGTTGACAGAAGTAATTACCGCACCTCCATCTGCGTGTGCTTCCCCGATATCAGTAACCGGAAGGATGGGCTCGAAAGTGTTCTTGTTTAGGGTATCGATATAAGATGCTTCTGCAACCAGGCAAAGGATGTCAGCAAGACCGCTATGGTCTTGACGATGAGTGGATTGGTGGACCTGGGACCACAGCCCAGTGCGGGTGGATAGTTCGGGAATTTGATTGAGCGATTTTTTCAGCGCAACGCGACCGAGTAATCGACACGTTTCCGTAATGACAAGCGAAATCTGTCGGACATCTAACATTAAGATCTTGTTCAAGAACTGGCGCAATGCCCCGCGTGCACTCGACCATTGCGTTTTGTCATAATCGCGATGAAGAGCAACGCGGCTCAGAACATTGGCATGGATATCAACGACAGAGAGGAGGGCTTTCATAGCTCGGGTATCGTCTTGTGTGTGCGCTTTAGAGAAAATGGATGAAAGGAGCTAGAAGCCCAAATAAGTCCACTTGTGTGCGTTGGGTTCGTCTCTAAGACTCACACGTGCTGCGGACTCGAGGACATGCGGACGTGCATCGCCAAATCGTTCATGTTGCAGCTCCTCGAGTAGAAAATCGGAAATCTTTGCCACGACAGTGCTATAAATTTTATCCGTCTTTTGCACAGAGTAGAAATATTCGAATATCCATGACAAGTACCACGGCTTCTCGTCTGATGGTTTAGATTTTTGCATGCTCTGTACGAGCTTGCCAAAGGCCGAGTTGTGCTTTACGGCATCGAAAACCAGTAAAGCATACTCTGGCGCCTCGTCCGCCCAAAAAGATGCTTCCAAACGCTTGAGCAAGAAGTTGAAACAACGCAAGACTTCGACGAAATCTGGGAAAACAAAATTAGCACACGCATATAAATGGAGATGATAAACGTACGGATGTCAGTATCACTCAGATGACCCGATACTGTTTTGCGAATATCTATCTCGCACCGGTTACTAGACTTCAAGTATTCGATAGGAAGAAAGCGCAGAGCAGTGCTGAAGCCTGCCCAAAGATCGAACATATCTACTGCGAAGCGAAAGAACGAGAACTGGTCAGAGGTCGTGTTCGAGGAATCTCGCGATGTGAGGCCATAAATGAGGGTCTCCAGGGCTCTGATATGACCATCAGTGAACTGATCAGTGGGCAGCGGAGCTGCAGGATACCGCAAAGCTTGAGAGCTTGCCCACTGCCTCACGACCGACGTCTGTTCAACGAGCAGCACGAGGATGCCAGGGGGGATAGTCTGAGTAGGCCAGCTCTGGAACACCGTATGTGGAGGTATGGAATGGATGATGGTTTGGATTTGTGGGTCTGAAAAGATAGCCCAATTTGACATTATCCGGAGTACGAGGGGGGAGGAAACATCCGACAATGTCTGAACCATGGGATCGGAATTTGTAGGAGTGATTCCTAACCGCTGAAGTTCCGCGAGTACTTGTTTGACATCCCAAGCGTCAAAACTTTCCCAGAAGTTATCCAATATGTCTGCTGAAAACTTGGCAAAGTACCTGAGGGAAGAACATGAGACTACCGGAAACGCAGAGAGGTGTAATGCTCACGTCGTTCGTGAAGTCTTCTTAACCTTTTCGAACTCGGCAACACAGTCACAACATCCCATTAAGCAAAAATGTAAACTGCCTCTCCATGTCTCGGCTTCCTGACCGTCATAGGCGAACAATCTGAGGAGAAAGGCTGCCGCTGCGTTGGTCGTTGAACCTGCTAAGCTACAGAACCAATGTAGCTTCCCGGTCTTGTCTTTGGGAACGGCAAGCAGGTAAGAATAAATTCGAGCTAAGATCCGGTCCGTTGCTCCTGAATTATCGACAGGATCGTCGCGTAGCTTAGTGAGCAGTGTCTGAATATCGTCATTTTCCATGCAGGCCGCGTTAGTGACGTTCCTCGACGTTCCTCGTACCGAAGGGAAGGGGGGGACAGGAAGTTATGTATGTAGAAGAGTGAACGAATGACCCTGCTGCGGTCCAAGGAGAAGAGGAGGAGGAGTACAACACATCCTAGGACAGAACGCGTCAATGACTGGAGACTGCTAGTCACGTGTACTAATTTCGATCCACAAGTGGCAGTGATGACTTCAAGCGATTCCAATTTCTGAGGTTCACCAACAACCACCTTCAGCTTTTTAGCTTATTCCCGACAGACATGGATAACAACGACCTTGAGAAAATTAATGATTTGCTCGACAAAGACGTTGAGATCCGAGAGGTATCAACCTTTTACCTGGTCCTCATGTATAATGTTACAAATAACCACCTCGTTTTTAGAAAATAAAAGAACAAGTCAACGAACTGGATAAAAAAGCGAGAACTATGGCTGGCATTCTCAACAGAGTCCATTCTACGCCTCCAGGCGCGCGTCAGTCCTTGTATCACACAGATTCAAGAACATTCTCAACGAATCAACGTGACTAGTCCCACCCCTACTGGATTCCGTCCGCCCGGTTCTCCAGAGCTGCCAAGATACGATGTCCCAATTGGCATCTATTGTACCAGAGAACCAATTCTGGCGCTGGAAGGACATGTGGACGAATTCCCTCAGGACAGCGATCTCTGCCGTGGCTATGGTCCAGTACCTAACTAAACGCGATCTCGTTTCCCTCCAACAAGTCTCGGACACTCTAGGCTGTAAGGGCATCATTATTGGAGTTCTTGGAACCACGATAACCCTTTTCTGGGCCCAGTCAAGGTTGAATGGGCCAATCGTGTGGCTTTACCCGTGGAAGATTATCTGCACGGAGTGATCAGCCTAGTTAACGATCTCGTATGGCAGCCAGCTAACTTTAATTGAGTCGATTTGACTAGGCTGATCATCCGTACTAGTCGCGTTTGGCCGTGAACAGTGTTACACTTGGTAATTTCGAGGAGCCCATCAAGATCTCCATCTTCGTCAAGGACCTGTTCGCAGGTTTTTCCATGGTTACTCCTAGCGATCTTCACGCTAAGCAATCCATGACTGACAATAATTTCACAGCTTAACCTGAAGAACGACGTTCTACGTAGACGCTTCGATGGCCTAAAATACGACATCAAAAAGATCGAAGAAGGTGATTTTTACCTTGATCGTGACTGGGAGAACCCGATTGATTTGGTCCGACCAGTTGTGTATGATGTCTCCTTGCGGAAACTCGCGACAGTTAAAACAGCGAGTGCGGACATGGAATCCTGAATCACACATATATCGTCCTTGTCCGTCTGTGTTTCTTATGATATATGTTGTACCGTACTTGCGTAATTCCACCATGGTTGCGTGCTTGTTGGTTGTGGGTCCCAGCGTCGCCAGCGCCTATCGAGTCATCCTTATTCAATTCTGAGCGGAGTTCGAAAGTCGCGAGTCGAATTAATCATTGTCACACACATCAACCATCTCAACGTCCGGTTTCACACAATTTATGTCCGGCCTCTGAGGCAACGTGTTGGCACCGACACGTTGTTTCGCGAAACCAAGAATACATGGACCGGCGGCGAGGTATAAACTCGAGACCCGCTACCTCAGAGGGTACGTCAGCCCAGAACCTCTTCCAGTCCTTGACCCCTTGTCGGCGATTGAAAGTAGGCCGTCACGCCTCAATATTCCCTTGCCTTATTCGACTTGATTTGTCGGGCTCACGCGTCATCTTCTGTTCCGATTGTAGAGGTAGAATATTGGACACAAGCTGCGGAAGCCATTAGGGTGGTAACAAATAAGTACCCAATCAATTCGACCACAGAGACGATTGGGAGAGTCAACAGACTGATCTCTGCTTGGCCCACTGACGACACACTTCCCGCGGAGGGGATTGATGCGGTTAAACAAACCTTCAAGCGACTAACAAATGGTCTCCGCGACGTCGAAACTTCGGCACTTCAAGAAGAAAAGTAGGTGCTTTCCAGGCTAGACTGGCTGTGCATTGACATTGCTGTAGGGCGCTTGACGATGCTATTGAGCGCGTTGAAATATTAATAGCACTCAGGAAGGCGCCGGAGGCTCTTCCACCAGGTGAGTCCCTACGCGGTGTTTCACAGCCTGTGTCCCGACTATTTTCCAGAGAAACGAAACAAGCGACCACGGCCACCCTCCCCTAGCACTCCAGCCGCTTCCGTGCTCAATCCCGTGAAGAATTCTGTTAGCATTACACTTCCAGCAAGAGGTTCCGTTGGTCCGAGCGGAGCAACCCCCCGTGACGCAAAGGCCAGGAAAGACGGCCGTACAGACAAATTTCCGCTGCAAGAGGGTCGTAAAGTAGCTTTTCATCCACCTCCTAATAAGGGGGCTGGCGGTGACACCGATGAAAACACGTGGATTCTGGCACTCGTCACCAAGTGCATAACTAGTACCAAGGGTACCAAGTACGAAGTCCAGGACGCTGAGCCGCAAGAAGACGGCCAGCCCGGCGTGTATGTTTTCTCTGTTTACGATCTTTGTCGGGACTGACGCAGGCGTAGGACATACGTTGCGACCATGAAGTCTATCATACCATTACCAGATCCGAATGCAGCCCCTGGAACTTCAGCGCATGTTAGCTCCTATCAAGGCTTCCCGGCTGGCTCTACAGTGATGGCTTTGTATCCTGATACGAGTTGCTTCTATCGGGCTGAGGTAATTGCCACACCAAAGGAGATGCACTCTACTGGCCGTGTAAGGAAATTGGCTTGTCGTAAGAGGTGAATACTAACAAGTTGCAGGTCGTGCCTTCGTCAAAGCATATGCCAACGTACAAGCTCAAATTTGAAGATGATGACAACCAGGAACATGCAGTTGCAGCACAGTGGGTGGTTGAGTGGCCTGGAAACTGAGGCTGCTACACAATAGATAATCTACAACGGTTGATATGTTATTGGAATCTTTGGTAGTGTACGATGTAATTTACGGACTGGATTGTAAGCATAGTATTCACAATGGGCGCTGAGTAGGCGAAAACGAGCACAGGCTCAGGTCCGAGTCACGTCATAGGCCAGACATTCTGGAGTCTGAACACATCAGGACCGTCTCCAACTGGGGGTATATAAACCAGTGGAGTCGCAGTAAGAACCACACGAGCTCTACACGATGTCTATTGCACGCCAACTCTTTCGTGAATTCCGCCCGCTTATTCGCATGCTGGATGAACCTTTTGGCCGTACTCGAGCTCACCTCCCTGCCGTGGCTCGTAATCGTGACCACAACGATTTATTCACCGACTCATTTGCGGGTCTTAACATGTTAGCTCGTCCGGCTGTCGACGTAACGGAGAAAGGAGACAAGTATGTTCTCGACGCTGATCTTCCCGGAGTCTCTCGAGACAACCTGGAGGTTCGAATTGGTGACGGAAATCAAAGCATTACAATCGAAGGCAAGGTAACGGAGATGTCTGGGGTGTCCGAGGAGCCGTCAGAGACCAAGGCTGGCGCGAAAGCGGCCGCAAGCTCTGCTGAGTACACCGACGGTATGCCCATCAGAGTAATCACGTTCAATTCGTTTAATGATAAATGGGTTCTAGCATCCCAATCGACCTCATTGGCGAAGACGGATAAGGGTGAAACACAGATTTCCGTGGAACGCCCGTACAGCAGGAACTACTCGTTCACCCGGACGGTATGGCTTCCGCGTCCGGTAGATCCCAATAATGTGACGGCCAAGTTGCAGAATGGAGTGTTGAACGTCACTCTAAATAAGGCAGTTGACGAAACGAGCAAGGTAGTCAATATCGAGGAGGTACAATGAAATTCATCTTAAGTACATTGTATGTAGAATATATTATGCCCTAGGTCAGGCCTTCAGGGGTGTGTCTAAACGTGACTGAATGATGGAAGTGTCTCCTCCGGCCCCTTGCCATTCCAAGCATCACCACCCCATCTCCTCTTTCACACCCTTCCTATGCCCCGCCCAGGAAACTTCATCGTCCTGAACCCAAATTCCAGTGACAGATACACCCCCTTGGACAACTTCCCCAAGGTGCTCGAAGACGACATCGATGACGCGGTAACCGAATCCGAGCCAGACGCCGAGGAGGAAATTGACCAGCTTGATTCCGACTCGGATACCGCTCTAGACCAACAGCAACAGCCAGATGTTCCCGCTCCAAAGAAACCACCCCCATCCAGAAGTGGTGAACGCCGCCCTGGCCAAACTCTACTACCTACGGTTAGAATAGAGAATATTCTCCAGGCAGAAGGTATCCAAGCGTTCTGCTTCCTTATACGCCTTCTGACGTAGCATCTATCAACAGGATTACTCGGTAATCTCAGCCTCTCAAAGGAGGGTATATTCTTACTTTCTGTCGCCACCGTACGTATGCCATATTCTGTTCTCCAGACCTATGTTTGATGTTTCTGAATCCCAGGAAGAATTCATCAGGCGCATCGTGAAGGCTGGTCACCAACGCGCATCGCAGCAAAGTAGAAACATGGTCAGATATCATGACATGGGTAGGCTGGAATTTAGCGTATATGCGCACACAGACTTACCATCGGTTCTGCAGCGACCGTCGCACGGGACCAATACGAGTTCCGTTTCTTACAAGGTCAGCTTAACTCATTCCATTTTACTGGCTGGTTCTGATAAATACGGACAGAAACTATTCCAACGCCAAGGACGTTGTCCAGCGCTTTCACTCAAAGGAACAAACGTGAAAGGGAACTCCTCAAGGATGACCCCGCGATGCAATTCCACGATGCTCATGGCCAAACTCAACAACCCCCATCTTCACAAGTGGTAGTGTATGTCGTATCTTATGAACGTGCCATCATGCACTGACAGTGATGATAGTATCAATGGTCGACATCCTGATGCTTCTGAACCATCTCCTCTTCCAGACATTGTTTCTGTCTCAGGTTCGAGTTCATCTACCGGAATGAAACCTCCGCAACCTGTGCGCACATCAATACCGCGTAAATCATATAGCAGTGCAACAGCCATACCAAAAGAACTCGTACCTCCAGGCGCCATTGACAGCCTTGAATCGTCCCCCCCTCCAGATGGTGCCTCCTCCTCGAGTTCAACCTCATCTACCTCAAAGGTACAGGCACGCACATCATCAAGAGCCCGCATGCCATACCCGGCAAAAGAGCGGTTGGCCGAGTCCGCTGCAAAACGCCGAATGGCTGAGTCGACTGAAACATGGGAAGAATGGAAGGAAAAGAGTCGCAGATTGTACGGAACCGGTGATAATTCGCGGCTAAGAAACTCTTCATCTGGCAGCACGTTGAATGGCACACCACCATCTCACTCCGCGCCTCCTACTCGAGACTCCTCGGACATTCCACGTCTCGCGCCAGAATCTCGACTAGGACCTGACCCCCCTCCCATGGTGGCCCCGACACATGACAGAGGGCCCCAACTCCCTCCCCCAGCGACAACAGGGCCTTTAACTGGTCCCGGAAGCGCTTTTCTTCAAGGCCCTGGTGGACCTTTCCCCCGCCCGCCACCACCCACTACCACTCCTCCAACCCATCCTACACCAGCTGCAAGCACTTCTTCATCTGCCGCACCTGTTCCATCTGGCCGGACGATATATTCAACGGATGATCATGTAGAAAATGAAGATTAATGTGGCGTAATTTTACGCACTTCCAGGTGTTGTGCTACGGACTCCATCCTGTTGTCGAATCAATTTGTGCCTAATATCGTATCACGTATACCTGTTCCCTGTTATCATGTGTGGCATCTGCATTTGCCCTGCTCTGTAATGATTGAATAGAGATTTTCAGTAGCTGTGCTCCAGTGCGGTCGAAGACTGCGGTGATAAGATAAGATTCATATTCAAGAAGTCCGCTCTTGGCTCTATCTTATCTAGCATAGTTCAGAGGAATACCGAATAGGTCATATGGCATGTGTTCTCAGGTGACAATGGTACTCCTGGGATAGGCATACAAATCCGTTACAGGCCCTCCACTCTCCGAGGTCCAGGTAACTTGACCATCAACTTCAAGCAAGAACCGAGACATATACCTAATCATGGCCACTCCAGCATCGTCTTCTTTCCCCCTTCCCGACAAGCTGCCAATTATTGACATTGCTCCGTTACTCAGTGCTGACCCTTCCTTCGAGGCCCAAGAAAAGAGAAAGGGGGTTGCTGATGCGCTGCACTGGGCATGTGTCGATTATGGGTTCTTCTACTTGAATATCGCGGCGTATGTGGATCCGAAAGAACCTGAGGAGCTGTCGAGGCTTGGGCGCGAGTTTTTTGGGCTCCCGCAAACTGAGAAGGACAAGCTCGCTTTGAGTAATCAAGACCACGCTCGAGGTGCGCGCGTGTATTATTACATGCATCATTTGTATCGTATTGATTTGGAGATGCTGGGTAGGGTACGCTAGATTGAAAGAGAATGTCACGAATGGGAAAGCGGACAATCATGAGGGATTGGATTTCTACAGGCCTGTAGAGGACCCAGATAAGACAAAACCGTTGTGGGGAGAGAATCAATGGCCTAGCACTCCGATCGTGTTTAGGGAGAAGTATGAAGTGTGGGTGGAGAAGATGAAGAAGCTGGGGTTGATTGTTATGGAAGCGTGAGTGTCTTGTGCATTGTTTGTTGGGTATGTGCTAACGGGTTGACAGTATGGCAGAAGGCTTGCAGATGACGAAGGAGGAGTGGAATGAGCTCCGTGCACAGGTGGATGATAGTTTTTGGGTTATGCGAGTTATAGGTCTGTTTTCTGAGGATCCGAATTGGTTCCTATTGATGGGAGATGCATAGGGTATCCCCCGCTTCCGAATGACCACGATGGGTTTTCCTGTGGAGCACATAAGTAAGTCTGTAATAAGTCTGCGATAGAATATCATCGACTTACCATTGGTCATTGCTGCCAGAGATTATGGGTGCTTAACGTATGTATATATCCATCCACTACTCCGAACAGCACCTCACCATCAGATACCTAGTTTCCTGTATGCTGATCCAACGCCAAACGCACTCCAAGTTTTTCTTCCTCGCCCAGGCACTATACAAGCAGACGCCTCAGGTCTGCCTGCAGAGGGTGGGGAGGAAGGCATCTGGATAACGGCTGATCCCATTCCAGGCTGTGTCGTGTGCAATATCGGCGAGAGTAGGATCTGTGTTTGGATAAATTTCGCATTCACTAATCTCCTCTGCCAGTGTGGGAGACTTGGACGAACGGTCTCTACCGGTCTACCTTGCATCGGGTGGTTCATAGAGGGTCGAATTATCGGTATGCTCCTTGTTTCTGAGCGAGAACAATCCATTAACTCTGCTCTTCTAGTGTCTCGTGAGTATGATGTAGTAAATGGATGTGCGGGTACTGACCACCCCAGGATTCCATTCTTCTTCGAGCCCAATTTTGACGCCCTTGTCAAACCTTTGGATGCTGCTCGTAGGATTTGCGATACACAAAACCGGGATAAGAGAGAGCCTTTGCGGGAGCCAATAGTTTATGGAGAGTTCCTGAAGGGCAAGGTTGGGGGTAACTTTGCCACTGGAAAAGATAGATACAGCAAGAACTGAGTATATAGAGCCAGTCAGGGTAAATGAATTGACTGCGATCTCCCCGATCGCGTTTCGTTCGCGTTCCGTCACGTGCATTCACTTCCTCCAAATGACCATCGCGTTCTTGACTCGATTATCAGTTATTTCTAGATCATCGATACTCACCCACAGGCGCGCGATGTCTTCGAGTTTTCAGGATGCTGTTTCAAAGCTAAGGTCACCTGTAAAGGAGCTCGTCAGTGTTGTCACCGAGAAGGGGCAGAAATATGCTGGCGAGACTGAAAGTGACCAGAAGGAGGTCGTTAGTTGGATAGAGAAGAGCAGTGAGACCGTTACCGAAGGTATTTTGAAGGTGTGTGCTCAGAGTATATATGAAACTGGAGCTGATCTAAGCCCATGCCGCAGGACTTGGACGCTGTGCTTCTCCCGAAGACATATGTTGCAACAAATTACTTCACCGCGGCAGATGTTGCCCTCTATGGTGCACTCTATCCCGTGGTTGTGAGTTATATACGCTTTTGGAATTGCAGGGACTGGAAGTGCTTACATGCCAATTTGATATGAAGTCGAAACTCCAACCCGTCCAATATTATTCCACGCCTTCGATTGCTCGTTACTTCGACCACATTCAGAGTCAGGAACCCATCCGGACCGCTGTCGCTCCTTTCGAACCTGTATTTGGTGTTGTCCAATTTGACTTTGACAACGCCCCTGCCATACAAAGAAAGGCAGAGCCCCCGAAAAAGAAAGAGAAGAAGGCCGCTGCTACGCCTGCTCAGGAAGCTCCCCCCGTCGTCTCCGGTCCTCCTGCTCCCGCTGCCTCTGAAACTGGGACACCAGCACCGCCAGCACAAGAAAAGACCCAAAAGAAGGAGAAGAAAGAGAAGAAGAAGGATGTAGCTAATGAGGAGGGCGGTAAGAAGAATAAGGGTGGTAAGGCTGCTCCTGTGGCCGAGGATGCTGGAGAACCTGTTCCTTCGATGGTTGATTTGCGTGTCGGCCATATCGTTGATGGTGAGTCCGTTGAATATTGGGTGGCAGAGTGTCTCTAAGAACTTCCTTCAGTTATCAAACATCCAGATGCCGATGGACTCTATATTGAAGTGAGCCAAGTCAGAAAAATTGAGGAATATCATTGACACCCTTCTCAGCAAATTGACCTTGGTGAAGAAACTGGCCCTCGTACTGTCGTTTCTGGTCTTGTTCATTATATTCCCATCGAGGAGATGCGGGATAAGTACCTTGTTGCTGTGGTAAGATTTCGTTTGAATACGATGGGTGTTTGAGTCTCAAGTAGGTTTCTTAGTGCAACTTAAAACCTGCCAATATGCGTGGAGTCAAGAGTTTTGCCATGGTCCTCGCCGTATGTATCTCGATGCATTACAGTGGAGATGTACTGATGATAATTACTCAGGCTACCTCTAAAGATGGCAAGGAAGCAGGCATTGAACTTATCCAGCCACCTCCGGGCTCCAAGCCCGGTGAACGTGTCTACTTTGAGGGTGCTGAATTTGAGAGTGAGTTTGTGCCAGGAATGATACCTCACATCGATTGATCTGGATTGTTTCTAGCTGCTACGCCGCTGTCGCAACTCAACCCGAAGAAGAAGATTTTTGAGACAGTTCAACCCGGCTTCACCACTCTCGAGTCCCGAGAGGCTGCTTGGGTAAACCCGGCCACAAAAAGCGTTCACAGAATTCGCACTAAGGACGGTGTCTGCGTTGCACCCACGCTGGCCGGGGCCTCTCTATCGTAAACTCGACATATTCTCGTAGATTAGTCTACCCTTTTTCATCCGGAACAGTTTGAAATCTAAGCGCGTGAGGCATGAGTACGCGTGAAATTGTGTAAATTGTGCGCGACGCTAATGACGCGTTGTTTGGCAACATCCATCGGTATCAACAAATGCGGAAAGCTCTGACACTGACATTTTCGTCCGTGAACTTGTGCGAGCAGCAATGCTTCCCCGACCGCCGCTGAGTTCACTGACTCGCTCCTTCAGTACCTCTGCCTCCCTCGGAAAACATGTCTCCCACATAGGCCGAAACCCCATTAAATACCCCCCCTCTGTCGTCCTTACACCTACCGCAACCGAACTCACTGTTACTGGACCGCTCGGGACAACGTCTATACCCCTCAGGCCATACATGAAGATCACGAACCCCAAACCAGACACCATTGCAGTTACGGTAGATGATGCAGAGGTCAAGGAACAGCGGCAAATGTGGGGTACAACGCGTACGCTCATCGCCAACGCCATCCAGGGGATGACAGAGGGATTCACTGTGCCGCTCTACCTTGTTGGAGTCGGTTTCCGAGCGGCGGTAGAGGCTGACCCACGAGCTGCGGCGGGAGTGAAAGCCCAGCGAATTAATATGAAAGTCGGACATTCACATAACATTGTGGTGGCTATTCCGCCGCATATTAAAGCTGAAGTACCTATCCCGACCAAAATTGTCCTGTCGTGTACGGACAAGCACCAGTTGGGACTCTTCGCGGCGAAGATTCGGGAGTATAGGAAACCGGAACCATACAAGGGAAAGGTGTGTTGTGCTTCCGTTTGCTATTTTGAATGCAGGTAGATTCAACAATCCCATACATTTAGGGCATTTTTGTTGGAAGCGAGATGATTAGGATTAAGAGTGTCAAGAAGAAATAGAGGATATGACTCGAGATCCATTTGATTCTCGTCTTCGCAACCCAACCAGTAGAGCATGTAATTTGCAAGTACAGAACGACACCTTCAGTCTGAATCTATAGTATCCCCATAATTTATAAAGGCTGCTAATGTATTACGGTGTTGCGCTTAAAAGTACAATGCGACAAATGCTGGTATAGCTACAAACGAAATAAGCATGAGGTATTATAATGATGAGTATTCTCGAAGTCCACGAAATCATGCATGTGTTGAGCAAAGTTGGCAACAAAATGTACCCAAAGAACGAAACGAAACGAGAATGGGAAATCATTCAGCTCTTTGTCCGAATAGTCTTGTTTGACTTGCCCTTCTTTCCACTCGCCTTGATATGCTCTACAATAGCGACATCACTATCCTCATCCTCCTCTTCTGCCTTCTCCTGCTGCTGCTTCTTTTCCTCTTCTTTGGCAGCTCGTATCTGTCGCCATTCATCTGAGAACGTCAAGATCTTATGCCGAAGTTCGTCACGCATTGTTGAAACTGATGCATCTTTCCAGTCAGCTTGCCTCTCGGTCATGCTCGGTCGTTCCTTCGTCTATTATGCGGCTTTTCAATGTTGAAAACCTTGTATCTAGTAGGGCGATACGTACCATAATGATTTGGCAGTAGCGCTGGGGATCGGACATGAATGTCACAGCAAAATGGAGGATGTACAGCCCACAGTCGCAATAGTTGGGCTGAACGGGTACCTATAGGCGTCCATGTCAGTAGAGGAGGATGATGGAAGCAGAGAGCACGCACCGGTGCCATCTTAGCAACAGCAGGCGTCACAGTCTCTATCTTCTTCTTGTCCATCGCCTCAAGCTCCAACCACTTGCTCAATTGCTTCATCGCCTGCGGGTGTCGGTTTCCTAAGGAATCCATAATGAACACCTTAGTCCTGCTTGGCAACAGGAACATAAGCATCATCACGCGGGACACACAATTAAGACTGACCTTGGTTGGGTGTCCGGAGAGCGTTCATCGATAATGATAGGTTCTGCAATTGAATCCTTGATCTTCTTCCTCCGTGGGTTGTTCATGTACGACTTCCCATAAAACCGGGAAGGAGCAACTTCCACATCCATTGGCACGGTCGTCGATTGAGAATCATCATGAATCTCTATAGGGGTATTTGCACCGCTAGCCATCGTCGAGTCCGACACTATGGACCTTGACGAGGATTCAACGACATCTGCCGCTGCAATTTCCGAGTCAGCGTCGACATTCATCGGTGACCCTGGTGTAAGTTCGGAGTTCGGAGTTTCAGATGTCTTAACAAGCTCCTTCGTTTCTGGTGCCAAGCTAGTTGTTGATGAATTTTCGGTTACAGTGGTAACGGAACAGGATGTCGCAAATGCCAGTCTTTCTACTTCGGTCTCGCTCGTTGTCCCGTCTTGTATATCCTCTGCGGTGTTATTTTGACTCGGGATTTCCTCAATCGTAGAGTGGGGCTCAGGAGTAGGCTCAGCCATAGGCCCAACCACATTGTCTGCTGCTTGTGTATCCCGTACTTGTCGTCTTGTCACTGCGGTATGGGGCTGCAGGGAAGGTGGTGGAGGTTGTAGTGTGTGCTCGGGTTCGTAAATGAGTGCCAGGTACCAATGAAGACTGAAACATTCCCGAGAATTGATAAGTCATAGAGGTTTTACAATGCGCACACGTACTGTTCATTAATAGGTACAATGATGTATTTCTTGCTGAAAATGTCGATCTTCGAAGTCCACTTGCGCACACTGTCGTAGCTCTCTTTGATGCTGTGACACATGAGCGTTTTGGTTTATTCCGGTAATGGAGTGTCACGTACTTGCGTTTATTCAGCTTTTTGTAAAAGAACGAGTTGAAAATGTGGACTTGTGAGGCCAGTTCGGGATTCGTTGCCTCTAGTTCCCTCAGCCAGGATCTGGTAAAATAATCATTACAATGGCCACACCCAGCGCGTTAAATGACTCACTTAAGCCCAAATTCTATCAGCGTGTCGTTCAAGAACTCTTCAGGTTGCAAGCGTAAGAGATCGCCCGTTGTCACATTAATGGCACCAGGTGCACCAGGCGGATACACCAAAATCCTGTACTGGATTAACCAAAAAAGCCAGTGTCGTGAGTAACAAAGGAGTCTTACACTTCATCCGCATCATAATTTGGCGCTTTCTCTTGCTGCCTGGAGGATCGTCGGAGGGTTTTGGGTTCTTCGGTGCGCTGTCGCTTGGGACTGACGAAAAAGTCAGACATAAAGAGATCATTAAACGGAACAGGACCTACGGAGGCTCATTTACAGAGACTTTGGCAGCGCCATCCTTTGGTTCCTGGGTATCTGAAGAACGTTTCCGGATAGACGGTCTTGTCACGTCATCCGATGTGTAGCGGTATTTCTGAAACCCTTCCACGCGTTGTTTGCTTGATCTGAAGAATGTCACGTCAATACAAGACAAGTTTGGATGATGGGAATACCGACGAGGATTCAACTATGTCTATGTCTGCATCGAGGGACTCTGACGTTCTATTGGGCTCAGATGAGCCGCGTTTGGCGCGTGTTTGTTCTCCACTGTCGCCCTTCATAGAGTCGGATGAGTCATGTAGATTGTCGGTACTGTATTTGGCGGACTTTGAAAGGGTATTCCATAATGTCCTGCAGCCCCTGCAAAAGGGCGTTAGAAATGCCATATATGATCTTGAAAATACACCTACAATCGGCGGATGGTTTCACGTTTGACGGATCGTGCAAGCTTATCGATACACGCCTTATAGGTACTGATGCCCCATCCTTGATTATTGGTATCAAACCGTACAGAGATCTGTCCTCTGTTACCAGATCCTGTGTGACTTCAGTAACATGGACTTAGGGTCAGGAGGGACCAGCGCACCAGGTTGGAAAACACTGCTGTAATTTAATACCCACGAAGCAAAGCTCGCCTTTTCCAACGATTTGAGATAGAGAAACACCGGGGCATCGGTGTCGAGTTCGTATGGGTCTGATACCTGGAGAAAGCTTAGAGATATGACGAACAATACCCAGCGATGACATACCACAAATTCTGAAAAATTGCGCTGGGTGATTTCAATAGGCCCAATCGGTTTTGATCGTGCTGAAGTCTCAAAGTTGACCGTCGTTCCGTTGTTCTCGAAAACGATAGTATCGTACTCAGGTAATCTTTGAATACCAATCAGGAGCATCGATATAGGGAGTCGGGCGGACCATGTTTTCGTATGCGTGTTGTTGATACTACTGCGTAGACCATGGAGTTCGCTTAAACGATCTGAGCCGACCTGCTGAGGCTTTGACTAGGAACAGAGTCGTATGAACGCCTTTTCAATTATTCAATCAGTTGGAACGTACCTTGGAACCACCCGCCTTTGGCTGCATCCTCGTTTTCCGTTTAAAATTGACGATTGGCATTGATGATTCCCTGCCTTCTTGTTCCTTGGCCTCGATCCTAGCCACAGCTTGTAAAACTTTCGACGCCGGTTTGCTCGATTTCACAACGTGATTTTTCTCCACATCATCCTCCGGAAATGTCTCTATAGGCGAGGAACTCCCTCGTCTGGGTTCCTCTGTTGTATCGTATTTTGCTTGAAGTCGCCTAGTGTTCTCTCCATCTCCAATTAGCGAGGGTCCGGCCACCGGTTGTTCCTTCTCACTCGTCCGCGAACTCGATGCAGTTTTCGCCAGGTCCTGGAAATACGAGGACTTATTTTCAAGCTCAATGACGTCGAGGTCGTCAGTGGATACGTGGTCAGCGTCAACGTCAATGACTTCACGGGGTGAGGAACGTTGGGGCCTCCGCAGTTCAAAGGCCTTGCCTGTTTTAACACCCCTGGTGAGTACAAAGGAAACGAAGCGCACTTGCGCAACGCGACGCACCCTTTCCTTTGTTGCGTGACAAGGGGCCGGAAGGCGAAATCGAATTGGGACCAGGATTACGAACAGTCTTCCGGGGCGCGATAGATCGACTAATTAATGTTTGTCTTGCAGTAAGGTTTGTTCGCTGGGTAGTGTTACCAATTTGCGTGTATGGATTGAGTACGGCACCATGGCCTGACGGCACAGGTATAGGTTTTCCGGGCCCCGAGGGCCATAAACTGTTAGGGCTAAGTCAGAGAAAACAACGGCTGAATATGAACTTACGCCTTGTGGTCTGGAATAATTGGAGGGCGAGATTCTGGCGGGAAACGAGCTACTTCCATCCGGACAGGGGCGGACTTTCCGTCATTTTGGGACGTCATGGAGGCTCAATGCGTCCGCCAGAACAACAGAGACGACATGCAAGAGGCAAAGGGGAGGAGTGGTCGGCACTTCCCGAAATGGCACTCTAATCACTTTCCCCTTCGATCACCCCGGCGCAACATCGCATTTCCTCATCTCTCGCGACCCCCCGGCACCGAATCTCTCAAATGGGATGTGAAGCATTGTCAAATATCTCTTAGCCATGATACTGTATCCAGAAATGTTCAATTACAATCCCCAACTCTAATAACATCTTTACAGCTACCATATGCAAGAGAAATGAGCTCCAGTATCGTATTGTGATTTCGCATCCATAGGCCTTCAGTCGAGAGTACAGCCCCAGTGGGGTAAGTAGTAGAATGGTCTAGAACAAACAACAGAGCAAAAGGTCCTTAACAGGACCGCAGGTATGAGGGTCATCCTGAACGAAGGGTATGAAATAAATCATGAAGATATCGTGCGTAAATGAAAGCAGAATAACATGTCCGTAATGCTCGTGAAGGTCATGAAAGATCAGCAGCCATCATAAAGGCTGTTCCGAGGGAAGTTATTTCCAGCCTGAGCCCAGGTTGTAAGATTGGGGTTCGTATATGCTTCAATATGTCTAGAAGGACATGCTTCAGTTGTGGGAAACGGGACAGACGAAGGGTTGTTGCTCACTTTTCAATATAGTCAGCTGTTGGTCGATTAGGGGGATCACATGTGACACCGTTTTTCACGCCCTGTCGCTGGTATACGCGCACATAGTCAATGTACATTTTGGCTGGGAACTGTAGATGTTTCCAATCCTGCTGCTGGAAATGAGGCGCAAGACCCAGATTCATGATCAGGTACTACATAACAGTTAGCATTAATTGAAGACCATATATTACCATCCGAAGAAACATACCAATGGCTCCTCTGGTATCAACCGTTGTCCAACCTGAGAAACTGGATCCGGCCCAACTGTGGCAGACGTAGCGGTCCAGGAGGGTATACCGTTACTGTACCAGGTGATGAAGCTGTCCTGTCTTCGTTTCGAGTCATACCACCATTCGTAGCCGTATTTAGCGTAACTGGAGCCGTTGTAGACAGACGAGTCAATATCAGTCAGGACCGAAACGGCTTGCTGGAATTCGGCCCCTTTATAAGTATTAAACTTTGTCGTAGATGGATTATAAATTGTTGTAGCCGGCGGTTGGTCGTTAGGCTGGTACTTGATGTTGTAAGGTGCACACTGGTAACTCTGGGACACCTGGCCGACAAACCTCGAGACATCGACCTGAGTCTCGATGATGTCAATCTCAGGGGCACCCCGTCCAGTTGAGACACTGGGTCCAGGATGATCCGACCCAGGACAGGTACAGGCCGAGAGTCTCTGCCCAGGGAGGAAACTGAGAGGGCCACCTGTATCAGAGCCTGTCGCAGCAGCTTCTGGAGTACCATCTCGAGCAGTTTGGTTAGGGAATGTGCCCAAATCACAAGTGTCATAACTGTAGGGCCACATTCCTTCTGTTGTCGCTCCGTAGCCGGCCCGTCCCTGCGTTATAGTTTATAAATAAATTCAAGTCCATGAACGGGACCGCTTACCAAATTTCCCAAAGACCAAGCACCTGTGAACAAAACGGTCAGCCGGAATTGCGAGAATCAAAGCGGGACTAAACGGACCCGGCCACAGACCCGGTGCTTGAGGAGAGCCGGGCATACTAATAGACATTTCCACGTAGCCCGTATTGAAACAAAACTTGTTCCACGAAGTCAACATCCCTATAGGAGAGAACATAACTTGACATGAACTTCCATTGATTGAGTTTACGACAGAAACGTACCGCTTTCAAAGTTCAGGTTGTGATTCGATTTTTCTGACATTGTGATAACGAGCTTTCCGTCGACAGTTGTAATAGCCTATGGGGGGGCGTCAAAAAGCGCGAGATGCATGAGGTCAGAGATGCTTACGCTCGGATCATACCACTCCAAGTCTCCAGTGGGCCTATTCTTATCTGAGTACAAAGTCGCACTGTACACAAGGGGACATACCAGTAATGCAGGTCGACGGCCTCCCAATAAGGATCATCGCCAGGGTAGAAGGTCCTCCCATCCGTCTCGAACTCATCGCTGAATACCAGACTGTATTTTTGCCCATCATTCCCTGTTCGGGTGTATGCACTCGACGGTGTCTCGGCGTCGATGAGAGACGGGATCCTGAGGTCTGGAATCTGGCCTGAGGCATTGATACCACCAAGATTGAAACCTTGTACTGGGCCTCTGGCATGTGTGTAAGCCCAGATGATTGGGTATCCAGCAAACAGCACGATCAACCCAACCACAATGAAAACAAGAGTCAGGGCATTGACCCATCCTCTGGCAGAGAACATTGTCCATGAATCAAAGGATGGGTCTGGGCGGGGATCGTGCAATGCATCGTCTAGATCAGGATCTTTATCGTATAAATATTGCGGCATTGAGTTTGTGTTTTGTACGGGCTGTATAGGCATTGGTGGTGGTGCAGATTCTTTTTCGTAGGACGGATTTGAGGTCGAAAGCGATACCTCGGACGGAGCATTGCTGAACCGCGAATTGGCGTACATTCCCATTTCGCGTACGTCGCTTGGATTATACTAAACAAGCCATTAATACCATCAATGTGATGGTCCACTCTATGTGGGGTACTCACAGCATATGGACCATACCCTGCACCAATGGCTCCACTAGCCACTC
The DNA here is from genome assembly GCA_015584085.1 of Macrolepiota fuliginosa MF-IS2. Lineage (NCBI taxonomy): Eukaryota > Fungi > Basidiomycota > Agaricomycetes > Agaricales > Agaricaceae > Macrolepiota > Macrolepiota fuliginosa. Next base: position 284,958 of record MU151052.1, on the reverse strand, counting down.
CCATCGCCATTCCTGCTTTCCCAGACGATCGACTATTGTGTCTACTTTGCACAGACGGTGACTGAGCCGGCGGTGACCTTGGACCACTAACATGAGAAATGTACTGCTGTGGTTGTTGGTACTGCTGAGGATACTGCTGGTATTGGTATTGAGGTTGTGGTTGTGGTTGTGGTTGCGGTTGAGGTTGTTGGTGTTGGTAAGGATGGTGGTATTGTGAGCTAGAATAACTTCCGTGACGGCTTGGACTAGTTTGCGCGACTACAGCATATTGTTGGGGTTGCTGGGGTTGCGGCTGTCGTGAACCGCGGCGATGGGAGCGGGACATGGTGGGGGAGGAGGTAGAGAAAGACAAACTACACCTGTTTTGATCTCCAAGTTTGGCAGTCTCAGTGGGCAGGGACACCTTCTCACGAGTCCAGTCCACAGGGCGCTCGGCAGATCTCCACTTCAATCTCCCTGTGTTATATTAAATTCCGCATTGCTCGCGGATCCAGTGCCTCGAGGCGTTGGCCCCGCATTGCTGTTCTTCTTCTGAGGACCTCCTTTATACTTGTTTCCGAGGTCAAAATTCAACAAATTTTCGCAATGTTGCGACCCTTGGTTGAACATTGAACGGCGTTGAGCGCCGATAATGTTGATTTTGATTTTGATTCTCCGAATGGCAAGATGATGGTTGTTGGCGGCCAAAACAATTCGTCTTAGTGATAGCTATAATAACGGTTGCATCGGCTGCCCGTCAACAGCTCAAATATTTTCATCAACACTGCCATGGACAATATTCGCGACTCCAAGTGGTCATGAACGCCCGCTGCACAGCGAGCGTCTGAGGTCAAGCGACGCAGTCGTGTGACACGTTACGACGAATGTTCTTACCCATGTGTTACTCCACCTGCGGCGATATCGTGACTAATGGGCATGGGGAATGCATAGCTTAATATAGCAAACTACTTCTGGTGCAAAGCCTCTTCGGGCTGCGCGGAAGGCGCAGCGTAGTGGCACTCGGGCTGAGTGGTGCCGATAAGGGTGCTGCGCTTTAACGTGGTCAGGTTAACTCCCAAGCTTAAAGCCCCTAAATAGGGGAGTCCAAGTCGCGCTCGACATACGTCATGGCCCAAAATCAAATATCTGGCTGCCCTCGGAATAGCACTACCGCGTCCATCCCGATGTTACAACCTCAATAGGAAATCGAATAAGAACAGCCGACTTTTCAAACCGGGGAAGGGGCTTGTGGGCGCTTGAGTACATTCTTATTTAACATGTCACTGTGACACAGAAACGGCGGAGCAAAGGGCAAGGGCTATGACGGAGTTGGCTGTCCCGGTGACTTGGACTTCAGAAAAACAGGGTAACATTCAGTTTTTGCTTCTCTTACAAACTCAAATGACTGAGGGATTGACAGAAACATAGCCACCGTCTATGACAATCTGCTGACCGGTTGTATACCCTCCAGCCTTCGAAGCGAGATAAAGCGCTGTCCCAGCCATTTCTTCTTCCCTGCGCCCAGGAAGTTGTTTCAGTTCAGCAGACCAGGACGAAGAATACAAGCGGTACTCACGTTCCACCACGTTGCATTGGCACGGGCTGCACGCCTTTGCCGACCTCATCCGCCAACTCCCCGGTAGTGATTTTGTCGAAAGTCATCTCAGATGCATAGGCTCCTGGCGCGATCGCATTTACGCGAACGGGTATCTTCTTCAACGCAATCTCAGTCGCCAGCATCTTTGTCAAATGCGCTGCCGCTGCCTTAGCGCTGTTGTAGCAGAACTAGGCAGTTCCATCAGTTTCTATTTCTGGTGACTGCGAGAAATAATAAACCTACATGATTCTGAGCAACCTTGATTACACCACTGATACTAGTGATGTTGATGACGCTACTCCAGTATCCTTCGACGTCTTCCGAACCCTTCGCTAACAAGCCTAAGAATGCTGTGGTGACGAAGAACACGGAGAACGTATTAATCGCATAGAGATCGCTCCATCCTTGAAGCGACTCGTTGAACAACCCAAGACCCAAGGTTTCGGCATCCTTGCATTCTGGTGCAGACGGGTTCTCCAGAAACGGAGATGTGGGTCCCACTTGGCCCGCACTACGAAACGATTGGTAAGTTACCGCATTCGATGATCTTGGAGAAAAGGCCTGGGTATATGTAGCTTACTTGTTAACCAAAACGTGCAGCTTGCCGTCTTTCTCTTCGATTACTTTTTTAGCAGCCAGGATACTCTCCTTGTTTGTCGCATCCATCTGGAGGCTATTATAGATTTCTCAGCACGGTCAAGTCTTCATTTCTTGTAGACTCTAGTCGCACTCACGGGATAATCTGCCCGCCCTTACCCAACTGGTTCCATTCCAACGCAACTTTCTCCAAGATGTTGAGTCTTCGACCAGTAAGGTATACTTTAGCTCCAGCAGCAGCCAAGCCTCGAGTGATCATCAATCCAATACCAGTTCCCCCTCCCGTAACGAGCGCGATACGGCCTTCGAGACTGAATAGATTCTTCGGAAAATACGAGCTGAATGTTTCTGCCATCTTCCGTGTTTATCTAAACAGATTCAAAGCTTAGAGGGGAGAGGAAAATCGATCTGAATGAATGGTAGTTGAAAGAACCAAGATAAGGAAGCCATCTGGTAATTGGATATCTTTATTATTATCGATTCCAGAACTCATGTTCGCGCTGGATTCTGGAAAGAGTTGATCATATGTTTATACGGCCCGCCAGAGGAGTGCTGCCACTCTCGGGCGGACGGTCCGGGGATAGGGGCCAATGTGATCCACGATGGCAGACGAAAAGTAGATGTTTGCAGAACGACACACTTATAATTTAAAGAACAAAAGAGACATTATTCATGTACAGTACAAAAGAAATACGCGTTGATATAGATACATGTGAAGTGTCCAGAGAACAAAGGAATGTGAGGGTTATATAAATTATAACACAATACATACAAATCAACGTACAGAGGCCGTTACCGACCTATAGATAGAGGGAGCATGAGCATGTACGCCATACGGATAGGTAGCAACTCTTTGTCGCTCTCCATGCCGGCGTGGGCTCGCATGGTCCTGATAGCTCACAGATCCATTCATCTGCGGAGCCACAGGGTCCACAAATCTTCCCGCGCTCCTGTGAGCGTGTTTATGGTGATATGGATCACTTCTCCGGAGAGTCCCTGCCTGGGTTTCATTATAAATGACATGTTCAGATCCTCTTCCCCCACGGCGGAGGATAACCTTTCGTAATCTGGGAAGCGACTTCACTATAGGATCAACCATCCCTGGGTCGAACCATCCTCCTTCGATGTGAATGAACCGCAAGGACCTTGGAATCGCATACATCCAGAAGAACGATTTGAGATTGGGGAAAGGTGATTGTCGTCGACTGGGATCCATGAACTTGATCGTGTGCAGGACGGGTGTCGACAGGTGCGTGAGGAGAAGAGGGAGTTCGTAAGGGACATCAGGAGAGCTGGGATCTAGCGCCAGCTGTAACTGGCTCAGGGAAGGTAGTGGAATTCGAGAATTAGGTCGAGGGGGCTTATGATACACAGAAGTGAGATTGGTGAATTGGTGAGGAAATAGCAAGCGAAGGGATATCAGCTTGGGGCAAAGAGAGAGGAGGGAGAGGATCTCATGAATTGCTTCGGAGCCTGTGCTGAAGCGGTGGTGGGTATAATCAAGGTAGGTGAGGTTGGCAAACATGTCTGGAAACAGGGCCACCCTAGGGCCATCGATAACGAGCTTCCTGAGTGAAGGAACGTATCCATTGAATAAGATGAATGGCTGTGGATCTTCATTAAGGCGATGAATCAATGTGATCTCCTGCAGAGAAGGGGGAGATTGAAGGTCAGCCAAGAAGGATAGAGCGGCGTTCAACAGATATGGAGATTGTTCCGTAAAGATAACCTCGAGAGAGCGCCATCGATGTATATGGGGCAAGGCTATCTGCATGAGCCATTGCACAGAATAGAAATCTAGGTGCCTGCGGGGATAATAATGCAGAGGGCGTGGACGGATGGGTGCTAGAGCAGTGGGAAGAAGCTCTATGTCAAGGGTGCAAGCTCGTGCACGTCGTATGCGCTCCTTCCACATGTACTTGTGGGGACTCAGGACGATGCGACGCCAGAGGGAAGGGGTGGAGAGTGCGATATGACGCCAGGATCGACAGACTTGGGAGACAGAAAGAGGGAGATGAGGGTCGTCTTCAGCGCCGAGAACGAATATGTGCGACAGCAACTCGGTGGGAAGTCGATGGATGAAATGTCGATGATCCCAACAGTAGGGTCCGTTGTAGACGTCGGGCACCGGTGCTACCGCGGCACGTCGGAGGTGTCTGGGTCTGCTGATATGGTGTGTCTGAGGCTCATTGCCGGGGAGAATATAAGGGTATGGTGGCTGCAAGGCACTAGGTATCCTTGGGATGAGACTGGACCTCTGTATATATCTTGTCGCTACTTACCGAGATTGACCCATAAACTTGGATTTAAATGCATTTGCAAAAGAACGACTAAGATTCAAAGCGCGATCCTGGGTTCTTCTGAGGGCGGAGGGCATAGTTAAGATAAGGGGAAAAGGAGGGGCACAGGAAAGGAGTCCTTGAGGGAGAGCGGGGACAGGGGGAGGAGGATTTATAGGAAGGGGAAAGGGATGCCCATGTGGCTTAGGACTCCGAGTCGGCCTGGAATGGAGAGTTAGCGATATTCGGCACGGAGGATCGGTGGTATATGAACCATCTCGACGCTGCCATTCCCAATTGTACGCCCGAGGTCCAGTGCTGTGCTTCCATGACCTCAGCAGCTCAGCCCATTACTTGCGGCTTCCGCGACCTCTGGGCGTGAGGCTCGCACGCTTGCCTGGTCTGGATAAAAACAAGTTGTCTTTGCGTCCTTGTGCAAGGCTCGAGGTGAGTCATTGTGTATCAGGATTCAGCGTGGATTGAGGACAATACCAAACTCTAGTCCCTGAGTCTGAAGACGGTGGCGGTGCTCCAATACAATACACGTGACCACCGGACTGAGATTCCCCGTTGGAGTACGCGAGATTCCAGCCAACGCGTCATGGACGACTCGCTCAAGGCACTCGGTGATATTCTCTCCCAGATAGCTGAGCAGCCGTACAATGTGGCTCTGCACATTCAACACATCCAGGTTGCTCAGTCATCCCTCGGCCTGGACTCCGAGCTCAAGTCTGCTATGGAAATGATGTCCGAATTCCTCGCTGTTGATCCTGAACATATTTGGCTGCCACTTATCAGGCAGAAAGAGGCTTCCGTGGATCTCGATACAGCTGATGGTGTGGAAGAGCTTCTTGCTTTCTATGACCGCGCCGAGAGGGATTATTTCTGTCAGTACAGCTTCGAAATACAGCACAAAAGACTCCTACTAATGACTGATCAGCCATTCCCTTGTTACAAAAGCACCTCCAGTTTATCGTCGACCGTTACGAGAAATACCATGGGGACGATAAGGAAATGAAACCCGCAGACCTAGGAGACTTGTTTTCTGAAGAATGGACACGAGACGTAATGAATAGCGTTGTTGGGAAAGGTCAAAATCATCTGACTCAAGTACGTGTGTTGTTCTTAGCTTTTGAAAGGTTAAATTAACGATGACAGAGCTGCTTGTTGTGGGACATGCAACGCGACTGGGAGCTTGAACGACTTGCAGTGACGCCAAAATCCGAGAGGTGCTTGATTACAGCTTCCTCTCATTTACTAGACTAAAGCATCGTCCAGGGAGGCGGCAATAGAACGCGTCGAACAGTTTCTTCTAGACCGTCTCCGCCAACCCCATTCAAGTGAGACTGCCACAACAAGAAGTCCCGATTTCATAATTCTGAACGTCTTCTAGATCACGACGAGACCTTCCAAACCTACTCCTCGTTCACAACAAACTACAAACCTCCTGCGGAATACGAGAACCTGCTCATTGCAGCCTCAAAAACGCGTGGTATCGCTGTCCGTTCATGGGAACGTCGGGAACCGTTTGAAATTGCCCTGGTGCGTGCATCTCACACTCTCCTGTGTTTCCTCGAATTTTGATTTCGGTTCAGCGTCAATCGCCATCACTGCAGAACTATGGAGCATACATTGCATGTGAATGGAGAGCTAAGCATATCGACATCTTCACAGCAGGCGGAATCTACGAAAGGGCCATAACCGATGCTGCTTCGGAGAGGTTCAAGGGCGTACCCGGTGCTGAAGAGGCGCTGAGGTCTTTTTGGATAGGGTATCTAGATGCAGCGGTCAGTTATCATTCTCACCTATCCGCGTCTGCGTTCTCATGTATCGCAAAAGAGATCAGGTGAAGCCGACTTCGAAGATGAGATGCAAATTGTACAGAGGGCGATACGAAGCGTACCGGCCTCAGGGGAGGTCTGGGCAAGGTATATGCGGTTGTTGGTCAGTGCATGGTTCGTTATGTGCACTCTAGTTACTCATTTTGGCGTAGGAGCGGATCGAGGCTGCTCTTGAAGAGGAAGAAGATCAAGAGGGACGAGAAACGGTTCATGATGTTTTCACAAGAGCACTAGACACAAAGGTCGTACAGCAAGATGTGGAACAGATCATCCCAGTAATCCTCGCAAGGGCCAGCTACGAAAGGAGAAGGCTCCAGAGTGGAAAGGCTGATGAGGATGGGCTAGCGACATTGATCGGAGTCCTTGAGAGTGGCATCGAGATGGTGTTGCAGCGTACGTTCCCTTCAATGTGGCGTTTTCCTCGTGTCACTGACTGTTGATGTTCAGTTTCAAAAGCTGGCGACGCACGGTTGCGGCTGGAGAAAGTCCTCGCTGATGTGGTGAGTCGGTTTCTTCCCTGGTATAACATTGTCCAGAAAGTCGATCAACTCTCTACTCTGTAGTACGAACGGGTGGCGCAAATGCCAGACGGCGCGTTTACCACCTGGCAAACAGTCGCCAAGCGACAGAAGTCGAGTTATATTGTATGGACAGCCTACACAGAATCGCTTATGTGCGTTTCATCTTCGCCTTCTCTCGTAAAATGCTGCTGACGTATTATTAATGTAGAAAGAATCAGAAGTACGACGAAGCGAGAAGTGTATTCAGCGACGTTTGCATGAAACAGATCGACTGGCCAGAAGCTATTTGGGAGGCATGGATTTCGTTCGAGCAACTCTATGGGAGTGTTGCAGACATGGAGGCATGTTTGGAGAAAGTGTTGAAGGCGCAGTATCTCAACAACGATCGTAGAGTAAAAGTACGCCCCTCTCCCTGTGTCCCCCTGAACGCGGAGCTAACACGAGGATTTAGGAAGCGGAGAGGGCTGGGTACCAAACGCAGTTGGAAGCTCAGACCGTTGGGGTCACACAGGAAGCTGCTGGTACCACTAGCGTGAATTCCACATTGGTAGCTGTTGCTTCTGCTGCTCCCATGGAGGTTGATGCACAGGCACCAGCGATGAAAGCAGAAAGTAGGGGTACAAAACGTATGGCCGAGGATGAGCCCGTGGTCGCTGAGAGTAGTAAGAAGGTGAAGACTGGTGAGTGTTTCACGTACCAGGGTCTATGGTGACGAGTTAAGCATTTCTACAGAACCGAAACCGCCACCCCTCAAAAGAGATCGCGAGAATTGCACTGTATTCGTTGCGGACTTGCCTAGCGATGTGATGGACGATGATCTGAAGCAGTTGTTCAAAGACGTGAGTCACTGGATCCTGTCGGTATTCATCTCGCTGACATTTCATGTAGTGTGGAAGCGTGAGAGAGGTAAAAATCACACCACTCCCGGACACATTGGTAGCTACTGTCGAGTTTGATGAACGGGTAAGAAAGACCTCTCAGGGCTACTTGGCCGACCTGACCTACATCGCCTCCCAGGATAGTATTCCCGCAGCCCTAACCAAGGATAAGAAGAGGATAAATGAGCACGAAATATCGGTTCACCTAGCATGGAAGTCTACGTTATATGTTACGAATTTCCCAGAATCAGCGGACGATCCTTACATGCGGAACCTGTTTGGCAAGGTATGCTTCCAAGTGTGGGATACGCAATGTGTAGCACTAACTGCTCCCGATAGTATGGTACCATATTTGAGATTCGCTGGCCGAGCAAGAAGTTCAAGGCAACTCGGAGGTTCTGCTATATTCAATATACCTCTCCTGTAAGGACCTTCTTGTTCCTGACCATTTCAGATTGTTGGGGCTAACTCCCACTCACAGGCTGCTGCAGAAGCAGCCTTGGAGCTCCATGAACACGAACTAGGGCCAGGCCTTTCGATAAAAGTATATATATCTAATCCCGAAAGGAAAAAGGAGCGAACAGATCACGACGCGGATGAAAGGGAGATCTACGTGGCAGGCCTGAGCAAGTTCACGACAAAGGCTGACCTCCAGAAATTGTTTCGAACAGTGAGTATTACTTCTTTAACGAAGCGAATCAGTTATTGATGTTCGGATACAGTATGGACAAGTTAAGGATGTCAGGATGGCTGCTGAGGAAGATGGTCATGCTAGAGGATACGCTTTTGTGGAGTATGAGAGCACGGTATGTCCATTCATCGATGATCAACCGACAATGCTCACCGATTTCTAGAACGATGCACAGGCCGCCTTGGCCGCGAATAACCACGAACTGAAAAGGCGCCGGATTGCCGTGACGTTAGCGGATCCTCGTGTGCGAGCACGGCACAAGTAAGACGAATCGTTTCGAATCATTGATGATTATTCAGGCCCATGACCTTTCCAGGACCATCACCGAAACGGGGCTCACAAGAACGGCAGAAATCAGGCAGCGGTCAGTGCGGCTACGTGGGCTGCCTCCAAATACCCAGGAGGGGCTGTTACAACAGACGCTGGAGAAACTTGCGCTCATTAAACGCGTGGAGGTATTTGAAGACAAACATGAGGCGGTCGCTGAGCTGGAAAATGCGGCAGTACGTGGAATGACCTTCTACCGGTAGAACCGTGATTAACGGGCTATGTGGGAATCAGGAAGCTGGGAAGTTGCTTCTACGCATGGAGCCAATACTGTTTAACGGCCACACGTTGCGGTTAAGCGAGGAAGGGCGTCAAGAATCGTCAGCCCCCCCTCCAAAAGCTGGAGGAATGTTCGTGCCCAGAAAGGCAGGGCCCTCTCGCCCGAAAGCAGGGTTAGGGTTTTCGCGTGCCGGCACGAAAAGTCGAAATTCTGTCGATGTAGCAGGGGGCTCTGAAAGCACTGGAGACGGAGCGAAAGGCCAAGACGATTTCCGGAAACTATTGATGGGTAGAAAGTGACGTCACTGTACCATTAGTTACTGGCTTGTTATGGAAATGGAAGATTTATACACTGCTTGTTCGGCCTTCGGCTTCCTCCAGGTCTGCTTAGCACCAACCACTAACAAATGGACCCGCAAGATGGAGACTGGAGCGAGTCCTGCTCTATTACGTTTGAGTGGACAATTCGCAATCTCAAGCCCCTCTTCGACTCGTCAAAAGGTGACGCAAAATCCAAAGCCGTCAAGTCCCCTAAGTTTGGTGGCGGGCGCTGGCAGGTGAGTAAACATTCATTAACGCTTCCTTCGGCTTGGTAAAATTGCGATCGTCAGATTCTATTCTATGCGAATGCAGGTACGCCAAAGGAGGCTGTTGGGACGACAGAAGGAGGAGGATACATCAGTCTGTTCTTGGCTTGCGAGGTGCGACACGACATGGTCCCCCTTTTGGTCTTGTCTAACACAATTACAGCCCACTTCAGTAGAGAGGGAGTCCGCTCTTAGGGATTCAGGAAAATGGGTCCGGGATGGCATATATAAATTCTGTTTTGAGCTTCGAAAGTGAGCAGGGTCCACCTCTGACGCTTCACCACAACAGACTTATCGCGGATCATAAGCGTCGAAAAGAACGTTCTCCATAACCTCAAAGAGGCCTCCAACCATACATTCTCCTCCAAGGTATTCGGATATGGTCGTCTCACCTGGATTTAACCAAATATTCTAACCTGGCTTTTTCCTCGTGTGCCAGACCGCAAATTGGGGGTGGTACGATGTTGCTTCGCTGGACTTGTAATTATCCGAGTTTCACTCACTCTTTTCTCATACAGGGCCCAGTTTGCGCGCAGAGACTCTGTCTACTACCAGTCCATCAGTGCGAAAACGCAAGATGCCTTCGTTATTGTCTGCACCATCACATCTTCGCCAAGCGCTACATCCCTCCTTCCACCTGGTCCTAGTCTCTCCATTCCTAAACAACTGGTAGATACAGTGGGATCCCTCTTGGATGACCCTCGTTACTCCGATGTTGAGTTTGTTATTCTCCGACGTAACCAGGACCCTAAGAAGGCAAGGCGGATATGGGCGTCTCGCAAGTTACTGCAGCGAGCTGAGCATTTCGACGATAGTACGCAGCCTTCGCCCATGAGCGATACGCTTGATTAATGATTCCGCAGTGCTCGGTGCCAACTTTGCGGAAGGAACTATGGATTTTAACCCCTTGCAGACACCGCGGGCAACTGGCCAGGCTTTGTCCAATACCGGTGCACAGAGTGAAGCTGGAGGTTACTATGACGAGTATGTTGATTCTGACGACGAGGAAGATGATTCGTTTGACACCGATGACGACGACGACGACGACGACGACGAGGTGTCGTCTCAGATGGATATGTCAGAACACGAATTCGCCCATATATCTGGGTCTCAAGACGAGGAGTCTTTCCAACTCGCTGAAAGTGTCGTTGACGATGACAGTCAACAAGCTGATCAGCCCATCTCAGCATCCCAGTCTAATTCTATCTCCATCCCAGGACCAGTCCCAGTCCAAGTTGCTGATAAAGCCATGTCGGACCAAGTTCGCCAACAACACACCTTAAAACCTCATATGACAGTCATGATCAAGGGTGTTGCCTATAATACCTACCGTGCCCTCCTTTATTATGTGAGTCTCTTGCACTAGTTATATATGCCCTCTATATTGATGTTCGTAGTTATACACTGACAATATTGTCTTCGCTCCGCTTTCTTCTTCCTTCACGTCGTCGCGCCTTGTTACATTTTCACCTCCCACAGCCCTTGCATCCTCACCCGGTTCCGAAGCCACTCCTCCCCTAGTAATTTCGAAGAAAGGAACATACACAGACTCTGCCACGTCAAGGAAAGAGTGGATCAGGGAGTGGATGAAACACAACCCCGACCGGCCCGCTCCTTGCTCTGCGAAGGCTATCTACCGAGAGGCTGACAGTAAGTCTACGCTGTGGTTTTCACATATATGGATCCTAACCCGCGTAGGATTGGACTTAAGGGATTTGAAGGCGCGCGCAGCTCAGGTATGTCTCCGAGCATTCAGTATGCAGGCGGAAACTTATTTTACGATAGCACATAACCAAGTCTCTCACCATTGAAAATATCGCTTATGAAGTCTTTTCTCCTTTCGCCTCCACGTTCGAGGAAATCAGAAAAGTATGTCATAAATCTAACCTTTGTTAGATTTGCGTGACGAATTTGCCTTCAGGTTGAGGTCGCATTTTTCCTCAAGCATTGGCTAGATATTCGTACTTCAGATGCCATGAAGAGTGTCTGGCAACAAATCCGGAACGGAAGACACCCTGGTTTCGAAGAAGGTAAGTATGACTCCTGCTTCCTGAGGTTATGCCCGTGCAAGAACTCATGCCCCTATCAAGTTTGGCCCACAATTGCGATGAACCTGGAATTCAAAGCGGCGACATCTACAGTCACCTCGCCCTCCAAAAGCGAAGCACCACAACCAATGATTTCTTGAGCAAGCTTTGTACATGCAACGACAAAGACTCGTGCACCGTATTCATTCATCCATGTGATGCGAGAAGGATATTCAACACTTTTATGATTTATCAAGCTATCAATACATCACACTTTTGCAGATTTTCTTCTGCTCCTTTTAAAACAACTCGACGGAATCATAAACAAAATTAGGGCTGAGGAAACCGTCACCGGAACTACCACTGATAACGTTGATTTGAATAGTGTTGCTACCTGCAACGAGCGTACCTTTGAAAGCGAAAGTGTCAGCTATTATTTTAGGTGTGATATGAAGGGATGTTCACCGGAAGGAATGGCATAATCATCTGAGGTTTGATGCCTATGTTAGTCACAGGTGGTGAAACTGGTTTAAATCGACTCACAAACTTGATTTAGGCCCCTCCAAGTACCACGTGTGACACTGTTCAATGTTCAATGAGTTAATCAGGACAAAAGTCGGTCGTAGTAGTTGATTACCCTCGAGAGTCAACGGCTGTTGGGGCTACATAATGGACAGAGTTAGTGGACCCGATGAGACAGCTGCAAGATCAAGGATACGCACCACCAGGGGCTGAGGACGTCCAGGAGTTGACCGTGATTTGGGGCCGTCCACCAGCAAAAGCTTCAGTGGTACGAATGCGAAACGTGCGTGCTCCTATAACAAGAATGAACACTATATAATTTTTTCGCCAGACATTATAGACAAACCGATTTGTGAAGAGGACGCCGTCCATTTAATGGTAGTCGGGTTGTTGACCTAACGGCTCAATATTCAGTATGAAGTCATATGACAACGAGGAGTAACTCACGGTCTTGAATTGGGCCATGGGGAAGGAAGAGACAGATGAAGAACCAACAGTAAATGTGATTGGACCCCAGTTGCTCATTCTTGTGTCGGATCTACGTATGTACACACAAGTGAGACCAAAAATACCTGGAAAGGCGACGGGAGAAGACTTACGGATGCATGTGCTCGATGTTATTAGCATTGAGGAAACTAGGAGTCAAATCGAGTGTAAGTGTGATTGCGTCTTAGACTGGGGGTCCCACCCACCCGGCTGGCGTTCCATCAACCGTACCTAGAGGAACATGTTTAATATATCTTTCAATAAATCGGGCGCTGACTCACCGATTGACCAAATCGTGCTCGGGCGACTGAGGTTGGAGTTCAAGGTAATTGAGGATGTTTTACCTGCGGATACGGTGACGCTTCCAGTGCCGGCTTCGAGTTCACCTTGATAGAGGGTAACTGTGTAGGTGCCTGGCTTCATCATGTTCCTGGTGAAGCTTCCGCTACCGGAGCTTGAGAGCGGTCAGTAGCAGCTGTCAAGGGATTTAGCTGATGGCCGCCTACCCAGAGGCTGCAATCCAATATTGCGCTGCGGAATTCTGTGGAAATTTTCAGAACGTCGTATGGGGATTCCCTCAATTTCCGCACCTTGAAACCAATTGTAACTGGGAGCCCAGACGATGTCCCAGAATAGCTTCCAGAGACAGTACCACGGCCGGAAGCAGAGACATAGCCCTGGAGGCCTAGACTGTCCATGAAGCTTGTGTCCAAACTTCCAGATGGAGCGGAACCAGTTGTAATGGCGATAGCATAGCTGGAAATATTTCGTTAGGTTCCGTATTCACTCGGTCTGCTCTATTCTGAGCAGAATCTGCAGCAACTCACGGTCCGAAAAAGCCAGTCCTGTATGTTTCCGTTTGTTCATGATTTGAATTCATATAGAAGTAGAGCTCCTGCTGAGCGCTACCTTGGTTGTCGATATCTGCACCAGGATGAGTGGGTCGCCAAAATAGAAATAACTGTGTCCTACCTCTGAAGAACGGCCCGCCAGAAGATGTCTCGTAGCCGACGCCAGGGATGATCATGTATGCGCCGACACCAGAGCCAGTAACACCATGAACTTGATCCTGAATGAAACGGATCTGCGGAGCGAACACTGTATTAGTTCAGGCCACCGCATGAGCGACCAGCAAGGTTCTTACACTAGAATAGAATTTGGAGCGAGTCTGTCCGTTCACCAGGAAGACATCAGACCCTTCAATAGCAGTGCCACCATTCATCTCGGCTTGAGGAATGCCGTTGGGGAGAGTAGACTTCGATAACCGTGCGATGAAACGAAGCTCCCCAACAGTTGGCTCTTGGGAAGCAAAGGTACCCATATAAAGCGTGTTTGTACCAGAACGCACGATGACATAGTGGGTCTATGTTATCTATGAGAAATTTCTGATGTGATAGCCAATTAAACTTGTGTTACTCACGATAGTGCTGGTTTTGATAGTAACGACAGCGATGTTATTAGCCACGGAAGAAGTCACAGTGGCTGAGCCTGTCGAAGTACTTATGTTACTTTCTTGAGAGGGGAAAATATCGATTCGTACCAAGACCGGAGCTTAGCTGAGAGAATTTGGATGAGTCTTGAAGTTGTTTTCCGTTAAAGAGAATAGAAGTGATGTCCCCATTCGCTTCGTTAACTACCCCATTCGTATGTAAATCAACTTGAACATGTTTATCTCGATGCATCTAGGGCACTTACTCGTTGTGACCAAGCCGGCACCGGAATCAACTAACATATTGTTTCCGGAGGTTGTGACTCCGAAAGCCGCAAATGCAGCGGGCAAGCAGAGAAAAAAGCCCAGTAAGTGGAGAAGCATCGTTGGGAGGTTGCAAGAGTCTGCCACACGACAGCTGTGGTATTTAACTCCTGCAAATTTGCCTAGGTCAGAGAAACGGATTTTCTTCGTGGATATAAACTACACCTCTGGAGTAATTGGTACCAAATGATGTTCAAGACAACGACACGTATTTTGACCCAGGTGACTAGTCTATCATTAGTGACATTCTCCCACATCCGCATACGGCCCGCTGAGGTGACAGGACATAGGACATAGAGCATCCCATTTTCTGGCCTCTAGCCTAGTTCTTGGCACTATGTGGCACCGAAGGTTTGGGCTACATGACATCCTATTTGAGAGGAAGAGAAATACGAAGGTGCTGAGCCTCATGTCTCCTTCCACAAAATCGTAGCAGGCGGGGGTTTTAGCTCCGGTTGCTATATCCAGTATTATGAGTTCCCCGCCGAGGATCAGTTCAAAACACAGCGAGGGTCCGTTAACAGCCTGACTTGTCGAAGGTCATAACTAAATAGGCGGTCCGCAGTATGTTCTTGACGGTCCGCATTGAATGGCGCTCTCCACTCCAGCGTGATGATGATTTTGCGACATTTAGGCGACGCAATCCACCGTGTCAATTGGAAGCCTACTTATACAATGGAAAAATAAGTCCCCTATCAAGCGTCTGACCATGAGAAGATCAGCAACTGAATGCTGTTCTAAATCAAAAAGTCAAACCTTGAAGATTTGAAGCTTGCCAGATGTTGAAATCATCCTCCGTTTCTCATGAGCGACGTGGGTTAAATTGTACTTATTTGATGTCCGATTTGACAGGTAACAATGCGGAAGAGGAAACTTCGGTTGTCTAATAATTGGAGGACGAAGTGAGCAGGCAACAGCTGTACGAAGTTACATGAGGCTGGGTTCCTGGGACGCAACAGCATGCAGGTGGGGTTGAGCAGCATTTTCCGTGAGATTGTATTGTGTTCCATTTGTGGTATTTTGAACGCCGTGGGGTCGTGAGACAGAGAGCTCGACATCCGCGGGAACAAAGAGTTCTTGTTCCTCGAATTCTTCTTGGAGTTCAGGAGGGACAGAGCCTGGAACCTTATCCAAGGGTTGAGGAGGAATCCGATGTAAAAAGCCGAACCTAACGTGACAGTGAGAAAGACATGTCAGACCTGGAAGTATGTAGGCGAGAAAATCACCCAAAAACACATCCAAGCAGGCCTTCGCCACCCCAGTGGCGATTGGGAATCAACACAACTTCTCTAAGGGTGCTACGCGGGATTAATTTGACGTTGGAAGGATGGAGAAAAGATTACGCACTCGAAATCATACGAGTAGACATAAACACGCAAGGGTTTATCGACATGCTATGTCCCGTCAAGTTGTGACAAATGTCTTGGTCTGCGGTCTCGACTCACCGCTTCAACAACATCGTAGAAGTCGTTCTCCGCGCTGAGTACTCCACCTGACCAGCCTAGTCCTTCGTGAGTAAGGAAGAACTGACGCAATACGAGTCACCCACCAAGAATCCAATCACCCATTGGCACAAGACCGGCACTTTCGGCAGGGCTTCCCTCGATGACATCCAAGACGTGCCATACGTTCTCAGTGGCGGACTCGGGCTCGCATATTCTCATGCTGAGGCCTAGTAAAGACGGCTGGTCATCGTTTCCGTCGGCAACGATATCATTTTGGGACGAAGACCAAGTCCGAGAAGGGATAATAGGTACGACTTGGCCGGTTGTCAACACCAACAACTGGATATGGAGATTGCCTAATTACCTCGCGTTTGTTGATTCTTGCTGCTCCACACAAGGAGTTTCAGAACGCGACCTTCGTGAGACTCTACTATGTTCTCCAGTTCCGATGCATTGATATTGTTGTCCGAGGAGAACGAATCTCCTTCAAACCCGACGACAAAATCAAAAAAGGGTTCGATGTTGGCTTGGGAGGCTGGGGATTGCGGAGTCACTCTTAGAACGTGAAGACCACGTGGAGGTGGATGGGCCTGAGAAGTAGATTGTCCTGCACCCATAGGTCAAGGAAGATCTCAATGTCGTTTGTGGTTGCCAGTCTTGTCGTCTTTAGCCCATCACCAATCACCTCCCACGTGGCCCTGGCTACCAAAAATGTGACAGCTCAGGACAGCTCCCGACTACTTGGCATGTACGCCAGGACCAACGCAAAGAAAGACAGGTGGGGGCGTCAAGTTTCAAATTCGAAGGTCTGCAGGAAATCGGCTGACCTGGGAGAGCGCTCCAAACCTGCGGGAATTTCGGACATCTTGTGCCAGCCTGTGGCGTTCACCGGTATTGTTTGGGGTATGTAGATTATTCCCTGAAATCACACCTCGCAACTGCTGTAGATGCTGCGTTATCCACGATGACAGAGATTTTCTGTGTAAGTATTCACAACGCTAGTCGACAGATTTACAATGGGCACGGTATATGGTACCTACTGTATATGACACATATATCATTCTCAGTGTGCATCATCTGGATGATCATTGCTTGAACCCATAATAAACCCGTATAAACCCCGAACATTTCATCTCCTGTGTACGTTTACAAATTGGAAAAGCATTTACAAACGATGTGACTATGGGGAGACATAGCGAAATCCGTCTCAGCATAGGATCCCTGAAACCTGAACGATATGAATTTATTATAGAGACCATCCAGAGGCCTAGTTTGGTCGGAGATAGAATGTGTTTTGAAATCATAGATGTGCATTTGGAATTACTGTTAGTGGCCCGGTGATCTTGTAAACCTAATTATCATAGTATATAATGTGTTGTGGGTATCAATAGCCAGCTATAATGTATGTATTCGAAGACAAGGAGCCGATGTATGATGCGAGAAATAGCCTAGCATAATTTTACCGGCAGTACTTTCTCCTGAACACACTTCAGGCTGAGGATCGGCAGACAGTCGGTGACAAGACGTGAACAGTATAAGAGCAAACAAGTCGATTATTATAGGCCACTTCTCCTCCTAGTTCCTCCGCGACCTAGCTTCTTGGGTGTGGTTGCACCAACAGATTGTTTGAGGGAGTAGAGTCTGAAAGGTAAGAAGAACTTGGGACTTGGGGTGTAGCGCGGTCAAGGTTGTAATCACGTGATGTTCCGATTTTTTTCAGCCATGACATACTGTGACCAATTGGCATAGACAACCTTGCAAGCCTCGACCTGGGATCACTCAAACCTCACTACCAAACGACGCTCAGCCGCTGGTCGAGACGTGAAGCCTGGGTCTTCACCCCAGAGTTATTTTCTGCTTTTGTCCAATGCGGTATGTCCTTTGCCACGCGAAGTTGACGGACGCGCTTACACGCGACCTTTATAGCTGACGAATGTTACTTCGTCGCTATCTTCACTCTCGAATCTACCTTCCGAAATCCAACGTTTCTGCCTCAGCGCCCAGGAGCAATCACTCAGATGGATCCCGGACAAATTACTCTTCCCGACTTCGTTGTCTCGACAGCGCGCCGATTCCCACTAATACGCCGACAGTGGAACGCAACCGCCCAGACCAGACGTATAGACTCTACACTCACATGCACGGGGCGGGGGAAACGGAGGCGACTCATGCCGGGTCCAGAGAACCAACTGGGGGCACGTCTGTGAGGGCCCTCAAGCAAGTTCTGGGTTCCGGCAATCCTTGTCTCATTGAAGACACCGTGAACGATTTCCTGCAACGCCATGCAGGGCAAACGAAATCGGCTCCAGCTTGGAATCTCATTGTTCAGGATTACGTCCTCCGCGTTCTTTCGTTGCCGACTGTTCAGGCCGTCCTTTCCGCTATCAAGCCCTACACTGTCCGTCTTTCCAAGGTCGCTGCCACTCAACTTGTACAGCGGCTGTTGTCCCCAACCCAAACTGAGAACGTTGAACAGTTGTTATCTCTGCTCCAACCTCATGTTCTCCACCTCCTACAACACTCGGTTTACGCTAAGACCCATGACATGGCCTACACTCCCCCTCCTATTGTACGGTCTTCCTTCGTCTTCCTTAATGCCTTGCTCTCAGTCGATCAGAAGGATGCGGTGGTCATTTTCCGTGCCCTAGTCGATTCAGGTCATATCCCATCGGAGGCTATGGTCGACTCTTCCTCTTCGCAAACCTTTGAGCAAATTATTCAGATGACTCTCGTTAAAGCGAGTGTGTACTGGAATTGGAACGACATTGCCGATGATATTCTTTCACGTCTGCTTCAGTCTAACCCCACTCCCGATTCTTTCACCATTAGACACACCATTGATTGCTTATACACTTTCCTAATCTCGCCCTCACCTCACAGCCTCCATCGCTGTTTCAATCTGATCCGTTTGCTGCACCCCCACTCCCCTGTTCCCGATAGCCTCATTCGCCAGTTCTACCAGTGCGCAGTTGACATCAATGCCCCCGCCGCCGCCGAAAAGATGTACGACTTTTCCCGAGAGGCCGCGATCCTTGAAACGCATTCTTATCCTGCACCTCAGGGAAGAGCGTTGACCTGGTTCATGCATTGTGTGGCCGAGAAAAGCAAGAAACAGTATCTCGTGCGAACTTTGGCATCTGACGTCGTTGAACACAACATACCTGTCTCGCTGGACAGGCGTCCGAACTTCATCTCCACCATTGCCCAAAGAGGTTTTGCTTCGGCAGCTCGGGCGTTGTGGGAGCGATATGCGACTGGAAAAGATGGACCTATGATATATGGGGACTCTTCTCTGATGCTACGGATGACTAGCCTCTTTACCAACTTGGCTCGCCAAAAACAGTCCAGGCTAAATGCACCAGAAGACAGCATATCACACGAGATCGAAATGCGAAAAGTAGCAGAACTACGATCCTTCGTCGGCCATATTCTCGCGAAGTTTAAGGAGCATCATGAACCATGGGAGGACGCGGACCATCGAGCGATGACCTCGTACGCGAGAGCATGCTTCATCGTCGGAAAAAACGCGGAAGGATTTGACATCTTCAAAGTACTGCTGCAACGGTTAGAACTCCCTGATCTGTATGATGTTAATGTCGCATTAAGCGCGATAGCAAAACAAGCGCCGGAGGCAGCCAGCAAAATGGTTGGGAAGATGGAAGAGTACGGCGTACAGCCAGATGCTGTCAGCCTTGGGACAGTGCTACACCATGCGTCAACACAGGGATGCAAGGAGGTTATGGAAGAGATGATCGGACGAGTCATGGAGACCCAGCGGATCCATTCTGATGTGAAAGCCTTTTGTGTTCTCGTCAAGGCTGTGGTACAACCGGAGGAGGACGACACGAAAGAGACCCGCACTCTCAAACTACAGAGTGCCTGGGAGCTCGTTCGTCAGTTCACCAAAAGGAAAAACCTGGTTTCCACTGAACTCGGCAATTACCTCGTTTCCTTGGCTATAGAAGCGCAAAATGCCTCCTTGGCATTCAACTTTTGGAGCGTACTGCTGAAGGACAGCGCGGAGTATAATGATGCACGGCAGCATCGGCAACGTCGTGCTATTGGCCTGCTTACCTTGGCGCAGAACAGGCGAGGAGAGATCAGTGGGACGTATGCTCGTACGATTACTAACCAGATATATAAGCGAGATGGAAAATAACAATGTAGAGTGTGGTTGATAGAGGGGATTGGTACCATATACCAGCTAGGCTCCGATCTGGGTTCGTCACTCGGTGACTCTTGTGTCGGGAGTTATAATTAGAGATTGAAGTTTCTTTCACGTGGTTGATACCTGAGAGGGGGTGGCTCGCATCGGGATCTGTGGAACCCCCCTGTATTGAGTTGATTGACGACGATGACCCAAAAGAAAGAAAAGAGATTCTTCCCGGAAATGAGGAAAAATGCCGATGGGTCGCTTACGGTGGCATTGTAAGGGCCGATTGATGAGATCAAAAACAAGAGAGGAGCCGAAAGAGGCGAGCGAGCCAAGTTGTGGGATCCGGAGATTGACCGAGCCCTGGTTGCAGTGTGAACTTGGGGTGTTCTCGTGATACCGATCCATGTTGGGATCCACGCGTCAGAGATTCGACTGTTGCACACTCATAAGTGTACTTTTTTGATCTATTCGATATAAATCATTGGAAGAACACATTTGAGTTTGCACAGCGCCCGAGCCGCAAACAACTGTGCCACGGGAACAACAAACATTCCATCGCCTCAAAACTCAAGACCCAACTCTTCACAAGTTTCGTCTACCCCGCATCCCGCCATATCATATTTTCGTTCCCCTCCCCCACGATCATGCCTGCTGCGAGACCAAAGAAAGAGAATAGCTCAGCCACGCCTCCTTCCGACGATGGACATCTCAAGGAATCTCAATCCGAAAACAGCAAGAGCAAGAGAAAGTATGTCCCAATTGCCCGATCTTTTTCCGTGCCTCTTTCTATGCACTCGCCCTCCTCACCCCCGCATTCCCCACCCTTTCATCGCCCCGCGCTCCGTCGTCTTCTGACGTTGTTGCAGCTTCTTTTATGACTCTTTCTCCTCTTGTCAACACAATCTAACTATCTACCATGCTTTCTATCAGGCGCCAATCACAGAGTCCGTCTCATTTCTGACCTTTGCTACGTGGTACCCCTAATTCAACCTCCCAAAATCTAGGCTGCGATGCTTGCAGAGCACGTAAAGTCCGCTGTGCGAGGGAGAATCCAGACGATCCTAAGCAATCCTGCAAGCACTGTATCACGCTCGGCATCCCATGCACATATGACTATCAGCCCAAAAAACGGGGTCCCCCCAACCTGTGAGTTGGAAATTTTACGTAGGAGAAGTTTTTAGTGATTGTCGTGCGAAGCTATCTACGACGTCTGCAAGAAGCCGCTGCAGCCGCAGCCGCGAATCAGTCCGACAATCAGAACGAGCCAGAGAGCGCTACTTCCCCGGTGTCGGCCACCGTGGCAACCCCTCCCAAGAGCGTGATTTCGCCATCGCTGGGAGCAAAGAATTTGCCGGGATATCTCGAGCCATCGCTGAATCCGCTTCCGCCTGTATCCGTGCCATTGCCCCCCTCTCGGTATCCTATCGCTGCGGACTCCTACCACCCTCACTACAACCAGAATCAGGTTTCTTCCCCATTTCCTAGCCTCCGCTCCAGCGAACCTGCCACTAATGGCAATTCCTTGCTTACCTCTCACACATCTCCTAAAACGGAAGAATCACACCCCTACAGTTCCCAATCTGATCAGTTCAGCACTTATCCTCTGTATAATTGGTCCTACAAGCAGCACCAAGCACCACCCGTCCCGCAAGCCAGTGCTATCCCTCCTTTGTCGTATTACTACAGGCCACGCCGATTGGAAGACATCGCACCCAGGGATACTATTTCCCTGATCATCGCTCTATTTTTTGATTTCGTATACCCCTTGACTCCATGCGTCCACAAGCCTTCATTTATGGCCGATCTTCACGCACGACGGGAAGAACGCGACCCTCTCTTTTTTGCATTGGTTATGTCTACGGTGGCCTCAACGCTGGTCCAGGTTCCCAGGTCATACTTACCCATGGAACGACCGGTTGTTCGAAAATTGGCCCAAGTACGTCCCCGCTGTCTCGGAAATGCTCAGCAATTTTTTGACAGCCTGTGAACTAGACGTGTTATGAAGCCAGCCGACATATCTCGGTTGCATCCTACGATCCCCCAACTTCTATGCATGTGGTTATTCGCTACTTGTGGGTCAACTTTATTGTGACCTCGACCATTTGATTGCTAATGAT
The DNA here is from genome assembly GCA_015584085.1 of Macrolepiota fuliginosa MF-IS2. Lineage (NCBI taxonomy): Eukaryota > Fungi > Basidiomycota > Agaricomycetes > Agaricales > Agaricaceae > Macrolepiota > Macrolepiota fuliginosa. Next base: position 262,936 of record MU151052.1, on the reverse strand, counting down.
CCAACTGACAGTGACTGTATTTATCACTTCTGCGAAGGACATGACGCTACGCAACACGCCGCTTTTGGTGAAGCCGCACATATTGCGGTTACACTGCGAATGCATGAAGAAGCTTCTTATGAGGGACTGGATCCCATCGAATGCGAGGTTCGCAGGCGCACATTCTGGCTACTATTCGGAGGTAGGTAACCAACTTGGTTTGTTTCTTCTCGCACCAACGCCTTTCCATAGCCGATAAGTCGATGTCAATACTCCTTGGCCGACCAATTTGTCTAAGAGACGAGGACTGCACCGTTCATTTCCCTAAGGAGCTTGACGATGAATAGTACGTGTATCTTTATTCATTTTAATTCATTATCGTCGCCTAACAAATGTTTCTACCCCTTAGTATCACTCCCAGTGCTTACCTACCACAGCCCCATGGAAAAACGGCGCTTGTTTCGGGTCTCAACTATATTTCTAGAATCTTCGCGCTACTCGGTGAAATCCTGGTGCGAATCCGTGTCGATAAGCGTTCCCCTCCTCAGGGACAATTCGCTACCGCTAGGCTAGAGGAAGTGCAGTCGCTGCACTCAAGGATCCTCGCTGCTCTCAGTCACGCACCAGAGCCTCTACGGCTCAAGCAAGTGCATTCCCAAGCTCATATTCCGCCGGAGTATGGAGGCGCAGGTTTCAGGCAAGCAACATTTGCTGAAGTCAAAGATTTCTTCGACAATCCCAACGCTTCCCGTGCCAATGCGTTGAACCCATTCCTCGTCATGCAGTCGAACTTGTACGTTACACAGGTGAGACCCCCAGTATGATTGTCATTACCTCTTTTACCGATACACTACATAGCAACTGGTCCGGTTTGTCATCGAACAGTACCGTGACGAGCTTCTCATGTCGCTGCAAGGCAGCCTTGATGAGCAACAGGTGGCGGAGGATCGTGAGGTTGTTGCCAGCGACCTTCTGAATATTTTGCATAGGTAAGTCAACTCGCTTCCTTTTGTCCGTAGTAACTCAAAACAATTGTTTGATAGCATTCCCATCCAATCTATTGCTACCAATGGTCCAAGTTTGGTCCACAAAGTGCGATTCGTTGCATCGACCCTTCTTGATGCCGTACGGAAGGCGGAGACTGCTCCCGCCTCGGCTGCGCGGGCGCATGCCTACCTCTGTGAGCAGCCATTGACCAGACACGAACACGAATATCTGACTTTCTTCCTCAGGGGACTTCCTCAGCATTCTCTCGGAGATTGAAAGAAATTATTTGCAAGTAATCCCATATTCTGATTGCTGCCGAAAACGCTGACATGTATCTTCAGGCTTGATGATGATCGAGATGGGACATCTAGTGGAGACGGAATGACAATGGTCGGATGAGTTTATGTTTGTGAAATTATGGGTTCTGGACACCCTGTTCCTTCAATAATGCTGCTGACGATCTCTCTCATATACCCTTGATGAAAGAGCCGTATGTATTCTATATATTCTGTATTTCGTCCGCTCTTAAACCATGTAGCCATCATTAACTTAAGCCTAATACCAAAAACCATGTATCGCACTGACTAGACCAGCGCCAGATCCGGCGTCCCTATATACATATATATATCGGAAATTGCCGAAATTGATCAATTATTGTGACGTAGAGCCTCTCTTTTCTGCCAGACCTCCCCAAGACCTCATTTGTACTTGAGCTCCCCACCGACTGTGGAAGATGGACGTATCACAAATTCAAACAACGTTGCCTCTGAACCCACACAACCCATTGACAGAGGAAGAAGCAACGCGTTACGATCGCCAAATGAGATTATGGGGGATAGAGGCTCAGCAAAGGTAGCAGTGTTACAGGCACATTGCATTCTCGTAGCATTCATGTTCTAATGACAAATATAGAATGAGAAATGCTGTCATTCTTGTACTGAGATTACGCGGAGTTGCCACTGAAGCCATTAAGAATATGGTCCTTGCTGGCATTGGGAAGCTGATTGTTGTTGACGGTGGAGACGTCGATGAGGAAGATCTTGGTTCTGGTTTCTTTTTCAGAGATGAGGACGTCGGGCGAAAAGTAAGGCCACTACGCATCCTCCTCGGACTCGGATTTTTAATGGTGATTTGTCGGGCCATTTCTCACTTTCAGAGGCTTGACGTCGCCAAACCGAGGATTGAGAGCTTAAACCCCCTTGTGAATGTGGAGACAATTACCGATCCGTCTATCTTAGAAGGCGTGGCATTCGAGAACCTCATCCAAAACGTCGATCTAGTCTGTGTAACTGATTATGACAGGCAAAGTCTCGTAAGTATTCCTTATCTCCCTTGTGACTTGGCTTCTCATACCCACAACAGATTCGAATTAACGAAGTATGCCGCCGCCATAGAATACCCTTTTACGCAGGGGGGTCTTACGGGTTTTATGGCTACATATTCTGTGATCTCTTAGACCATGAATATCTTTCACCGTAAGTATCCTAATTCCGTGATCATCTGGGGCTTGTTTGACTTCCTACATCGCTAGAGACCGCACTGCGCCGAAGGAGGCACCCCGGAATGTCAAAAATAAGGCGGTGTATTGTAAACTTACGGATGCCCTACAATACAAATGGACAGGTCTGACCAAACGACAGACCAAAGAAGTTAATCCTGCCTTATTCTTCAGTATACTGGGTACAGTCGGTCCTTTCTTGTGGTTCGAAACATCTCTGACATTACCAGGACTTTGGCAATATGAGTTCTCTCACCAGGGTCTGCCACTGGATGGCAATTCGGCCGGTGAAATCCAATCCGTTGCCAACTCTCTCATTTCGACGGCCGACGTTAACAAGCAAGCGTTACAGGAAGTACCCGCAGATCTTATCGAGTAGGGATCATCTCGAACCACGAAACTGCTCCACTGATTCCGGACTTTTTCCCTTCCTCAGATCGCTATCTAATGGAGCAAGACACGAGTTCAACCCGGTCTGCGCAATTATTGGGGGAGTCCTTGGTCAAGACATACTCAAAGCTCTTGGTGGTCGGGACCCTCCCATTGCCAATTTCTTCGTATTCGATGGCAATACGGGAGGGGGCTCTGTTTGTCGCCTCAATATGCCCTGAGGAAGTGTACAGTGTAGGTATGCATTGAACTGTCTGAAATTTATCGAATGCGACAGTTTTTCCGAAATTCTGTGACATTGTGGAAGAAACCGTATCCAGACCGTATCAACAAACCTTACTAATTCCTTTCTCTTGAGCATTGGGGTAGGTACGGAATTTGTCACGATGTGTCCCTTTACTATATTTCCATGTCAAGCCAGTCTGATTGTGAGGGGCTCTATCATTATGGGTGGCACGACCCTTGCGATGCATCCCCTCCAGACAGAGACAAAAAGACATTGACTCAAGTTGTGATGTGAAAATCTGTATAAATATGGAGCATCCTGCCATTAGTATCCTCGTCCATGTGGACGTGAATACATTGCTATGGCGGAGCTCACCATTTCCATTGACCTACGAGAGATTCTTGGATCTCAACCTTCTCCTCATGAGTCACCGGGACTCGAGAATCATATTCCGTAACAGAACCGCTCACGAGGTAAAAGTGGCATATGAAACGCAACACACGCTCAGGGTTTTCGAAGGATTCTGAATAGACGAATAGTGCCAAGTATTCAAAGGTTTGCGATATATTCTTCAACGAGAAAATTTTTGGGAATAGACAAGTTGGTTGACCGTATCTTTTTCCGCGTTCCTGAAACGGCATATCCCGCACTCGCTCACATCGAGTTTCGGCCACGGAGATTATCTCGTTCAGAACGAACTTAAAGCGGACTTACCGTTTCTGGTCGAGGTGCATAGAAAGACCCGCTTCTTTCACTTCAAAGGAAAGTCTATTTGATCTCACGATGAATGTCAGTGTATGATGCTGATGTGATTGGTTAATCCCGCAGGCACTCGCTCCCGAAACCAAGCATTCCACCACGTTGCATTTTCTACTCTGGTTGTCGAAGGGGGATCAAAAAAAAATCGACGTTTCGATCCCAGCCCCTTCCCCCTCATTGGAATTGGTGTTGTTCTGGGTCGTAAGTCACCAGGAACCCCACCTCAGCAACCCGTCCCACAACTTCGACGACGGTCGGATGACCACATACACCGAAGTTTCGAAGCCGGTAACGGCGCAAATGACCCCATATACTTTGCCAGGTGATTTACTCTGATGCGTGATATGATGGTGCTTCATAAACCGAGAACGTTAATCTGAGCGGACCCTTACTATCCTTTTTGGTGCGTTACCCCAGACCCCGGATCTCGCCTTTTAGGGAGGGCAGAAGCACAATCTACCATAGTAATTCCGTTCTTTGTCAGTGGACAGTGTTCTGGAAGGTGATACTCACCTGAGACTTATTCAGACGATGTTTGAAGACTTGCTCCGGCTACGGTACCCCCCGGATGGTGGGCTGGAATTGGTAAGAGCATTCGGTTACCGGGTTCATGGTACCACTTTGGCCGTTACTGAGTTCCGGGTGCTGATGGTTTTCTCACCGTGATAATTTTTAGAAACGAAGGTCTCGGTTTGATGTAAACCCTGGAGAGGGGGGCGGTACATTTTCGGGGGTACTCACTATGCGACAGATTATTCGACGGAACATCAGTTCAATACCGACAGTGACAAGGTGTGTTTCTACCACGAGAGCTAGCCAGAAAGGAGTAAAGACGGTGATAAGGAGAGGGGGTACTAACCGAGATGCCTCACGCCGCTCTGCGCTCTGGTTCTTTCTGGTTCCTGGCGAGTTATGCTGTAAATATGGGGTGGCGCCAAGGCACCCCGTGGTGAGGGCGCAAGAGACTTTTATGGGACTCACCAAGTTACGATGTGGCTCAACTCTTGGTCACTTTTGGGCTTCGGCACTTTTAGTTTGTCAGGCGGCCAATCCGCTCGGCATTTCGATTTCGATTTCTGTGAACCTCGTGGAACCCCTCTTTTAAGAGACTCTTTGTGAAAGGAATGGTGGGGGTAATAAAATTTGCACTTGTGCTTCTTTTCCCTGAAGGCGTGTGGCCGGATGGGTTCCGTGGTCGACCACACGACAGAGGTGGGCAGTGTCCTGTGAAGCTGCAAGGGATTCTAACAATCTTACTGTGATCCCTGTTCCAACGTCAGTCGGAAGCGTGGAAGCCTGGTGGAGAGAATCAGAGTATACCTCAAGCGCATGGCCGAGGTCGAAAAATCGGTGTTTATATTCGGTCTCAATTCTCGTTGCAACTTTGTACCTTTCTGTTTGGAAGCAACCGCCCAAGGAGCGTGATGTGGTATCTTGGCGTTATGTAGCTACCATGTTGGCCCATATCTAGGATTTTTTGGACGACCCTGAGTTGAAGCAAGCTGGGTTTGAGTACCCGCTTCAAAACAGAGCTCCTGAAGACGTTCAGAGCCCAGCAAAAATGGTCCCACACCCTGTAGTTACTTGCTTTGAATGGGCCAAGAGTACGGGTGAGAATGGACTGTTACCCCCATACAGAAATGTGGTGTGGTGTTGTTGAACCATCCCGATGCCCGCTATTGAACGCCGCCGCGAAAGAATTCTGAGGCACATCTTTGAAATCAGAAGAGTGGAGGATGCGGCAGGGTACAACCCGGTCCGGCTCTAAATTTCACATCAGGCTTTCCTGAGGAGCAATCCTAGGAACAAGCGAGGCTGGGCGTTGGAAGCTGTTAGAAAGGCGTTTAATTTGAAAAACCTTTGGTACATTGTAGCTCCGCAGAAACTTAATTGCCGGTAACAGCAGGTGCCACCATCCTGGAATCAATCCTGGACGGCAGTTTGACCATCTCCTTCTGGTTTCATGCCCAAATCCGCACTTTCACATCGTAAATAGTTCAGACATTTCGTCGAGACGGAGCTACTGAAGCTCCAGTTTTGATTCTACAAAGCCGTCGAAAGGCCACCCCTCCACCTAGGTTGATGAGGATATTTAGGGATCGAACCGGCCTTAGGAATTATGCGTGGAAGTGAGTTGTGAGCTATCCAGTAGGATCGCAGCACATCGTGGATGATTTCCTATGATTCCCAGCCTTGTCCGTGTGACTCACGGGGGGTTTTCGGGGCGTATTGGCTTCCCTTTACTAACCAGTGATGGCAGACGAGAAATTCGATTGCATCGTCGTAGGCTCAGGTCATGCAGGCAGCTGCGCCGCTTTTTCTGCAGCTCAGTCAGGTTGTAAGAAAGGTACGGCATTGCGGGTTTTCTCCGATCAAGAGCTTTACTATGTGTATAGTTTTGATCATTGACAAATGCCCCCCTGAATGGGTTGGGGGAAACGGTTTCTTCACTGCAGGAGCCCATCGCACTGTGCACAACGGCTTGGAGGATATCCTTAGTTTGGTCTCGAATGTTACAACCTCTGAGGCATCTAAGATCAGCTTAGAGCCTTATACTGCCGAACAGTTCACTGCCGATATACAGAGGCTCTCGAACGGCCGATCAAACCCACACCTCGTTGAAGCAATGGTGAATGGATCGAGACAGGCTATTCAGTGGCTTATGGAGGATATTGGGGTTGACTTCACGATGTCGTTCAATCGACAGGCTTATGAAGTTGGTGGTCGACAGGTTTTTTGGGGTGGGATGGCACTGAGCGTAAAGGATGGGGGTAAGGGGTTGGTCCGAGCCCACTCAGACGCCTTGGCCAAGATAGGGGTTGAGAGGAAATTTAATCTCAAGGCTGTCGACTTGATCGTGAGGGATGGCCAAGTAGAAGGCCTCAAGGCGCAAAAGCTCGGGTACGATGGTCCGAGTTCGGAGATCACATTCACATGTCCTTCTGTTGTTCTCGCCGCCGGTGGCTTTGAAGCAAACCGTGAGCTGAGAGAGAAATTTTTGGGGGGTGGGTGGGGTTTGGCTAGGGTATGCAGATGTTTCAAACCCGGATTCAATGCGACCCCTTGACGTGCTTCTAGGTTCGAGGGACACCATATAATACTGGAGATGGTTTCGATATTGCGAAGCGTGTTGGTGCTCAGACCATGGGGGATTGGGCTGGTTGTCACAGTACATGCTGGGATGCCAACGCTCCCACTGAGCAAGGGGAGCGCGAGCTCACAAATCAATTCACCAAGTCAGGGTATCCTTTAGGAATCATGGTTAATTCACAAGGGGAGCGATTCGTAGATGAAGGAGAAGATTTTCGTAATTACACGTACGCCAAGTTCGGTCGTGCGGTCTTGGCGCAGCCACAGGGGTTCGCATTTCAAATCTGGGACTCGAAGATGGTCAGCAATTTAAGGCAGGAGGAATATGGGGACGGGGTAGTGGAGAAAATTTACGCCGGTACCCTGGAGGAGCTCGCAGAGAAGCTTTTCGAGCGAGGGCTGGAACCGGTGGCACGAGAACAGCTAGTGAAGACGATTCAGGGCTTCAACGTAGCCGTGAAGGCTTATCACGAGCAGAATACTGGTATACAGTGGGATCCTGCTGTGAAGGACGGTAAAGGCACCTCGGGTTTGCCGCTTCCTAAGTCAAACTGGGCTCTTACCATTGACGAGCCGCCGTTTCTCGCTGTCAAAGTCGCGTGCGGAATAACATTCACATTTGGGGGTCTCGCGGTGGATCCCGTGAACGCCTGTGTTGTGAACGAACAAGGGAATAAAATTGAAGGGTTGTACTGCACCGGAGAGATGGTCGGAGGCTTATTTTATGGGAACTACCCGGGTGGAAGTGGTCTAACTGCGGGTGCTGTTTTTGGTCGCAAGGCAGGCCAGAGTGCTGCGATGCGAGTCTTAAGATAGTTAAGATGGTGCGGATGTCTAGAAGCTACGGTAGTCTAGTTCCGAGCACTCTCGTGACGTCATGTACAGCACCAGACGGTCGCCAATCACATACAAGTACTCTTCTTCACTCACTCTTACTTCCTACTTTTAGGTTGCTAATTTCTCTGCAAACCGACTTTGCCTGCTATGTCACTAGCTGGGTTGGTGCAGGATGCAATTACCCACCACCGCCAGCGCCCATTGACCAGTCCGGACAATGCTGGTCCCAGTGCCAGCTCGCATCATTCCAGGGCCTCTCCGAGCCCAGTGCACGGTCACGATGGGGACAACGGAGTACAGCCGACGAACGTTGGCCCAGTGTTGTCAGAATATCTTTCCGTTGGGGGTGCGAGCGACCACGGCCAGTTCGAAACACAATCACACGACAGCCGGGGTCAAGATCTCAGCCCTCGCCCTTCCCCCTACAAGTCTCCACCAGACACTCCTGCAACAAGAACTGGACCGCCACGCTCTTTGCCATACGCGTACTCGTATTCATTCTCCAACTCGCCCTCCAGGCATAATAGTGGCCACCAACTCGACTCTGGCGATCTCCATCCTACCTTTTCCTATGACAACGCCGATGTATCTTTTTCTCAAACTAGCACCGAGTTTCGCGGCGCTTTGGAATCTCTTCCCTCACGCGACCAATTTTCCAATGATAGGAAAGGCAAAAGGAGAGAGAGTCGCAGCGTTGAGGATGGGTGGAATCCTATCCGGTGGTTCCAGGAATCGCCAAAGGAAGAGCACTCACGAAGTACCATCCCATGGAGATCAACAGGGCCGGAGAGCATACGGGAAGAAGGAGAGAACGCGACAACACTAGAGACGTGTGACGAAATCGGTGAGGAGGGAGGCCAACATCCAGATGGGAGGCTCGAACCCTCCGTTAGACGACTCACAGGCGATGAGCACCGCTCTGCACCAGCATCACAGCCTCGCAAAAACCTGCGCCGGGCGTTATCATTACCTCATACTCCTGGGAAAGCCAAATGGGCCAAGTTACGTTCACTAATTCCCAACCTTCAAACGGCACATGATCAAGGAGGCGTTGACTTGGCGGGTCCATCTGTAGCTGTTACGTCCCCGGCGGTTAATATTACAGATGAACTCATCACTGGCGGTCTTTCTACTCTCATGCTGCGGCTCTGGTTCGAGCGAGACGAGAAAGGACATAGGAGGGTTCCTATCTTGCTTCATAGGCTGCGAATCCGGATCAGCGATAGCTACTATCCGGTTGAAGAAAAGAGGACGGCCTTTCGGATCGAGTGCGAATATGCGAATGGTGTTGCAAGATGGGTTATCTATCGTCAGCTTCGCGACTTCTTCTCCCTGCACACCCACTATCGGGTATCGAACGTCTACAACCGTCTCGGAGACAAACTTCCAGAGTTTCCTTTAACTAGTAAGTTTCTCTTTCGTCGTTCCGAGGGATTTCTGACCTCGGGAACAGGTATCCCGTATCTTAAATTTCTCAAAAAGGAGGGTATACACATCGATCAAGCTTCATTTGCACGGCTCCAACGCGAGGCCTTGGAAACATACCTTATCAATCTCATTGGTGCTGTTGTAAGCGAGAAGACTCACCAGCACTCAAAGTACGCTGTTAACTTCCCAGCAGATGTTTCATCCGTCGTCCAATAGACTTTCGGGTTTTCTAGAAGTCAGCGCTCTATCAATTTCTCTTGCGCAGTCAGGGGGTGTTCAATATAAGGGGGGATTTTTGCAAATTCATGCAGTCAATAACGGTGGCGCTGGATTTGGTAGAAAAGGTACTAATTGGGGATCGAGAAAGGAATCTCGATGGGCCTCTATTAGAGACAGCTATCTCGTCGTTGTGGACGAGCCTGGAGAGGTCCGTCGATCCCTAATGTCTGCGGGAGTCACAGCTAACTGAAATGAATAGCTCACAGTGTGGGATGTTTTTCTTTTCGACCCAGACTTCAAGATAGAACGACCGAAGAGATATTATCGCCAAGGGCTCAATAACATTCTCCACAACGACTTCGCCATGATCGAACACCACATTTCATCTCCAGATAGACCACAGGCCGTAGAGAATTCTTGGGTTGGGCAAAACGACTTGCAGCCGAATCACCAACACTTACAACCTCATGATAATCACCATAATAGTGATGGTCTTTCTCTTCTTGGATCCGTCAGGTCACGAATTTCTAGGATTTTCCATTCGGATAATGGCCATAATCCGCGATCCAAAGTGCAGAAGAGCCAGGGCAACGAGACTGTGGATGATAGCGATTCTTCAGACACTGTGTCTCTGCCCCCTCGCACACGCACTCCGATGCTCGACCCTTCAATTCACGTTGATCCCATGGCGGTTCCAGGGAATCAGAATTACAACACCGAAAATCAGCAAGTAGATGGATCAACGAAGGAGAAAAAAGCTGAGGATGTGTCCAAACACACATTCTATATTGTAAACTCTCAGATGAGGTTGAAACTCTTCGCGCGAAATGAGGTGTGTGCCCATGTCGGTTGGTCTTCCTGCATCATGCATTAACCTGGTCTCTTTTCAGCGCCAGATGCTCCAGTGGATCACCGCCTTCGAGAAGAGTGCATCCTCTAGTCCCTACACAAATCGAAATAGGTTCGACAGTTTCGCCCCAATCCGGTTGAACGTTGCGGCACAGTGGCTTGTCGATGGCGTAAGTGCACTTGCACGTTTTGTGAAGAATAAAGTACGATGACGATATTGAGCTAGCGAGACTATTTTTGGAATCTTTCTCGCGCTATACTCCTTGCTCGGGAAGTTATCTATATTCACGACTGGTGGTTATCTCCTGGTAAAACTTTATTGAGTTTTCCTCCCTATAGCCTTCTGATGTGCCGCCGATATTATATTCAGAATTGCTCATGCGACGGCCTAACAAGGAGAGATATCGGCTTGACTATTTGCTCGAGCGAAAGGCGAAAGAGGGAGTCAAGATATACGTCATACTTTAGTACGAGGGTAATTCAACTTGATGCGTTGTCGACACTGATGGCTTGATCAGTCAGGAGGTCTCCAACAGGACAACACCAACCGACAGCCAGTTAGTGCTCCTTGACCCACTTGCATAAGTAGCTGATGTTCTGCCCAGCTATGCCAAGCAACGACTCATGGGGTTGCATCCGAATATCATGGTCCAGAGGTCGCCTTCACATTTTCAAACCGGAACATTCTACTGGGCTCATGTAAGCTCTCGTACCTCAAGTATGGCGGGGTATTGCTGACTACTTCTATCATCTTTAGCATGAGAAGGTTTGCGTCATCGACCAAGCGATTGGATTTATGGGCGGGATAGACTTGTGTTTTGGACGGTAAACCCTTCCATGTGCTTCTGACTTCGCTGAGTACTGACAATTTTAGATGGGACACGCCGCAGCACGTGCTAGTTGACGATGTCGATGGCACTGATCGACCAGAAATCTGGCCGGGTATATTCCCTGTTCACCACGGATTTGACATCAGTCACTGATATAACTCTTAAGGCAAGGACTATAGTAATCCTCGCATTTCGGACTTTTATAACCTCAATAAGCCCGAGGAGAATATGTACGATCGGACTCAGTCACCTAGGATGCCCTGGTTCGTTGATTTCATCTACTGGTTGTCTTGGACTGACTGGAATCAGGCATGATGTTGCGATGCAGGTGGTCGGTCAACCGGCACGAGATCTTGCCCGCCATTTTGTTCAAAGGTAGTTACACCCTTCATTGCTTCTGTATCCTTAATTAATCAATATGCCCATAGATGGAACTATCTGCTGAGAATAAAGGTCTGGAAATGTGCAACTCTCAGCCACCGATTGTTCATCATAGTTGACTTGTTCTCCATTCCAGAATCACACACGAATGATGCCTTTCTTATTGCCACCGCCCGAATTCAAACCTGGGGAGCTGACTCAGATGGGCCTCACGGGAACGTGCGAGATGCAGATATGTCGGTCCGCAGGGCCTTGGTCCATGGGCACGCCGACGAAGACTGAACACTCCATCCAGAATGCTTACCTCAAAGGTCTGTCAATACCGGTTGTCCGAAGGATACGTCATTCTTACATGGGATCCGCAACAGCAATCCAAATGTCGGAGCATTTCGTCTATATCGAGAACCAATTTTTCATAACCTCGTTCGTTGATTTCACGACACGTATTCTGTTGCACTTACCGATACTATCCGATGATTTAGGACTATCGTCAACGATGTAAAGGTTGAAAACAACATTGGAGACGCAATTGTCCATCGGATCATCAAAGCACATAGGGACGGGACACCATGGAAATGCTGTATCATCATACCACTCTTGCCAGGATTTACTTTTCCTGTTGACCACAGCGATGCTAGTGCAGTGCGTATTTTCCTCAGGGTGGCATATCCTTAATTGAAGCGGTTGTGAGATCCGCATTATCCTGGAATGCCAAAACCGAACCATAGCTCGCGGGCCGAATTCCATCTTTTCGAGGCTAAGAAAAGAAGGCATTGATGTATGTCCCTTAGACATATCTTGATGCCATTATTCTGATAACAGGTCAACAGCCTGACGAGTATATTAGTGTCTTCTCGTTGCGGAACTGGGCAAAGATGCGAGGGGATGTGCTAACAACAGAACAGGTGCATATTATCGAATATCAGAATCTCTACACCCGACTAAAAATAATAGGTTTACATTCATGGCAAGGTTTGTATCGTTGATGATCGCCTAGCAATCATAGGCAGTGCAAACATTAACGAGCGGTCCCAACGAGGCGATAGAGATTCCGAGGTAGCCGCTGTAATCAGGGATACTGACATGATCGATGGGTATACAGCTCTTCCTTGCCCCAGTATTATGTCGAGTTTTCATCATTTCAATTTTCTAGTACCATGGCTGGCCAGCCCTTCAAAGTCGGTCGGTTCGCGCATACATTGCGAGTACGATTAATGAGAGAACATCTTGGGGTAGACGTTGATGCCCTTGATGAGGAAGACCTCATGGCTGGCGAGCCCACCCACATGGAGCAGGAGCAACAGTATAGACAAAATGGAGGGATCATGGAGCACGACCAGTGCACTATCGGGGGTGCTTCCTTGAAAGCTGGTTTGGGTAATACCAATCAAGGTGCTTGATATTTCTGGCGCCGTTTGACCTTTGACTTATCATGCCTTTGCGTCAGCTGACTCTGACACCGGAGAGGGTGCTTCGAGGGCTGCGGTGAAAGAGGTCCGGAATGTTAGCCTGCCGAATGGTGTTCCCATTCACAGCATTGTGAATGATATATCTTCAGCAGAACATGGAGACTTGATGAAAGCAAAGGCGAGATCAGGGCTTGTGGCCTCAGAAGTGTTGACTGCCGAAGAGAAAATAATTACAGACAACTGTCCCCTTCCATCACAAGCCAGCTCCGCCTCGGAATGCCCCCAACCTGACATCTTATCTTGTCCACGAACATCCGATGACGTAGAAACTGCGAATTCAGTCAAATTGCCTGAAGCTACCAAAACTGAAATTCGATCCCCGCCTATGGGCACTTTGCCCAACGAGCGTGTGCGGTCACCCCCTAAACCAGATGGCGAAGACTTGGAAGGGTCTTCTGCGCAGAATACTATTCAACGGCAGCGGACGGGCAAGTCTGGAACGAAATGGACCGTCTCAACATCGAGACCACGCGTTAATCCTGATGGATTTGAAGACCCAATCTCGGATGCTTTCTGGAAGAATGTCTGGGTCGTCAGTGCCACCTACAATGTCCGTTAATTCCCTCATTTCTGTTCACGAGATCTTTAATGATGACCCGCTGTCAGACGGAGATATACCGCAAGGTCTTCCATGCTATTCCTGATGACACAGTGACCACTTGGAAGCGGTATAAGGAATTTGTAGCCTATCATGATCGGTTGCGGAAATCGGTCTGTTCTTATTGCCCTGACTTCTACGGTCATTAATCATACTATAATCTAGACCGCTGAGACGGGCGAACCGACCGCACGGATCCCCTCGGAAGCAAGAAATGAGTCTACCCTAAATCTTGATAATACACTGTCGCCAGAACTCAACGATGGCTCCTCTGAAGGGGAGAACGGTAGTGAACATCAACATCTTCCACCCGTCAACCCACCTAACGATGATGAACGAACTCGCAAACCGGCAAAAGGCACCGAGCCCTTCCAAAAGTGGGAGAGGGATGAGATGGAAAGATTATTGAAGGATCTAAATGGACATCTAGGTGCGCCTGAGAATGTTTGGACCTTGAATCTGAAGTTCACCCTCTGGCAAACAGTAACCTTTCCAACTCGGTTCTTAGAAAGCGAAGACACCGCCAATAACTTCCTATTTAACGCAGACAAGTTCGTTTCCTGAGTCCTTGTTGGAATAAAAGCTAACGTAGGATCTCTAGACTTTTACCCCTCCAGATTTATAACTAAGGTGTTTCATGGGCATTCAACATGACTGGAAGAAATATTCTATCAACACACTATTTCTCAACTTAATACACGATATGGACTTTTTGATTAATTTCGGATCTCTTGTATATTATATCCGTTTTGTTCGCACTGGATTCATAGATTCATTCGCTTTATTCCATTCAGCATTATACCTCGGCAGCGATAATGGCTTATTATGGGTCGTGATCAGGATCACCGGATTTTGTTGGTCAACGCATGTCCCATAACATCCCTTCGACTGTTGCGAATGGTGTCAATCAACCATCCCAATCACCAGACTCACTCTAGAACGATAACTTCGCGAATCGGGCGGCTCCACACTTTCTTAATCTCAGAGCGTGTTCAATCACTGTTGCGACAGCATCCCAACGAGCTTGCTGCCTCAGAGTTGCGTGTTCCCCAGAAATGGCTCGAATGGTTCGGCAGCAGCGAAATGCCACAAACGTGGTTGGAGCTCGTTCACTACTACATGACTGGCACTCTACAGTATGTTCCCTCCGCCCGTTACGCGTTACACCATGTAAATACTGATAAATTGTAGAATACCAGTCTCACCATCAGCGCCCCTACGAGGTCTTCTTGACGAAATCAGGACATTGCAGCTAGACCGCCAACCCATTACCTTCAAGGACACTATACCAACTATTAAGGAAACAGGCATGTCCCCAAAGAAAGCACATGAAGTCTCTCGCATGGCCGCATACATTTTTGAAACGATCCGGGTCAACAGCTGGTCTCCCTCTGCCCTCCGGATCGTGGATGTTGGGGCTGGTCAAGTTTGTGACCTCGCGTCTGGGGTGAAAGTAATGCTCAATCCCTTGCTTAGGGTTATCTAACGCGAACGCTCAAGGCGCACTTACCAAAAACGCGCATACTAGCATTGGACGCAGATGAGGAGCAGACCCTTGGAGCACAGCGCTGGGAAGGTCGTTTGTTACCCCCGCCTTCCAGTGAGAACCCTCCAATCACACACAAAACGATCCATATCACTCCAGAGGGGCTATATGCTACCGTCGATGAATGGATTTCGGTGACAAGTGCACCAAGCCCGAATCCCGGGGGGATGGGAGGGGCTAATCACATTCCCGTACTCCTCGTCGGGCTACACGCTTGTGGATCCCTTACACCCGATATTTTGCGGACATTTTATCAATCTGGTAACGAGCCGGAGGGATGGAAATTCGCAGGTGTTGTCGTTGTTGGATGTTGCTATAACCTGATGAACCCTGGCGGTGAGCACCTCGGTTTGAATGACTAGAACTTGATAGATATTGACTGAAATTTCCCGTAGATTTCCCGCTATCTAAGCAGATGAGAAGCTTTTCAACCATAGACCTTCCGACATCGGCATACCACCTCGCCGCCCAGATACCAACACAATGGCTTTCAAGCCTATCGCCACCTACTCCTATACCCTCCGTCGAACTGGCCCTTCGAAAAGTAACATGGCGCGCCTTGCTTGGACAGAAACTTCGACGCACCCAAAACGACGTAGTTTCATCAGACAACGACTTCCACCTCAATCTAGCACCTGGGCGACAACTTCCATGGTCGCGTCTCCCAGTAGCCAAAACACAAAATTTCGACATAAATGAGGTCGGAACTGGCGCTACACCCGAGATGCGTCGGCTAGGACGACTAAGGGACGCCGCCTATAAAGATTGGGAAACGTTCTTGGGTGTTGCTGGGAAGAAGATGGGCGTGGACTTCAGCACTACGGGTGAAGGGACTGGTGCAGGTCGAGACGTTGTATTGGAGAAGTTTCTTGAAATTGTTCATACGCTGCGGTGCTTGCTGGGACCTGTAGTCGAGACTACCATTGTGCTGGATCGTGTGGGTTGGATTAACGAGAATCTGCGACTGAAGGGGTATGCGGATGTGCAGGCCTCGATTGTGAACCTATTTGATCAAGCTACGGGTAGTGGAAGGAATATTGCGATTGTTATAGCACCGTCAATACCTTCAATGTCATGATCTCTGCATATATGTGCATTCCGGACCCATTATAACTTGTTGGCCCAAGGCTTCTCCTTCTCTCCCACTCCCATCACAATGTCGATGGACTTGCCAAAACTTACGGTACCACAGCTCAAGGCTCTTTGCAAGGAAAAAGGCCTCTCTGGATATTCAAAACTAACTAAAAGTGCACTCATCGAGAAGCTCTCTGCGTATACGAAGAGTAGAGTTGGTGGGGTGACACAAACGACAAATCCCACTCTTCCCCAACCCGAAAAACCCACTCTACAGTCTAAGACAGACAAGAAAACATATGAGTCCCAGGCCGAACAGGTCCTTGTTCCGATACCACAAGCCAGCGTACCTCGCGAGGAAGGTCGTCCTCTGGCCAATGCGACGAATGATCAATTCCAAGTTGATTCACGGCCAACTCCTGCCCAGAATCGGGCGATCGAGGCTACGCAACAAACTAGCATCCTATTACAACCAATTCCAGAGATCAGAGGGGTCCCTCAAATATCTCAGGCGCCACAGACGATCGAACCGCCGCGGAAGAAACATAAGTTAATTCACATACGAGGAGAACAGAAGGAAGAGGTGGCGAAGTCCCAGCAGCCGGCGCGAGCCTCCAACAAGGCTGACGCTCCGAAAACAATTCCAGTGGCGATTCAACAAGCAAACAACAAGAACCAAGAAACCACGCATATAGCCAAAGTAACGGCAGTCGCGGTCAAAAGATACGTTCCTCTGGTGATCAAGCAGAAGGATCCAACACGAACACAAGAAGCAACGCGTGCTTCGAATCCTATCCAACCTTCTTCCACACCTCCGTTATTCGTAGAGCGGATCCCGGCTGAACATCTCGATTTTCCTCTCCCAGACGAATCGAGCCTGTCCTTCAAAGCTATAACGCTGCCGCCTTCACTTGCTCAACGCAGACATGCATCCAAGCTAGCGTTGATACTCCGAGATATCAGCATCGAGGATATGCCGAAATTGGCGTTATCATCCAGGCTGTTCAGATATTCGGGATATCTTTCGGCAGCATATCACTTGAAGAGGTGGTACAGTGGGAGGAGGCTTGAGGGGGTGTTGCTTGGGATTTCGATTGATCGGATGAACTTATGGCCTTATAGGGTGGCGCGAGAGGAGGAGGTGAGGAAGAGGAGGGAAGCATTTGGAAAAACGTTTTTGGGCAGGTTCCTTGGTAGCGATACTGGCATCGAGGAGACTGTTTGGAAGAGTGGGAATGATGTGAGGCAGGCCGTTATCGCTGTTAGGTGTGTTTTCCTCGAGTATTATTGACTGTGGAGATAACGTTGTTTTATTTAGGTTTTTGTTGACCAGAAGCTATGTTTGTGTTTCGTTGAATCGTGATTTGGCCGAGGTGAGGAGGGATAGGGTGGTTGACGTCCAGGAGGTTGTCCAGGGCGAAATTTGGTGCGTTACAACAGATGAAGTGAACGGAAGTCGGTCGTCAAAGAAGTACTATGTCATGGAAGCCACTTGCGAAGTCATAGGCAGTCCCGTCGATCTAGGGGGTCAGCTACCGACGCGCACAGACTGGTCGGCGTATATCCAAGAACATATGTCCAAGAAAGATGCGACAAAGGTAACAGATATCATGGACCTCATCCGGTGGACGAACCACGAGGAGTACGACCAGGGTATAAGCAAAACCTGGCTGAAAAGGACACAGGAAGAGGGAGAGCTTGGAGTACTCAAACGAGTTGTGGCTAGAAGATATATCCTGGCGTGCACGATGGAAAATAGGTGAGCATTGCTTGTATTCAATCCGATATGTCTGTAACTCGCTGGGGGAAGTTTGAGCGGCCGGTACATGACTTCGAGCGAGATGGAACACGAATTGAATGGGCTGCCGAATAAAACAAATTACTGTCAGAAAAACAAGGGGACAAGAGTTAACCTGTTCGTACCTGCGTAGGTCATGTAAATTCTTTGCACGAATAACCAGGGCCCTTGACAAGTATTTCCAAAGGCACCATCATGTAGAGAGTATCCACTTTATGACAGCGTCAAAACGCCCCCTTCATCCGGCTTTGGCAGTTGTACAGACGCCATCACGGGAGTATTATTTTTTAAGAGACAATGGGATGCAGGTTGGGTGCGAGGAAGAAGGGATTGGCCAAGCGTGGATGGAGGTTATTGGATGTAGTGCAACGGGCCAGCCACTGAGAAGATAATGATGATATTTTTGATGGCTGATCGGCATGAGCCTGAATGTGAAGTGCTTTAGTTGCAATCAGCTACACGCATACCATTCTTTCTCCCTTTCCATCATCTCCAGGTCTTCTTTGTACACATCTACCGCGTTTCTCGGCCACAGCGTGCGTATTGTTATTGGGCAAATTTCAAACTACGGGCACCCTTCCACACATCCACTTGACATTTTCTTGGACTGGCGCCGCCACGAAGTATGATTCTGGAGAATGGAGAGTATGACCTCACAAAGCTATTCGCTTTGATTGCGGAGCTGGGCGAGTCGTTGAATGAGAACAGGAGTTTGTCGGTGTCGTTGTATGCACAGGCCACGAACGTCAAGGTGTGTAGGTTGTGCAGCGTGCGGGATACTCCTCTTACACACCGGCGGCATATTGTACAGACGCAAGCCATCCATTCCCAGTCCGGGTATGTTTTACGCCGGTGAGTATCTATCTATAATGTACAGTACTTGTGCTGAGGGCCGAGGGGCTATTAAGATTTAATTTGGACAAAACGCCAGGTTTAGGTTTCGAATCGCCAAGTCGAGACTTGCGTTAACGATTGCTTCTAGAGGAGTATAAGGCGGAACTGGAGCGGATGAATGTTGCTATTACTGCTGAGAATCAGGGTTTGCAGCACGATAATAAGCAATTGAGTTCGCTCATCAAAGAGTACGAGCAAACGTTGGAGACAGTGATGAGTACGTCAGGATACGTCTTGCCTTTGTGCTTTCACTAATATTAGGGATTCACTCAGGTGCATTCCGCAACCGTGCGGTGCGTGCGTTTTATCTGAATATGTGTGTGTACATTGATCTGTACCCCAGCGAGACGTACAGGAGCGGGAACTTTCATTAGTTCGGGACTACGAAACAGAGTTATTATCACGGGAAGAAGAAAACGCCACGCAGGAGTTAGTAGCAAGTACCGCAATTTCCGCGTCGCTTGGACGGCTTTCGCATGTCCTGCGGCGGCTGCTTCGGGCAGAATCTGGAGAAGATGACGAAGAGCCGCCTTCGACACGGACACAGGAAGAAGAGGAGGAAGAACCTTGGAACGCAACCTTGGCCGCGGAGCATTCGATGGACCGAGAAATTGAGCTAGCGCGGTTGCAGGCAGAGAACGAGGAGTTGAAGCAAATGCTGGGTCTGTTACCACGGCGGATGCCTGAAAGTAGGCTGCAGGGTGACTACAGGCCTATGTTGAATTTGACTCGAGATGGGAAATATGTACCGTATGGACGAGGACCTCCGAGGAATGTATCTGGGGGACAGGATCCATGATCTGCAGAATATATGTTGTGTTTAGATAGAAAAGCAGTGATCCGGGGGTTATAGATGACCGATTTGGACTTATGCAGGGACTTGTTTGTTCTCCCGTCCATCCAATAACGACTCGGGTACTACCACGAGCCCGGGACTCGCAACGACGACGACGGAGGAGTAGTCCTATACTTAGCAAACTGGGGCTGATCCCATCTTCCAACTCTAGCCCGTGAGCTCACAACTCTTCCTTCAACTCCCACTCTCCCCGCCAATGTCTCCAGCCCTTCTCTCGTTCCGCTTTCGTGGCCACACCGATCCCCACACGTCCCGCTGGTCGTCGGACTCGAATACCACAACGGCCGGGCGCAGACTGTCAACCCAATCTATACCCACAGACAAGGGCAAGGAGCCTCTCAGGGCCAACAGCGAGGAGCAGGCCCATCCAGTATGGCCCAGCCGTGGCTATGGTGAGTCCGGCCACCTCTGTTGATATCTGTATGACTATTCACTCGCAAATGACTGACCATTATCTTTCTATAGGGGTCGTGGATCGGAATCCGCTCGTGTCTTCAGGCGCAGCTCCCTCTTTCCACTCTTCAAATAATACTTCCTCGCGCCCTTCCAGCTCTTCTGGCTTACCGTCTACTTCGAGGAGAGGAGCTCGGGGAAGTATATTCATGGCTGCATCTGATGCCCTTGGCTTCAAGTTTGGGAAACGGGGACCGCCTGTACGCCAACCCCCTGCTCCCATCGTTCTCCCCGATGTAATCGAAATCACTGCGCGTAAGAGGGACGAGGAAGAAGAAGAACGTAATCGTCTGCGGGCGGAAGCTGCACAAGCCATTGGTTTGGACCCACTGTTGGTTGACTCCGAAGCTCAGTCTTCTCGCCGCTGCGGTGCTACAGACGAAGAAGCGGAAGAAGAAGAGGAGGAGGATGAAGAGGAACCAAGGCAGAGAGAGTCGAATAGCGTTCACAATCTCACAGACTCGCAACAATATTCAAGCAATACGCGTAGCTCGACATATGCACCGCATATATCCACTCCGTTACATGGCTCAACCACGTCCATCACGCCCCTTCCAATGCCGGTTGGGCGATATCGTTCCGGTTCGCTAATGAGCCATAGTCGCACCAGTTCTGCCAACCTGACACCAATACCCGCATACCCATCTACCGTTTCTTCCCTGAGCCAATGGCAGCAGCAAGCTGGCATGTTACCCAAATACTATCATCCCTCTTCGCTCCGGATATTTGCACTCTCAAACTCAAAGAACTGGAAGACACGGTACATTATGCTTACCTCTCCGACAGCGATAATTTCGCGTACGAAGGTGCCCGCTCCTTCGTATCTCCATTTATTCAAAGGTCCAGGGTCCGACGAAAAGGAGTTAGAGAGGCTGGCAGTAAACGAGGATAGTGTCGTGTTCGTGTCTGATGAAGAAGTGGGCGGCCGTCGCCATGTTGTCAAGATCGGTGCAGTCGAGGCTGGTGCCCTCAAGAAAGAGCTGAACCATGAGGAGGCTGGAAGGACGATGTGGTTCTTGCAAATTGAGGACTCTACTGAATCCCAGCAATGGATATCTAGTATTAAGAATAGCATCCTGAATCAACGGTGAGTCGAGTGTAGCGCTCTCATGGCCATGCCTAATGCTTCTTTGTTCAGTGCTATTCGTGCTGGTCTGATGCCTGCGTCCGTATCAAGCTTCGGCGTTAACGAGCCTCGCGGAGACATCGACGTTATGCTATCTATGCGCGCCCAAGGTTTCATTGCCTCTCCCAACTCCAACCCTCGCCAACACCTCAGCACACCAACATCAAACGTTGTCCAGAACGAGAAAAATTATGCTTCATCTATTTCTGAACACTCGGTCCGATCACAAACCTCATCACCTAAAACTTCCATTGCTGTGTCGACCCTCAAAGGTCTATTCTCAGGATCGCGACCTCGCTCGACTTCTCGTGCAACATCTGTCGATACGACCAGGCCACAACAGCAACATGATTCAAATGAAGACAGGGACACTTTCGGTAGCAGGGGTAACAATCTCATGAGTATGCTGCGTTCAACTACACCCGATGTCCAATCACAGTCGAGCGGAGCTACTATCGTTCGCGCCGGCTCACCATTCCTGCCGTCTGTCACTCCGGACATAGGCATTGATCGCAAGATTGTCTGTGATCGACAGCCCCTGCAATTTGCCACAAATGGCCATGCAACATCTTCGTCAACAGCAGGTAGAGGAACAAAGGCACTTTCGCTTGGCTCCATGTCTCTCCAACCACCTCCACGCAAGCGTTGGACATCTGTCGTAGCACCAGTTGTCAATCTCACGAGCAACCAACGTACACCGGAAGTGTACGTGAACGCCCAGTACAACGGCACCACTGGCAGCTTGGGCGCCCTGACCTATTATAGGGATCACCAAGAACCCGGAAGCCCAACACGAACCACAAGCTCGATGACAGGTACTTCGGAAAACCGACCTCGGCCACCATCGCTGCAGTCTGTTTCAACCTATTGCTCCAATGAGAACTCGTTGAGCTTTGATCGGTCGAGCACGAGCACAAGCACAAAGCGTACCAGCTCCAGTATGAGGCGTTGGTCACGACCTGGCTCTCTACCGCCCAGAACTACGCTGCCATCAGGTACTCCACCTAATCCACCTGCCTCGGGTTCGCACCTACCCACCACTGGGGATGCGAATAGGCCTGCGAGTCGGCCGTCATCAACTGTGTCGGCGCAAAGCCAACAAAGTGTCATTTCGAGCCTTCCATCGTTTTCAAAGCGTGCTTCCGTCTCGAGCGTTGCAACATCTAGCTCGCAGTCGCATTCGGCAAATGGTCACGCGACGGGAAGAGCTAATCTGGCTTCTCATAGGGCCTCGATGCCTCCGCCGCGACCTGCGCCAACTTCCGCACTTCCCCCCGCACCCGAAGAACATGATTACAATCTTTCGAAGTCTGTCGACTCATTGCCGAGTCCGGGTCCGAGTCCTACGAAACCCAAACGGGCGTCCATCGGTGGAAGGGGATTTAGGTTGTCCATGATTGCACCTAGTAAACCCCCTCCATCGAGTAATCTACCACCTCGGCCCGATGAGGTAGTGGAAGACAATGATCACGCCCCGTTACGGACGTCGAGTGCTGGCAATTCTCGGCTGTCGCGGTTGAATCCTATACCCGCTTCGCCTGCCCCAGGTGAAGCACCCTTCCCACCTCCTCGTGGACCTTTGCCACCCACACCTACAGAAGGCACCACGAGCAGTAATAATAACAATCGTCATTCGACGAATATCTCGCGGCATACGTCGCTCAAGCAGCGATTGCGTATCCTCAGTGCACCTTCGTCTTCATCAGCCTCCTCCGCGTCTGGCAGTGCTCGTGCTGATGTCAATCACGGTTCTCCGTCTGCCTCGTCAAGTACCTCTAATGCGAATACGAACACGTACACGGATACCACAACAGACTCACATACCCATACCTCTTTCACCTCTCGTCTCCCAGGTTCAGGATCTCATCATATTGCCCGTTCGTCATCAAATGCCAGTGGGAACGGACTGTCTCCCCTTAGAAACTCACCCTTATCTCAAGCAAACCAACACCCCAATACCAACACTAACAGCTACAAAAATAGAGCATCCGTCCCACCACCACTCGCCTCCACACCTTCCTACTTCAGCATGGCCAATAGCTCCCGTTCGCAACCCGCAACACCCATCGGCGAAAAAATAATATCATTCCAGAACGAATCCAGTTTCCTAAATCTCTCCACGCCATTGGATCCCCAAACTCCTATTCCTCCGCCGTCCCAGTCACATATGTTGATGTCGATGGACATGAATATGTCAATGTCAATGCCGATACGACCATTACCTGCTATACCCGTTACGCAGGAGATGACACCTCTGTCGCCGCCTCCACGTAGGAACTCGAAGCATATGGTTGTGGTTGAGCGTCCGGCTTCAAATTCCTCACCGCCTCGGACGCCTTCGACGCCATCTATCTTTGAGGAAAAGGCTGAGGCTGAGGCTAAAGCTGAGGATGAGGCCAACTCTAAGCCCGACCCGCTGCCTGAGGCCATGGCTATTACTCCTACCGAGACGTTTGGTCCGACATCCCTTTCGCCTCCAGATCCTCCAAAACCACTCCCACTTTTATTGTCACTGCCTCCTTCACCGTCGCTGCAACCGACTCTAGAAGAGAGGTCTGCCACGCCACCAGATAGTCCTATATACGGGACGCACAGATTAACACCTCGTTCTACTTCAGTTATTTCTCTTGGTCTCTGAGTCTTTGGATTCTCCTTCAGCTTTATTACCCGCATGTTTGTAATTTTCTGTAATTGATCATTGCCTCAGAATACGGCATAAGTTTCGCTCGAACGCTACGATGTAATTGAGTGACTAAAAGAAGAGAGGTATTAAGTTACAAGGGGTACTACTGCCTAGAGATACAAAAACACAACAAATCCCTAATCTACGATTATGCAAAGCTGTTTTCAACGTCAGCACTGTCCTCGCCTTGTTCCAAATTTGCAAACTAAGTAGAAGATGTCAGTGCTAGATTAACAACAGCAGGTATTAAGAAACTCACTGTCAAGAATGCAGCAGGGCGATGTTCTTCAGCCCAGAATAACAGTGGTGTATCGAGTGTCATACTGTAGGCTATGTTTTGTGACCACATCTGGGTCAGGCCAATACCATAGTTCCAAACACGACCTTCAGGAACCAAAGTCATACCGAGGACACGATCGGACAACAACAATTGTACACGCTCGGACATGTTAGGGTTGAAACCGGGCGGGTTGACCGACGTATCCTGGTTCTTCCTGCCCCACTCAAACCCAGCAACAGTCAGCGAGTGAGCTGATAGCGACACGGAGCCAGGTGTAAATGAAGCTGTGACACAGATGGATGACGATCCCCACTCAGGGTGCTCTGCCATGAGTTTGGCTTGTGTAGTGACATCAGTCGGTGACAGGTGGGGAATTTCGAGGGCCTGGGTCTTGATCCATCCAAGAGGTTCAAGGTCCTTTAGGAGGACGTCGTCTTTGGGCAAACGTGCTGGGAGTTCGATGCTGTTATTACTACCACGTTGAGGAACCCAAGCGACAGCTTTGATCTCCTTCACCTGCTTGTTATCCGGTGGTGAGACACCGTACAGGAAGGCAGCAATTTGAGTGCGGAGATCAGAGGCGGTGATGAAAGCGCGCAGTATGTTCTTGGGAAGGACATAAGTGAAGGAACCAGCATCATCCTTAACGTCGTCATTAGATACGTAGATGTGCTGCAGGCGGAGGGAAAGATGTGTAGCGGAAATAGCCCGAACACGCCAATCTGACTTGCTGCTGAAGGTTTGCTGCTCATAGTTTGTTGTAGTGACGGTTTGAATAGTATCACCATGAACGTTGGTAGTTTGACTGCAAAAGAGGATCAGCTATCCTTTTATTAAACCTAGGATACAACCCGACTCACGTTTGAACAGCTGTGACTTGGCCTTGAGCTTCTGTACTCTTCTCAAGCTCAGCCATTTGCTGACGCTGAACCGATGGGGCCGCAATCTCCTGACCAAGGATGATATCACGGATCTCACTGACGGTCAACGAGGCAATGTTGACACTGTTCCGCTTCCCAAAGTCCTGAAGGATAAGGTCCTTCATGGCGACTTCAACTTTGATCCACTCTTCGTCGGAAAGTGATGGCCAAACAAAGTGAGCCTCAGTGATTGTAGACTTGTCGGGATGAAGGATGACCTTGGCCTTCTCATTGTTAACATGCAAACCACGGAGAAGCAAGATGAGGCGGGAGAATGCAGTGTAGCTGGAGATCGACTTGAGCCAGTCATCTAAACAGCAATTAGCATTATTTTGGTCATGATTGACTCAAGATGGCTTACCATAAAGACTGAATAACACCATCTGAGGTTGAGTAGCACGCTAAACAGAAGTCAGCATCTTAATCAGCAAAATTTGTATGGATATATGCTCACCAAGATCAAGTCACCGAATTTCTCCATCTTCATGCAGGCCTGGAAAGGCAGTTGCAATTCACTACCCTTGATGACAATGTTCGGGAAGTCAAGTAAGTGGACCTCGAGGGGGTCTACATTTCGGCATATCAACAGCAGAACAAGCTTGTGATTGCAGAGATACACTTACCAAGCATACCCTTACGGGTCACAATAACCTGCTTAGGCTGTTCCTCGACGGGAAGAGAACGGACAAGGGCAGCAACTTCTTCAGCTGTCTTCCACTTCGCCAACTGACCGAGACGTTTCTGACCAGCCCAGACACTAGTGTGGATGATCTTCAAGAACAGCTGACCAGAACGAGGGTTGAAGATGAAGATAGCACCGTCTATGGCGAGTGGTCAGCTAATAGGTATTTTGATCACTTGGTGGACCTACTAATGGGTTTTGTGGTCAAGTTTCCTTCGAAGGTCTTATGGCTGTACAGTGATGGTCAAGAGGGATCGTAGACTGGGCGAGAGAAATACATACATAGTTACTCGGTACACGTTGGTATCATCGACGAACCAGATGATTTGGTTGGAGAATAGTTCAGAGTAGTTCTAAGATGACAGTTAGATATGAAACATCAGTACAATTGCGTCCCGCTTACCTGACTGTTAAGATATGGTTCAGTCGGCTCGGACGAATAGAGTTGGAGGCCTTTGCGGATACGTTCGCGGAGCACATGACACGCAGGATTGGCCTTCATAATCTTGGCCATGGCTTGTTGAATGAGGGGTTTCATACCGGGGAACCAGTTTCCGTAGGCGGACCATAGGTTGTAGGCCAAGTCCATACCAATCATGACACCAGTGGGAGAAGGGTAGATACTCATTGAATCAGAGACCTGACAAAGTGTATTAGCATTCTAATGTGAATGATGGATAGTCAAAATATGATGCTCACATAATCCAGGAACTTGGCACGAGTGTAACGCTCAATGTCGTGAGTATCGAAGTCACCCCAACGAAGCTGAACGTCGATCCAATACTTGTTGCTTGTTGTTCCGTCAAGGACATCTTTACCGTCGGTCACCAAGGAAGGACGGGAGATGTTCCATTTGTATGAAGAGAATAAGAGTATGTCAGCACAAGACGAGTTCATCTTGTAACTCTTTCGAGGATGGATGGTCTCCTTCTGGACGGTCTCAATCTGCAGAGGTTCAAGTTCCTGATCAAACACCTGACACAAATCCATAACAACACTCTCGTGAACTATGAAGGTGAAAAGGTCGTCAGACTATTTCATGGGCCAATTTATAACCGAAACTTACTCTTTTGCCACAAGTGAGCACGGAAGATCTGAATCAAACTGATCTTCAGCGTCGGGATTTTACCATGCATGAAGATACCAGTAAGATCCAGTTGCACCTGGAAACCGACGTAAACGTTGGCACGATTGATTGTAGGACTCCACCAAAGCGTGAATCGACGGTTAGGAATTTGGTTCAAACCGGATCGCTGGGCGTTTGTCAACTTCTTGTACCTCATTGACTCTTCGAAACCAGACGCCTTCTCCCAGAACAGACCCTCCCAAGTCGGGAAGTACGTTCCCTTGAACAATGTGTGCTCGAGAATACCCTCAACACCACCAAGAGCAGCGATAACATCAACACGATAGTTGTTGAGCTGCCAGAGTTTACCATCATGTCGTTGCGAAGTCCACCAGAAGGGATTGCTAGAGAACAAGTTAGTAAAACCGGCTGCATATACCTGACAGGAACTACATACTGCTTGAGCAACTGGTACTGCTTCCAATCCGTACGCACACGCCAGCCACGGTCATATGCCAACCTGATAGCAAAGGTCAGTCCGAAACACGGCAATTGCAAATCAACAAAACTCACGTGTGTCGATCCTTCTGGAACAAGGTATTGATACGAGGAATACCACGATCCCAACTATCCTCCAAATCTTCCAGGGTGAGTCGGCGATTCTGTGCGTTGGCTTCCTTCCTCTTCATTGAGTACTCGGACCAGACGCGAGCCGAGTCCAGGAATTCAGCCTCCCAAGGCTGAAGGTAGCGATACAGATTCGGGATCAGTTGGTCCTCTTCATGCGACATACCGGCACGGAAGTGAGTGACAGCGACGTCAGTTTGTTTTGACCACCGGAGATCGCTTTGAGGGATCAAAACGTGACCCATGGACAACATGCCGAGACCACCCAATTCCTAAGCACGACCGAGTCACTTTAAGAAAGAGGAGCTAGGAGTGAATTTACTGACCTTTGGAGTGTAGAAGACTACAGGCGGGAAACGTGAAGGCATTTTACTATTCAAACCAATCTTGACACGAGTCTGGATCTTGTTCTCGGCTTTGACGAGCGCATCCAATAGCTCATTGGTGTGAATGACAGCTTCACGATAGTATGTCATCAAGCCAATCAGTGCGGTATTCCACTTGTTAACAATCTTGGAGAAGGTCGTTGAACCAGAGCTCATGAGGACCTGACGGATACGGTTGTTGAACTGCTGGACACCTTCGTCCGAGACGCGCAAGAAAGCTTGGGCAGTACGCTCCTTCGTTTGTTCATTCGTCAGATTCCAGACGGCATCCTTCAGAGAGAATTGCTCTCCAGAGATTGTCCTAATCTTGGGCAAGATACGGACTTCGAAACCGCACATCGAAAAGAGCAATTGAGGGTTGTTCTGCGAGTAGACACTGACGAACGTGTCCTCCCATTCAATGGTCGTCAATGAACGGGGTAGGCGTTGCTTAATGTTCCAATAGACGGCTCTTCCAAGGTTAACATCGTGCTTAATGAGCCTCATGCGACAATCCCTAGGCCAGCAGCGCTTGTTGTTGTAGCCAATGACATTGTTGTTCGTAGGATCAGGATTAGCAGAGAGGTAGCGTTGAATGAGGTCGCGGGCTTCATCAGCAGTGAAGCGGAAGAGGATGTGCAACCTGTCTACGTAGCGAGAGTAGAGACGGATGGGATGACGAGTCTCAGTTGCAGAGTCGCGATATTGTAGGAAGTTATTAGGCATTTGGGGAGGGCCAGCCATTTCACTAGCACGTTGAAGACCGAGGATGAGGAGATCCAGAACCAAGCCATAAAACTGGAAGACGAAGGCGGAAAACTGGAGACCACGGATGAGACCGTAAGCGTTTGTATGTGCCATGTCCTTGTAGGTTAGAACTGGAATATGCGAATTAGCGACGTATTTATCATGTGGATAGATCTGTACGTACCAGTGTTGTTCTTTGCCGTAATATAATCAGCCAAGTTGTGATCCAGGATAAGACGTAGGAGACGATTTAAAAGTGTAAGATCAATCTTCTCGTAGACTTTCGAAAGGACTGTCTCCATCATGACCACACATTCGCCTTCGCTGGTCTCCCAGACGTCGGTCAAGTTATTGACGCCCTGACACCATTTATAAACGAGTAATGGAGGGGGCTCCGTGTCCTGAAGATAGATGAGTATATATACATTTTTATGAACTCCGCAACTTACAGCTGGCTTCACCCATGCAGGAAAGAGACCACGCTTATCGGCCTCAAAGAACAAGAACTGGTCGAGGTACTTGAAAAAAGAAAGAAAAAACATTAGCTCGATGCCGACGATATATAATATACAAAACCTACGGCATCGGTGATCTTCTCAACGGGTTCAATATCATAGCAAGGAATCAGCTTGTCGTATGTGTCGAAGAATTCGATACCAGACTCCTTAAAGGCACGCTGAGTCAATAACAGACGCTTGATACGGGAGAGACCTGGATTCAAATGTAAGATGAAAAGACAGGCACACGTAATCAAATTGACACTCACATTCATGAGGGTTATCATAGGCTTGTTCGATCAAAGCGAGCTCTTCACGTTGAGACTGGTTTAAACGACCCTTCACCGAGTATGCTTCCTTCAACTTCTCGAGAGCGAGAACAAGCAACTTCGTGTCATGTTTGTACGAAAGAGGACTAATTGTATACATTAGTCACATAGCGCCAAGATAACAAATCCTGCTGTACTCACGGGAAGGGAATAGGAGAGAACTTGCGGGACTCCAGCCAGTGGACAGTAGCAGTATAGATAGCGACGGCTTCCTCGGCACTGATGTAGGGACCATCCTTGAGATAGGCATTCTGACGTTCCTGCTCAGCCTTCAGGTAAAGACGCGTCAAACGGCCAAGGTTCTTCTTGACAACGGCTTTATCAACGGTAGCACCACGGCGAATACGTTCACGGTTATAATGGGCAACCGAGCACCACCAGTCGGCCTTGCTCTTGATGTAACGAAGAATGATGTTCTCAATCGCAGTCGGCATACCAGGGACCTTCCAAGGTATATTGGCCTTCCAGCACCTCCAGGCTTCGGACAAATGTTGGAGAATGGTCTTTGACTTGTTCTGTTTGATCGACTCGGGCATCATGTCAAGGATATCATGCATGACAGCAGCACGCAGTTCAAGATCGTAGTGAGATTCGACACGCTGCTTAGTCACGGTCTTCGCGATACCCTTGCTGTTTCTGCCCTCGAACTGACGAGCGAGCAAGTTCCCCAACCTAGATAATGGTCAACGTGGAAATAAACCGAGCATGCGCCAAGAGCTCACCATCTCTCAAGCAGAGGCACGATACCGCGCATGAAGAAGAGCCAAACACGCCAACCAGGAGCCCAGAAACCACAACCAGGACCCTTACCGACAGGGCCTGTGTTGAAGCGGTAGTAAATCAGATGCTTCAAATCCTTGGTCATACGCACTTGTCTCATAAGCTGCATGGTTGAATCAGTAAAGAACTATTGACACAGTAAAACAACGAACCTTGTATTTGTATCGGTACATACCCGTCAGGGCACCGATGTGAGCGAAGATGTATTGGAGTGCGTCAGCCAACTGAAAGGCGTCGACATTGCCAAGACGGAATTGCACATGGGCATCGACAACAAGCTTAGTGAGACGAAGAATCTCACGGCACAAGTGGAAAGCGTTCCCGAAACGAGACTTCTTTCGCTCCTTGGTCGTAAGCGTCCTAAACAAAACATAAGATGGAACCCAACGAAAGGACGACACAACTCACTTGACCGGCTTCAGGTTCATGTTATAGTCAAGGTGGAGATAGTTCAAGTTCTACAGCCGCAATCAGCAATATATATGTGCAAGACTCTGAGCTGCTCACCTTACGGTGAATCAACAGATTCAACATGTTATAACCCTGTCTACAAACTTGCAGACCTGCCTCAACCCAATCCAACCGAGTCGTCTGGAAGAACTTGGTCGACTTGAGCTGGCGGAATAAATTCTTCTTCGACATGGCTTTCTCAGATCTCGTGTGCAATTCGTTGAGGACGTAGCATTTAAGCAACTTCTGATACGAAACGCGGACCTTGACGGGCTGATTGGGAGGACAATGTTCAAGGTACCAATTCTTGACGAGGGGGATATCCTGGGCCCTGCGCATGCGACCAGAGCGACGGCTGTAAGGCTCCGGCGCCCACCAGAGAGCGATACCATCAGCGGTGAGATCGTTTTCAAGATCTTTTTCTTGGAGGAAGGGCTCGAGCTCTCCAGGCAACTCAAAGTCATCATCATCGGCACCATTAGGACCGAAAATATTATCTTCGTGAGAGGCAAGTGGCGCATTCTTGGGGATGGATCCACGGAGGGTGATGGGATTAATAAGCGGATCGAAATAGAAAGCTGGGAGGTCGGGGTCATCGGTACGGATGTAGACGTTCTTGGGGTAGTGATAGGGTGAAATATGTACAGAACGAGGAAGGGAGTTGTAGAGGTGAGGGAAGGCGACCTTGTACTCCGTGCGGATTTGTTGACGGATAATGACTTTGTTGATATCGTTAAACTCATTCCAATCTTCATCAAAGGCATCCATGTCTCTGTACAAGGGCTCGAACTTGGGTCCGCCTGGAATGGCCATGTTGAGTGCCTTGGCAGTGAAGAACGCCTTCTTGTCAAACAGATAGCTCGCGTTTTTGTCTGCCTGGTCAGAAAGGAGTGTACGACCGAAACGATACAGATTGGCCATGACCGGCAACGATAGTGACCAATACTTGTAAGAAGAGCCATTCACAGCCTTCGTGTCGATGAGAGGTTTCGCATCATAGAACCAATCGATGATAGCAGCGTCTTCCTCTTCATCCAAGTCTAACTGAATAGCTTCGAGAGGATCGACATCGAGTACGTTGTCTCCGTAGTCCAAGGGAGGTTCCTCGTCATCAAAGGGTGGGAAGCGCATACGCTTAAAATGTCGGCGATCCCTCTTCTCGCGACGCATGGCAAGCCACATAGTACTCCATTGTGCGTGGTACACTGGCTCGATGACACGAGGAATCTCGTTCACGAACGTAATGGCACCAGTAATGTGATACAGCACAGGGACTTCGCGCACTTGCTCCCAAGGATATGGAATGTTTTCCAACAGTTTCATCACAGCATGGGGGACGTATTTGAGGGCACCAAGGTGAACGCGCTTGTCATTCCTGAATTTACGGTTGCTCATATCACCGTGGTCCTTGATAATTTTGCGGACATGCTCAGGTGGAAGGTCCTAAGATATGGTCATAAGTGCTTTCGAACTCGATTAAATCACGCGAAAACAACTCACCTGCTTGCCCATATCAACGTAGCCCCCTTTTCTTTTCTCTCCATAGCGTTTCCTCTGCATTTGCACCCATTTTTGAGCCTTCTGCGCGATGACTAAATGCGAAAACGAGGGTGTCAGGTACGCGAAACTATCACAGAAAACACAAACATACCTTCGGGTGGGACGCGCGAAGAAGAGGCATTATTCTGTGGCGGCATCCCTGGAGGCGGGGGCGGCACAAAGCCTGGGGGAGGAGCAAAACTCATCCTGGTTAGGGATGCTGGAGGTGTTGAGGAAAGAGTTTGTGGCTGATGTAAGCATGCCCTGGCGTCTTTGGCTCCTTGGTGCACGGACCCTGACTCGCGTTCTTCACCACCAACAGTCAACGATCGACCACGAAATCTTTTATCTATCTCAGCGACCATCAGTGCTTGGTCTGTCAGCGTTGAGCTACCTCTCAGTCTGATCGATCAACCCAACGTCTCAGTTTTTAGCTGTTGTACACTGATATTATAACATTCACATCTAATATAACCTGAGTGCTTTTCATGATGCGGCGTAACCTTCCTTGCTGCCGGATAACTCCGCACCCAGCTTGTACCCCAAGATCTGGAGGAAGTTGGAGTTGGTCAACACTGAACAAAAGCGAATGCACACGAACTTTGTCCCAATCTAGCTTTGAACGGGTCATAGGAAGGGCTCTCCTCAAACTCTTGAACGTCTTCTCTGACATCTCTTGATACGTCTCATTGAGTGATACCTGATACTTGCCTTCTTCATCTTCAATGAGCGCAAGAATCTTCGGTGCCGCTGAGTTATCGCCAGCAGTGATTCCAGGAGGTAGATTGAAAGAAATATCATGCGTTGTAGTTAGTTGCACCTGTTGGATCATAAATATGAGCGCCTGTAAGCAAGAAAATCCATGACCTACGTTGCCTTGCTCATAGTAGTGCACATTAACTAGGACTTTGCCTGTCACCTTGCCTTTCTCAAAGTTAATCACGTATTCTGAGCGCCAGCGGCCAGACCTATTGAATCCACCTTCAGAGACTGAAGGTAGGTTCTTATAAACCCAATGGCGCACCAGTAATTTGCGGGATTATATTTGTTCGCAACGACCTGAATGGTATATTCATGCACGCCATCCCCCTTCGAGAACACGGATGCCACTCCATCATAGAAATGCGCCTTTAGATATGCCAGAGTCGCGGCCTCCAACGCTGATCTATATATTCATAAGAACACACAATAAATAAACATAAGAGAATACCATTCACCGCAAAGGCTCCGCCTCCACATCAAGTTCATAAGGCCGGGGGTCCGACGCTTCCTAAATCATCAAGGTATAACTTAGTATAACTCCCCAACCCAAAATCCAAGCGGGTGACATACCAAACCCAAATGATCAAACACAAAACTCGTCTTCGATCTCGGATCCACAAACCTCTCCTCCTCTTCATCGTTCCCGGATATTCTCGCCGCCTCGCTGACAATACACTAATGGCTCGTTTGTTCACTCTTGCAAACCCAGACCGATGAAAAACAGCCAATGGTTTACCTGATGGTTCATCCCCGGAGCCTCCACAGTGATAAACTGGTCGAGATTATATTCTCGAAGTGCGGGTTTCACGCCCACCTGCAGTGCTTCATCGTCAGAAATGATGTTACGGACATCTAGTTGACCATCAGCATTGGTTATTTTGAAGATCAGAACGCGTCGCACCGTTCAGAACATCATTGATCTCTCCGGGAGGAGCCTGAAGAAGAAAGCTGGATGCAATCTGGATTCGTTCTGATGTGTCCATCGTCAAGCCTTCAAGCTTCAAGGTTGAGCTGATCAATTATGTAGGCGGCTTGTTAATGACGCTTTCCTGTCACCCTCACATCGGTTCGGCGTCTGCCGGTGTTCCGTCAAGCTCAGATCAATTCCCAGGCGCTGCTTTCTTCGTTTTACAGGGTACATACTCCTGCTTTCAAATACCCTCATAGCTGCCCGCCAAAATCCAAAACAAGGTATGTATAAATGCTCAACCAATGTGAATGTCAGAGTAATTACGTGTACAGGGTACTTTTACACTCTAAGATACAACTTAAATCGCCCCATGCTCAAAGTTTAGCGGAGAACTGGGACTCGGTGACACCAGCGCCCATGGCTGCTGTAGATGAAACACCACCAGTCACAGTCTTGATCAGGTTGTCGGCGTAATCAGCACCGGACCACTATAATGAAGAGGCCGTCAGAATTATTACGCAACGTCCAACAAACGAACGGCGTACCTTCTGGTGTGTAAGGACGTCACAGCCAAGCTCACGCTCCCTTCGTTGAACAATCTCGACGTAAGCCTTCATACCAGTTTTGGCATAGTTCTTAGCGAAGAGGTCGGAGATATAGGCATTAGAATGGAGGCCACCGAGCTGGGTCTAGGTTAGTCGTCTGAACCGGCCGATAGCAACTATGGTACTCACAGTGATGAATTGCCAGACGAAGCCAAGCTTTCCGAGCTCCCAGACATATGCCTGCATGTCTCTATCAGTGAGACCAGCAGCTTCCCAGTTGAACGACGGCGACAAGTTATAGGCCAACCATTTGCCAGGGAATGCTGCATGCACACCCTCGGCGAATTCCTTGGCCTGAGAGAGGATGGGCTTCTTGGTCTCCATCCAGAGAAGGTCGCAATAAGGAGCGAAGGCAATGGCGCGGTTGACGGCGCATTGAGTACCGCCCTGGTAGCGGTAGTAACCCTCACGAGTGCGTGGGCTATCCCAGTTCCAGTAAGGAACGTTCTTGAGACCGAATTCCTTCTGGGCAATGGCAACGGCCTGGGGATAAGAGACATGGGCGACGCGGGCAATGAAAATATCAACGGTAGCCTTACTGGCTCCTTGTTGTGACAAAGCTTTAGCGAGGGGAGCGGAGAAGAGGTGGAGGTTAGCGGAAGCGATCCACTTGTCCTCAATAGCTTGGAGCTCATCACCAGACTTTCCGGCTGCCTCTGCCTCAACCATTACAGTGTTCAGGGGAGGAAGAGAAGGGTTGGTAGAACCAAGGATGAAGGGGTGGTCACGGTCGTCGATGTTCGAGGTGATGAGGGTAGCAGCCTCGGAGTCGGTACGGGCAATGGCCAGGTTGTCGACACCCATGATATCAAATTGGAGGCGGATTGCAGCGAGGCGATTAATATGTTCCTGAATAGGGACCAACACCTTCCCAGCCATATGACCACACTTCTTAGTTCCTGGAGCTTGGTCCTCGACGTGGATACCAGCGGCCCCCTTCTCGACGAACATCTTGGCCAGCTTCATGACGGCAGTCAAACCACCATGGCCAGTGTCAGCATCAGCAATGATAGGACGGAGGTAGTCGATGACAGGGGTTTGGGCAAGTTCGGCATCGGACATATGTGAACGAGCCTCGCGCTGCTTACGATCATGGAAAAGCTGGGCCATAAACAAGTGCTCGACCTTATTTGGAACAGTGTTGGACGGGTAGTCTACCTCTCATTTAATGCCGGCTTTCACATGCGAACGGAGTTTGAGAACTCACCAGCAAGATCCGGACCAGGTTCGTTCGTCGAAGATGCAGTACTCGACGACTGCCATCCAGAAACATAGACGGTTTCAAGATACTTGGCCATCTGCGTCACCTGGACGGGGTCAAGACTTTGTGCAAGGTAAGCCTCCTTGAGTGGATGTCATCAGAATATGACTCACGCTCCATAGGTATGAGAGGGGGTACCCCTCTTTGCGTGTTCGCTGAGTAATTTCCACAACTTCTTTGCCAGAACGTTGGCGGGATAATCAATCTTGATGGTGCCACGTTTGGACACGACATCGGCAGCAGTGTACGGACGCTTGGTCTGAGCAAAGCGGGGACTCTGGGGTACACGATGAGGAGGATAAGCTTTACCGGAGCAACGAGCATACCTTCCACCACTGCTCAAGCTCAGCAACTTCCTGGGCAAAACGGACTCTCTCAGCGGACATAGTGGGATGGGACAAAGGAATCCCGCGAGGAACACTGGTGGTATATAAGCCAACTTGGTCCCGCATTCTGAATCTATGCTTTCAGATGCTTTCCAAATTCCGGCTTGGTGTTCACGGGACATGTGATTTCCCCGAACCAGTCCGGCGCTTGCCGTGCGGGCGACTCAACCTAAGCCCGTCGGCATCCCTCTCTGCCTTCATTCATCCACCTGTATATACTTAAGCCCGCCGTCCTAGCTCGCGTCCTATTAGCGTCATAAACTATCTGTCCCGTGTAATTCTCTATATACGCATTATCTCCTCGGTCTAGACAACACCATGTCCCCTCCGCATGATCGGCGCGGATTAATGCGGATTTTCTGCGGTACCGTCGTTAGCTGCTCTACTTTCGTTCGAGGTCTGTCGGATGTCAAGCCGGTTCGACTATATAGTAGGAGCCACTAGCACGACCTGGAGCACTTCGCCTGGGCCTCCTGGACCCCGCGTGGTTCTTTGTAAAACTTTATTGCTCGAGCGGCAACGACGTAACTTGGGGAACTGGTTATCTATTCTGATCCCATTCTTACACCAATCATTAATTAACGTCGATCGCCATCATACACTAGACTGGCCAGGCCGTAGCGGATAACGAAGGCCAGCGCACTTCCAGCAATCTATTTGCACGTATGGAATATTAATGATCCGGTGAATGACCAAGAATACCGCGTTTTCACGAACCTGAGAGCACATCAGAACTTGAACCAACCTTTTCTCATTCATAGGACCAAAGCGAATGAGGAAGAAATTCAGAATAGTCAAATTCGTCGCTTCTAAAACCATCCCACTTGTGGGATGGACCGTGAGCTCCGTGAGGCCGAGAGCAGCGAGAATGCGGAGGACATATGTCGTCAGCCGTGACGGTGGTTTCTCAAAAACTGTTTTGGAAGGGAATAGGAGGTTCGTATCTGCATCAAATCTATTGAAAGACATATCATATATTTAACTCCAAAGCTAATTGTGAAACCGGCTCACCTTGGTACCCTGTGCCGGGGACACGGGACAAGACCGAACAATTGCGGACAAGAGAGCAGAAAATTGAAGATCTGGGGTATGAAAAATAGCAACAGCGTTTTGGAGAAGTGGGCCTGTATTCCGATGACTGCAAACGCCATGCCGGTGACGTAGCAAAACGTGTCACCAGGGAAAGCGCGCGCTGGGTACCTGCAGCATCCCTTTTAGCTCGATTAATTTGGAACTACAAAAGGAATCATACCAATTGTGATACATGAAACCGACGCAAACCGCCACGAGCGGAAGCATGAAATACAAGCTGAACAAATGACGCTCGACCAGTTCACGGCTTCCGTATGACATGCCAGCACTCCAGACACCTCCAACTTCAACTTCAGCCTTGTTGCCGAGAAGGTGGAGAGGTACTCGGAAGTCGATCGGCCAAGGAAGGTAAAGAAGGTCATTTAGTATGACAGATAACCCAATAATGAGCGCCTGGCTGACTTCAGAACCATTAATGCCGGCAAGGATGTTGATGCTATTAGTCGCGAATGTCGACAGCAAGGACATGTATATATAATACAAGGGTCCTATAACGAAAGTTAGTATGGTTTGTAACGGCTCTTGCACAATATCCTACCAAGGTTGAGAAGTGTGCCAAAAAACGACCTCAGAGGTAACGGCACAACAACGTGTGTATTACCCCGTTCTGCATAATAAACCATTAAAAGGGGAATAGAGGCAATTATGGGTATTGGCAATTTGTGCCTCCATCGAATATCGAAAACGTCGTCGAGAAAGCCCAGCATAGTGGCTGTTAACAGCGACAGGAGAGAAGATAGATAAACGGAAAGCTGTGATAACCGGTTAGAAAGCGAAATCCTCAACCGAGACAAGAAACCTGCGCACCTGGTAGAGAGGAAAATCAACTACATTGATCCCCTCTGGTGGTCCAGCTGCACTCGCGCGATGCATGATGGAAGTCGAGAATGCGAATGGGATAAAAAGCATTAACCCCGAGATGTAGATTGCAGCGCATACAAGGCCCATACTCTCTGGACTAGGAATGCTTCAGAATACCCAAATGCTGCAGTATCAGTAAGCCACATACATTGGGTCATTGTAGATCTTGAGTAGGTCTCGTCCCTTCAGGTTGGCGGCAATGAAAACAGGACCCAGACGCGGTACCAGATGAATTGTGGCCAAGAAAGCAAAGATGGACATTCCCACAGATGCATATAGTGCTGGTAAGGGAGGTATAGGATCCAAGAGGGGTCTTGTAACAAACCAGGCTGCTACCGGGACCAGCCCAACGAGCAGAATCGTTGGCAGCGGCCTGGGTTTGATCGCCGTTGTTGACATTTGGTGCAGAAGATATTCTCTTTTGAATAATTAACACAGCGACCGTGTAAGAGGCATAGGGGAGAAGAGTAGAAAAGCGTATTCAACGATTGGCGCACGTTTTCGTCAGGACGTGTCGAGACGTGTCCGTCACACTGACAGAAGCGCATCACAATCACTTCGGCCCGGATCAGGGTCGAAAATCTAATCTCTCTCTTTTCTATGTCAGACGCTGCTGAGCCATCTCCTGGTCCCCAACACCTCAACACAACAGGATGTATGATTAAAGTGTCTCCAGGAAAAGGGAGGGGTGTCTATTGTTAGTCTTGACCTATAATTGTTCCTGCCCACTTCCTGAGGGTTTCTTGCAGCATCAAAAGCAATACCACGAAACACCATAATCGAAGTTAGCCCTGTCCTATTTTTCTCTAAATTGGAATATGAGGAGCACGGTATTTTACTCGCTATACTTTTCAATTATGATGTCAACGTTCTCATACAGTGGTTTTCAGGAAAATATACCGTTCTAGACCATTATACCTTCATCTGGCCAGATGGTCGGATGGCCCTTGCTTTAGGACTCGGTGTGTGTTCGCAGCTGCTCGAAAGCGCTATCTTATTTACTCAACATTATCCTAGGTTCATTATTCAACCACGCAGACCCTCCAAACGTCTCCTTCACTCTTGACACGTCCACTGACTCCATCCGCTACGTTACAACTCGATATATTGAGCCCGGAGAAGAACTCTGCATATTCTACGGCCACAAATTATGGTTTTCCCCAGCGGGTGCCACGGCCGAGAACGACGCCGACGGAATATTTCAAGAAGACCATAATGATGATGGGTGGGGTGGCCTATCCACGGTCGACTATGACGAATCAGTAGAATCGACATCTCCAATTAACCCATTCGCGGGAGGCGACCCAGATGAGCTTGTTTTCGAAGGAGATCTACCATTTACAAGACATAAATTACCTCCCGAAGAAGAAGAACCGGATACAGTCCGAACCAGTATGTAATCCTTCCCGTTATCGCAAATATTTCTCTCAGATTCTTTCTCTCGAAAGCCCGAGCATGGGTAGTTGACGTGCCTGACCAGAGAATAATTACAACCCTCCTCAAGTACGTTTACTCTACTCCTATGTCTGTTTATACATTGAAACCTCTCCCAGATGGCTGAAACGAGCGAGCCTCGACACACCCGACCTTGCCCACCTCAAACGCATCCGCAAGCAAAACAACATGGCCACCTTTCTCATCGCACCGCAAAGTGCCTTTCCACTTGAACCACCTATCCTCCCGGAAGATCTTAACCTCCCGCTCCCATACCTTCACACAGTCCCGGCTTCGTCTGCCCTCACGCCCATTCAATTCGATCTAAAGACAACCCTCTGGCCCACAACATATACTCCGCGTCGGAAAGACGAACCAGAAAGTTGGAGCCGTGGGAAGGCGTCATGGGCGTGGCAAGCCATGCAGAAGACAATTCAAGCTGCGGTCGAAGCAAGTCAAAATGATGAGGTGGGTCTCCGATCTCATGTCAATCTCGCTATTATCAATTATCCATGGACATTTCCGTTCACTTCCTCCCATCCTTCGACACGCTCCTGACTTCACCTCGAACCCTCTAAAAACCCCGACCATAGTTTCCCATCGCTGCGCATATCCCTGCTCCTTACGAAGAAGCATCATCCACGGGAAGGCAGGATTCGCCGCAATCACAAGGAACTCCGAAGGAATACACGGCACACGATACGCGAAAGTCCGCAAACCACCCGCTCCGTCATGCAATAATCAACGCCATCCGTAAAATGGCTGATTATCAGGCTACCTCAACGATATCAAATGGGGATGTTGAACCGGCTGCCTCAATATCACAAGATAAAACCGATGTCG
This sequence comes from Macrolepiota fuliginosa MF-IS2, assembly GCA_015584085.1. Lineage (NCBI taxonomy): Eukaryota > Fungi > Basidiomycota > Agaricomycetes > Agaricales > Agaricaceae > Macrolepiota > Macrolepiota fuliginosa. The sequence goes on along the minus strand of MU151052.1, from coordinate 222,530 downwards.
ACGGTTCAGCTCCCCTGCACACAGGGTCAAATTACCTCTTAACATCACTAACTCTGTTCACCTCTCATGAACCGTGTGTCATGTGTAGTATGGCGCTCCTCCATTCCAGAGTCAAGGAAGTCATCTATTTCTATCCAATGCTTCAAACAGGCGCTTGCGGGAGCATAACATGTCTTCCCACTCTCAAGGGTGTCAACCACCGGTACATTATCGCACAGTGGGGAGGTCAAAGAGATATCATTGAAACGACAGCGGGGAAAAGTAATTCTACACACAGAGATATCAATAATGCACAAGTTGATAGTATTCTTGACATTGGAACAGCAATAGATGCATGAAAATGATCACAGCATAGAGGAAAATAGAAGAGAGACGGGGGCATATGAAGTCGAGCAATAGCTGGATACAGAGTAAATATTCTACACAAGATACTACAAGCGGGGAGGGGGCTGGGCAATAGGCTGCCATTGCTTGGACTTGATAGCTTCCAAGAGGACATCGTCAGACATGTTGCGGAAGAGAGCATTCTCATCGACACCCTGAACGTGGGTCATGCATAAGCATATGTGTTGTGATCAAGTACAAAGGTACTTACGTCCTTCTGAGAGGCACGAACAACAGCAAGAGCGATTTGAGCAGAGATATCACGAATACGTATGAGGCGAGGGTAGACCAGATCATCATCTTTCTCTTCCTGTGTCAGAGAGGCAGAAAGAGCAATGGACGCTTGCTCGACCATTGAATCTGTAACGTGTCTAGCCTTGGAGAGAATTGTGCCCAACCCGAGGCCCGGGAAGATGTACATGTTGTTGCCCTGACCTGGCTCATATGTCTTCCCCTCGAACTCGATGAGTTTGTAGGGGCTGCCGGAGGCGAACACGACAGAGCCATTGGTCCTATAGAAAAAACGTTGGCCACTATATGTACACAAAAGCAAGCAGACGCACCACTCAACGGCGTCAGCATAATCGACCTCGCACAGAGAGACAGGATTGGAGAGAGGGAAGATGATCGGACGCTCGTTCAGGGAGGCCATGAGCCTCACGACCTCTTCCGAAAACGCATTCTATTGGGCGATAAATCTTTGTGGAACCTTGGCAGCAAAGGAAACCAACTTACCCGAATGGTGCTGAGACCAAGGAGAGCAGTGGGCTTGACGTAATTGACAATGTCGACCAAGTTGGTCAAAGGGGGGCCGTTGTAGTCAGTACGGGCGAAGTCTGATTCCGGGATGTGAGCAGTGTATGATAGAGTAGGTCAACAATAGTGATACAAACATATCTTGTGCTCTTGCAGGCCCTTCCTGTCCGCAGTAATGAGCCCTTTGGAATCAACGGTCTACAGAAATCCATCAGAATCACCGATGAGAGACATCTAAAGTATACTGGCATAAATCCTCTTCTTTGCCTCTTCCTCGGTCAGTCCAAGGAGAGTGAAGAAGGACATGAGCTGCTTGGCGACACCAATGCCAGCGGAACCAGCCCCAAAGAATAGAATACGCTGGTCTTCCAGCCGGGTGCCTGCGGCCTGCGAGGAGAGCTTTGCAGCATTAATGAAGCCGGAAAGAACAACGGCGCCTGAATAAGAAGATAAGAATCAAGGCCAAGAAGTTCTCGGCCACGAGCACGAAAGCCTTACCAGTGCCCTGGATCTGCGCGCGCGAAGATCGAAGTCAGATCTTAAGGACAGCGCCAGATTGACTATGAAACACCCACATCGTCGTTGAACACGCGGTATTTTGACCTGAACACGTCCAGGTACCTAAATGCATTATCCGTAGAAAAGTCTTCAAACTGAACGAGAAGTTCCGGGAAGACCTCCTTCATAGCATCAATGAATTCCTGCATAAACGCGTCCATCTGGAGAGAAAGAACGGATCAAACGCCAGTGACTATTATAGAAATGGTAAATCTGACCTCTTCGGTGTCGGGACGCTTGCGGCGCACGCCCAAGTAAAGGGGGTCATCGAGGAACTTTTGGGTATTGGTACCCAAGTCAAGGCATATGGGGACGGTGGTGGACGGTTTGATGCCGGCGCCGGCAATGTATAAATCCCTAATGAAGTTGGATCAACAAGTGCGTCATTGGCGGAACAGGAACACCTTTACAGCTTCCCGATGGAAATGGGGAGCCCATTGGCACCGAGGTCACCTAGGCCAAGGATACGGGATCCTGAATTCCGGCATAGGGTTAGCCGGAGAAAGGGGGTGAATTAAGAGACTTACCATCGGTCACGACCGAAATCCTAGCTGCAGAACCAGTATGCCATGTGCGGAGGATGTCCCGGATATAGCCCTTGTTCTCAATGGATACATAAAGGCCTTCTGGCCGTCTCCAAATATGCGAGTAATTGGAACACGCATCACCAACCTACAGCAGGAATCAGCTTAAGAGTAGATAGAATCTGAGATGAGGCGAACAGTTGGGGTATAAAGAATGGGGATAATCTCGAGCATATTGGCGAGGAGGACCTCATAAAAGAGATTGGAGTCGCGCTCCTTGAGGCCATTGAGATAGATATATTTCTCAAGAGGGGTGGTCTTGCTTCGGAGTTGGACCAGGCATCGCTGGCGATGGTCAGTACTAAAGAAATAAGGGGGGATGCGGGGCGAGACGGCGGGACTGGTAGAGGCGAGAGACATCTTGCAAATGAGCAAAAAGGAATGAAATAAGGGGTGAAGTGACTCAAGTGTTGTATTTATACTTGGTCGACAGGATTAAATGTAGAACCTCCAAGCTCGATCGAGTACTGTTTTCGGAAGCACATGTGAATTGGGACACAGGGTGAATGTTTGAACCAGGCTGTATGGCTCGCCCTGACATGGATTCCAATGTTCTAACTTTTCGGACACCGGGGCTCCGTGACCAACATCGGAAGGAGTGTTCCCGTCGAGTGCTGCATTATTAGGATCGTGATAGCCAGCAATAACAAATAACCAGTCAATCTGAGATTATAACATCCACCCAACCAATATATCCTTCACCACATCTCGCGCCTCTTCCTGCGAATAGCCTGCACCAGCGAATGCCTTTCACTCCATTTGGAGCGCGCATCCGCATGTTCCGCCTCCGTCCTTCTCACGACCTCCTTCCGTTTCTTTACATTCAAAGGCGCAATCATTGACACGAATGACCGTGTCACGTTGAACATCCTTGCCAACTCTCCCCTTGAGTATTTCTCCGGCTCGTTCTGGCGCAACTCGCGAATCTTCGCGACAACCTCGTCTGATGCGCGTTCCGGGATCTGCTTTTGCATTCCTGGTCTAGCGAATGGTGGTAGTGGTCCCTCTGAGGGCGTGACTAGATTAGCAAGGAGTGGTGATGCGGGCGCTGTGGTATATGAGTGTGGTGTGGCAGCTGAAGGAGGCGGTCGGTGAATGAAGGTCAAGTTCTCGTCCTTGAGTGTTGTGACGGTCGCCTTGGGGTTGTTGACCAGTGGATCCGGTGCGTGGTATGCCGGCCGCTCTGCGGTGCCAGGCTTTGGACGAGGAAATTTACTGGCATGCTTAGTTGCATAACCGCGAGTAAACGGCCGTGAAGAGGAGAGTACCCGACCGACGTTCATGGTGTCTTGACACACATACACCCGGAATGGCCTTTCAAAATTCGTGTGATGCTTTTCCCACGATTCTACACTTCCTTTTTAGGATATCCCCCTATCTCAAATTTCGTCACCGCCACAACTGATCCCAAAATGCAAAATGCTGACGAATTAGACCACAAGTTTCTTTCTCGTTCCAAGTAATCAAACGGAGTCTCAAGCTAAGTATACGGCGAGTTGTACGACTGATCAATCCCCAGTCTGCATTTCTCCAACTACTCATGCTAGTGCATAGGCTACCCACCGAGGCACATGCAACGAATGTTATTTCCGGACTCTCTATTTCCATACCGCTACAAGCAAACTACCTACCAAGACGCGGTGAGCAACTCTAAGACTAATACTACGCCCTTCAGTAGGGTATACTTAGGGGTACTGAGGCACTGTGTCAAAGATTCTAGTAGAGGCGTTGAGTGTGGATGCGTACGTTACGAAGTGGGGAGAACTGCCCACGTGTAAATAGACCCTCGGACACAGAGCGAAGCTTCGGAACACCATAGGGGTGTGCCATATTTTCGAAATTATCCAGCCTCGATCCGCTAACTTGTTTCTGGCAGATCCATATTCTAAACATACTCTCTGTCACCCAATTGAGGACAGTGACTGATTCGGGAACACGATTTTCACCAGCCACAGATAGTTCCCGAAGCACCGCAAATCATCTCTCCTTTGACCTGGCGTTAATCAAGCCAAGTAGACATTGGGCGGCCGCTCAGAATAATTACTTGTAGTCCCAGCCTTCGGAAGAAGTTATAGTGGGATTAGTCCGGGTCTTTGATGTCCTGTGCATCATATGTTCTTCCGGCCTCCAGGCAATGCAGCACCCTTGCACCCTCGCATATAGTGAAACCTGTTCCACGGTACCAATACAAGGATTGACGTCGAACAATTTTTGCAGGATCAATTTTGTTCGAAGCTTGAAGCTTGAAGCTGAAGGGAGTCCGCGATCAACTGTTCCGATGATGCTAGGTGTCAGTACTGTCTGAAAATCGAAGTCATACTATCCCCTTATCGCCTCTTTCGGAACAAGATATCTCTTCCAGATATGATACAATAGGAATAGACCAGGTTTCGTGTTTTCTTTCGAGGTGTAGGAGGGTGTGGACTAGCCCACGGAGCCCGAGCCCGGAGTCGCGTATCCCCTCCAAACCTAGTACGGGACAACCCCGACATCCTAACACCTGACCGAGTACCCACAGATAACGCGTAACGTTTTCCGGTGCCGCAGAATGAAGCCCGGACCTCATGTGTCGTTTGAGCGCCAGATCGAACAATCATGATAGGGCTAGGAACGTCAGAGCCGCGATATGTCTAAGCAAAACTGATCGCTGCGACTTCAAGACATCAGCTTCATCAAGCAAAGTAGTAAGCGCACCGATATCAGGGACCCTCGCCTTCGGCCCCAAAGATGAGAAAATCAGGCTTACTTCGACTCGCTACACCAACGGCGATCGAGCTTCTGAACTTCGCCAAGCTCGCAGTTATTTTTAGCTCATCCCATCTCTCTTCAGGTTCTTGGCACACGAAGTCTACAGATGGCGGCCCAAGGCGACCAATCGACATTTGTCTACCACACCCCCAATCATGTGTTCAACGACGTGGACCGAAACCCTGCCGCCACTATCTATCCACAGCGGACCTTCTGAAGTATTTTCTTCTCCCCTCCGGGTTTAGCTCGCGTCGGCTCGGGGGCATTACCCGAATGATCAATCCCTGTGTATGTAGCTGTTGATTTCTGTGCGATGCTATCACAGCCCTATCATCAGAAACATAGAAAAATCAGACCTGGAAGCCCTGCAATCATCATAACATGTGTAAAAATACTCACCTCTACTCAGTACATGTCACTGACCCCTAACTTCCCAGCAGCCGGTACACAGCTCTATGCTCCGAGTGACGGAACTCATTGATCCATCTGATATTATATGCGTTCCAGACACGCACGCACATCCTTCGAACTTCTTCCATGCTCCGATTCGACTGAAAAAAAACAAAACATCTCCATCCATTGTTTGCCGGCGCTAGATTATCAGCATACTAAGCCCTCGTTCCACATGCACCAGCGAACGCATCACGGCACCAGCTAGATTGATCACAGGGATAATTATATCTCCCACTGAGTATGAATGAGTACTCTATCGTACCGTCAAGCGAGGAGAGGGACCAGGGTTCTCCCACGCGAAGCATTGCCTAAAGCTCATTCGTACCCACGAGTTTCATTGAAAAAAAAAGGATCCATCACCATCAATTAATAGCAGGTCTATCGAGAAGCCCGCAATAACAATAACTTTTCTCCCCGCAAATACCGTATGAACGAATCATGCCTCACAATGCGTGCCGCAATGGCATAGTGCCATAATCTGAGGAAGCTCATTGAACAGGTTTACCGAGGACCCGAACGGAGCCCGGTTCTTCATGGCGTTCACCGGAGGGCACCAAGCTAGTCGACGACTTGTTGCGTGTATACACCTAAACAGCGCAACGATATTGCGATATTATATCTCCGTAACTACCATCGCCGAGCTCACCAGTGGCGCTCAGGTGCCGTTCACGATAAAAATAGACGCAATCAACATGTGGTTTAATTCGTTCTATTTTGCGCCATACTGTGAAAAAAACAAGGTATCAGAATGCCAGGATGCCCTCAAACAAAAAACAGGAACAGAGGCATGAGAGAGAAATGGAAACAGGGGAGCACGTATCAGAATTTCTGTCAATCAACCCAATATGCAGTACAAAGCGAGAGATGGATAATAAATACATAATTGAAAACGGAAAATCAAAAAATTCTCGGTTTTAAATGGGGGGTGACTCGTATATCGGGTGTGCGAGTCAGGAGATGAGATCTGAGGGATGAAAGTGAAACGAATTTGTGTGAGGAGAGGGAAGGACAGCCAAGACATTACTGTAATAGATGATGATCCAAAACGAAAACGAAGGTGAGGGGAATCAAGCTTTGAAGTCCAGGGTACTGCGACTCGATAAAGAAAGGGGTCATATGTATCAGCAAGAGTGAGTCCGCGGAAAAGAGAATGGAAGGAGTACAGTAGCACTTCAATCGATTAATTTAGATGAATGAGTGGAAGGAGCAAGAGATGAAAGAGCGGGACGTCTGGTCTGACCAGTATTAACGTTAAAGCCAGTTTTGGTATAGCTTCAGCAACATCCCCGGGAGAAAGGGGATTTCATGTCGCCCGAAGATTCATTGCATCATAATGGAAAGGTGTGAAATAGCGGCGTTTGAGGAAAGAGGTGGGTGGGTGACAATAGGAAAGAGACGAGAAGCGAAGAACGAAAGGTCAAGTCGATAGAGAGCGCAACGTCCAAGATCTCGTGCGAATTTCGTGAACTAACCAAAAAAAACCCCAAAAAACAGATTTTGAAACGACCGCAATAGATAGTTGGCATGAAAACACCTGTATCAACAGCAAAGTCATACCCGATTCAACAACGATGGGCATATTCGATAAGCAGGAAAATCAGCTGCTATCGCCACTAGGTCCCTCAGGTGACATGGCGACAGAATTTCGACGACTACCCGGCCTTCGACACGGTTGTTGCTGGTGTGTGGAATGAGACGAGCCTGTAGATGGTGTGGGTGGGAGGAGATTGGGGCTGCTACCGCCCTCGGTATGCGAATGTTGTCGGGTGAGCCCAGGTCGTTGCTGAGTCTCCCTCTCATTCCGTGTTGGCCGACTGTGATGATCTCGGTGATCTCGCATTGGTTGGTTTGAGAGATGTTCTCTATATGGCTGAGGCGGGGATGGCAAATTTATCGCTGGCCGAGGGTGATGGGATGGAGAATCTGTCTCACGGGAGCGTAGAGGGTCTAATCGGGTTGCAGAAACCGTGGCTAACCGCCGAGAATCGTAAGGGGGAGATGCATGCCTATCACTGTCGCCAGGATGAAGAGGGATTGGAGGAGGGCCACGGAGGTCTCGTTCTTGTGGCCAGCCGGGTGATGGGGCACGGCGGATTGAGTCTGCTCGGTGTCGAGGAGGCTCATGCGAAGGAGGAGGGAAAGTGTAAGATTCCGGTGGCCCAGGATTCATGCCATTTCGGAGAGGTTGTTTGCCTTTCAGCGGACCAGGTCCTCCAGTCATATCAGCACTCCCTCGGCGGCCCGAAGTGGCAATCCGCAGCGCGTCTTCCAGGTCCTCGATGCGACGACGCAACCCCGCCATTTCCAGCCTCATGCCAGATACTCTTTTCTCCACCGCTGCGTCAATTGTCTCGTTCAGCTTGTCTTGTTGCTGCGTCAAAGTCTGAACAAGCGAGTTTGATCGTTGCAATTGTTCACCAAGCCATACTTTGAGCTGCTTGGAATCGTTCAGGGCATCGTAGAAAATTTCAAAGGGAGCCAAGAACGCTGTCTTATCACCGGAATACCCTGGATGATGTAGTGATGCCGGGGTAGGTGGCACAAGTGTCGATGCAATAGGAACATTGGCTGCAGGTGGCGAGCGTCCTGAAACTGAAATCATTGGTGTAGCTGTAGCAGCAGGTCGAAGCAAAGATAGCCTCGTAGGTGTCGGGGGGACGTTTGAAGCTACTCGGCGGATGTTATCTGTCGCACCCATGACGGGGGGTAGACGAGGCAGGGCCATCGATAGACGGCCTGATTGGAAGGCCCCTTGGCCGGCGTGTGGGATGGGCGGGGCACTTTGAATGGAGGGCTGCAGCTGATCTGAAGATTGCGCCTCCCGAGGGCTGATGAGGATATCCGCGGGCTTTTTCTTGCCCGCACCACCTAAAAGGCCAGCCCGACGGCGAGCAAAACTGATGGGAGGGAAAGGAAGAGTCTGAGTCTGAGTAGGAGCGGGAGGGTTATGTACGGGAGGGTGAAGTTGAGGTTGTGCCGGAACCAACCTAGGACTAGGACTACCTGGGCGTGTGGAACCGGTTGGTTGGTTGGGACCTACGCGGCGGCCGCTCGTATTTGTATTTGGACTCCGGCGGGAAGCACGGGGGAGAGCTGTGCTTTTGGAAGCCGGCGCAGAGATGCGTTCTTCCGATAATGATGGCTGTGGCGGATTTGTGTTGGAGGTGGTGGCAGACGACGGGCCGCCAACAGCTTGGCTGCCGCGTCGCTGTTCAATCAAGGCCTTCTGTTTCTGCTTGACTGAGATCGTTGATCTGACCTGTTCCATAGCAGCAGGGTTGTCCCGATTAATGGTGAACCCCATAACAACCGGGGAAATAGGAGTGGAATTTGTTTGGTCGGCAGGTGGCCGCACATCCGTATTGAGAGGGTGGGGAGCACCACTGACAGTAACCCGCCGTCTTTTCATGGGGGATGCGGTGGAGCCCGCTGACTGGGGCGCGCCGGCATCGTCGAGTGGCATTCGGTGGTCGACGGGTTGGTCTGGCGGAGGGGGGGAGGGCTCTAACATATCGTGACCCTGTTCTTGTTTGATATGTGGTAGACGGGGGGAAGCTCGTCTATAAAGGGAGGTGGGCAGTGAGGTAATTTGGAAGAAAGGTTAGTATGGGTATAGGTATGTGAGACGAGGACGCACTCTGAGTCGTCGGGGTCGTCGTCGCGTGAAGAAGACGTGATGTCTTGGCGGGTGCGTTTTCTGCTGTTTGATTTTGGCTCTGAACTATCATTGGAGGATGGGCGGGAGCGGGGGATGTTTGAGGGAGAGTCGACGCGGTAGGAGTCGGAGGAGATACAGGACTGTATGGGGGGCAGGGCGTTGTTCGGGGATATATTTGACAGAGAGTGGCTGCTGAATGCCTGTGCAAAGGGTGGCAGGGACTGGGCGTGGGTTGCTACGCTGCCATGGTTTGTGGACATGGCTGGTAGATGGTGGTGGGAGGAAGAAGAGAGGAGTGGAGAGTTAATTACAGTTTCGGAAATTTACAAAACTGCCAACTGCAAATACCCACATATCTCATCGCCCTCATCAGCCCGCTGTCAGCCTGAAACTGCACAACAATCTTTGGAATCTCTGCACCGTCTGCCTCGACGTTTACCGATTCCAAACGCGCGCAAACACCAGGCCCAGCCCCAGCCAACGGCTCCTCCCAGGATCTCCTCCAGCCCACCCCTCATCAATATTATCACTGACACCGTACAACGACACCGTGGGGCTGCCTAAGAATACATATCCTTCCCGGGATATTTCCTCCCAGCTCCTCTTAGCCCGCTTTCTCAACCTCATCTCATCATCCTCCGTCAAGGATGCGGCCTTTCCTATTGCACTTACGGCATCCATTCTTCTTCTTCCTCCCACATTTTCTATTGGAAAAGCACCACATGTATCCATTATCTTGCATCGCTACTTGTGCTAACCTGGTCGGTCATATGGTCCCTTCCTCACTTTGTCAACTCACTATTAGCTCATTTCTCACATCTCGCCTGCCTCGTCCCCGGAATCCCTGACCCCACCTCTAAGCCTGACTTATCAGATTAATCACCCTTCCTCGCAGATATGCAAAGATACCACCTTCTGGCTGATATGAATCACCTTCGCAGCCCAGACTAACCACTATGGACGTGTCCACGGGAACATTCTTCCCTTGTAACTGTGACATAAATAGACCTCCCCTCCAACAGAATTCTTGGTCTCTGGAAACCGCTTCCACCTGGCACCAAGCCAACATACCCATGCGTATCTATGGCGATATCCCCAACCGGTTGTCACTTCAGGCATCCCCCACTCGCTACCGAAACCGTCCTTCATATTCTCAGTCAGGGGATCAACATATACTTTTCTTTATATACCGCTGTTATACATTTCGCGAGATGCACAGTGCGTCAACAAGACATTGCAACAGCGGAAGATCATGAGCATATTCAACACTGCCCTTCACGCGCGATCGTGATAAATCACATTGGTGTGAGCGGTTCGCCCACTTCACCACCACGCTCCACCTAGGACAAGGTAAAAGAATTCAATCCCAAGCACCCTCATTCTGCTCGTTTCTTCTTCTTGCGGGCGGTTAGCACAGTCACAACCGGAGCTACGACCTCTGAACTTTCTTTGTCGTCCCCTTTACCACCACCTTGAGGCGTTGCCTCCGGAATGGGATTGCTGACACACACCGATCCATAGATGTGCGACTGATACGTCTCCAATGAAGCCACAGGCTCCGGAAATGGGTTGGGTGTAACATCGGGAAGCGCTGCTCTTTTGATATTACGTGGTGGAGTGCTTGGTGGAACAAGCAAGGTCAAGTTGCTCCTCTCCCTCGGTTCGGGTGTACTACTTCGTCCGCTCGAATGTGAACGTGATGTGTTTGGAATCGTCGAGATTCCTTCACAGAGTCGCTTGATCGTACTCTCCAGGGTCTCCGTAGCCTTGATCGCTCGTTCCGCAGTAGAGAATTCCACGCCGGTAGTCAGCGCAGTCAGGACTCGCTTATTGATCTGTGACGAGACTTGCCCAGGTTGAGGCTCAAGGGGCGAAGGCGCCACATGTTGAGGCTGAGGTTTCGACTGGCCCTCGCCCTCAATATCCTGAGTCCGAGTTCTGGTCGAAACGACCAATGTGAAAAATCCCGTAACAGCCCCCGCAACACATTCCTGCCTGAACGACATGCGTTCCCAAAACTCGTCCGGCGTCACTTTTCCCAATTCTCCCAAGGGCCGATCATCCTTCTCCTTCCCACTGTCCTTGTCATCAACATTATCCCGCTGTCTTGCATCCTCTACCGATGTTGCCGTCCTCGCACGCTTCCGTACAGGTGATTTAACCTCGCCTCCGGTTGTGTATGCAATCTCATCCAGGAACCTCGATTTCGGATCATCGTCGAAATAGGGAATGTAATGACCAAGGTTCCGGAATTGTGTATCAAGGGCACACGGCAGAGACTGTTGCATGGTATACGGATGGCCGTATTCCCAAGTAACGTCAGGTGAAACGACCTTGAGGGAGTACTCGGCCTCGAGTTGACCGTATCCAGGCAAAATATAATACGCCTGAACAGCCGTGCTCGAAGATGAAACCGGGGAATTAGGGGTATTCAATGATATCGCATCTACAACATCCAGTGCTGCTTGTGACAGGACGCGTTTCCACCATGCGCAGAGCTTGACATCGCTCAACGGGCGTTTTCCCTCAAACTGCGCGGAGTTGGGGAATAAATACTGGCCCTGCGCCCTAGCAAAGAGTTGTATCCATAGATTACGCGCATCGACAGGTCTTGTGGCAGGATTGGCGTAATAATTTAGAAACGCGCGAACAAGGGCCCGAGTTGGACTAGTGCCATTGGTTTGGCCGGTTGAATCGACTTTGCACACATACAAAATCGCGCTGGAAGTGGAAGGAACATGATACAAGTTCCCCTCGATTGCTGTCACGAGTACGCGTGGGGCATCCTGGCCCAATTGTTCAGAAAGTAGAACAAGGACATCCTGAACGTAGGTCCGTGGGCGGGGTTTTGCAAATTGGAAGAGTGAGGTGTTTCTGCGGGGGGAAGACTGGAGGACGTGGATGTGGAATTTGCGTGTGCCTGGGAGGGTGCGGAGGGCGGCGAGGAGTGTGTCGCGGAGGATTGGTGTTGCCTCTGCCATTGGAGAGGCCGTGAGAACGTTTCCCAAACGAACGTCCCCATCGAATGTTACGTTGGCGGGCGCCTCGCTTTGCGCAGGTCCTTCTCTCGCCAGTCCCCCGTTACCATCTCAATTTCAAGCCTAGTCTACATCACACTACCGCACGAGTTGTTCCCTAGCTTTTCCATGCCTACCGTGCTGCCCGTGCCCGATGTCACGGCCAACCTCACATACGCGTTATTTACATAGCGCTTATTACAGGTTGAGTAATAAAAAACATTGCTCACTGGTTCCTGGTTCCTCATCAATATTGTTGCCCGTTCAGACACAACTCTCCCAGCCTCCCTCCTGAACCGTGTAGCTTACAGTAATTATGTATGGATGTTTTTGTTTTATTGTTGATCGATGAACAACAAACAACCCGTGCCCCTGCTCTTTGCGCTTCAGGACTCAAGACCGCCCGGAAAAGCCAATCACCCTCTAGACAAAGGACCTTCCCAAGCCTATTCTCGAGCCTTGATTTTCACATCGCAGTGGCCCCGACAAACTCTAAATTTTGAGGAAGAGCGCTTCCCCAGCCATTATGCTGACATGCGCACCGAGCAATGTCACCGACATGTCAAAATAACTTGACTTTCATGGATACGCATCACGGAACATAACACAAGCTCACAAATGCCGAATTCTTTTCAATGTCCAAGTTTACCTCTTTTTCCACCCACCTTCCTCCGAATCTAAACCCAACGCGGATCCTGCTTCTGTTCCAGCTGTCTGATACATGTGTTCGGTCCACACTTCGATGTCTAGTGGCCGACCTGCACTCGGAGTATCCACAATTATCCGCCCTCGTTCTTGCTTATTGAGCAAGGAACCCAGCTGAAAGACCTCGCCGCTCTAAACAACATCCGGTAAGCGTTACCCACTCATAAAAGGGCAACCACGCATTTGTCAGAAACTCTAGACCGGCTCCGAGCCAGAGTATGATCATGAAATGCCACGATCGGCGGGATCTTGGTTCTAGAGCCCAAGAAGAATCAGAACAAAATCAGAGAACCTCAACAAGAAGTTAGGGGCGTCATGGCCGCGTCATGAGACTTAGGATATTCGTGAATCCTCCCTTTCGTATTCATGTATCAATGAACGGACCGGTGTGAGAGATGGCAACGATATGGTCCCAGGGTTGAGCAGAATCCATTTTTTGTGTACTCTCAGGTGCATAGTCTTCGGAAGGCAGAGAGAACCCATCGTTAAGAGCGCCAAGTCATATTCTCTTTAGACGTTCTTCAGCTCATTATCCCTGAGTTGGGTCACAAGGAAGCCCCATTGGCCCATAACCCGTAGTCAACATTCGGAAAGCACCCAAGTAGAATACAATAGATCGAATATGCGTCTTGCTAAGGGTACCTAAACAGAGACAGTATGCCCACACATTCTGCCGTTGCTTCTACTTCTTACAATATACTACATGGTCCGAAAGAAGGCGATCATCCACAAATGTGCTAGTGCGAGCGATGGATGAATCATGACACATTCCGTACCCCGGAACGCCTTGGGAAGTCAGAAGTCAATTTTGGGAAGGGCGGTAATGAGGTGGTCGTAAGCTAGAGGAACCTTGAAGTGGATTTACCCGTTGTGGGTGTGGCTGGCTGTTGAGAAAGGTTGAGTATGAGTGAGCCCCTTCACTGAAGTTAAACCTTGATGAAGGCTAGATACACACCGAATCTTCACCACGGTCGTAGTCGCTCCTGCAATAGGTCTGTGTATGAACATTGACCGCAAGCGAACCTGGAACTCCTTGTCTTGAAAGATGCCGAGAAGACTTGTCGTCTGACCGAGGTGATTCCGGCTGGTGTTCTGTCGTAAACTGGGGCAAATGTGACAAGTGGAGGAATGTCCCCTCTCGAGGCTTGACCCGTTCCCTCAAGGAATCCCGGCTATTCAGTCTAACCATTGAACGCCTACGATCAGGATCCGAAGAAATAAGAAACTGTGGACGACACTCAACGCTGCCAGTAGTGAGTTCACGTAGCCTGTGGGTTATTCATATGAGCCTTTTGTTCGAATCCCATGAGGCTAAATTACGTTCTAGACGATGGAAGTATAGAAAAGGTTGGATGAAGAGACAAGAAATTGGGGTGGTGATAAGGACTGGGGGTACTCACACTTCCCCAAGACCCAGAAGAAGGCGAGCCAGATGTAGTTGGTTGGCATCGTCGCAAACTCAAAGAGATCAATTCAGCACGGTGACACGAATACTCCGGGCGAAGTGCACCTACTGTCACAACACATATGAACGCAAGAACACTGCGAATGTTTCAGAATACTCGAAATAGTATGGAGCAGAGTTAGGATCAGTATGTACCTCGTAATGAGGCCGGTTGTCAGGCTATAACCTATAAGTGTCGCAATCAAAGAATCCGTGCTATAATCCGAGGTTCTTCAGCGGTGTGCTCCAAGTAATACATGCACGGCTGCATACTTTGTAAAGCCTGTCCGACTCTTTAGGAGATAATAACACAAGGCGCAGGCAATGATAATATCTGCCGCTGCAGCACTTCCAAGGCCTGTACTCGTCACCCACTGCAAGTTATCGATCAATACATATCAATGACGATTGCTTCAAGGAGGTTGACGGACAATTAATTTGGAAAATCGAGTGTTTTCCACGAGGAGAAATCTTCATTTGCGCAAGGTTCAGTACCCTTGAAAGGGGGCAAAAAAACGAGACGTACTCTTCTACGGTAAAGACTAGCGACGGGTGAGACTAAGGGCCGGCGGCGTGAGTTAATTGGACACCTACCAACTCCTAAGCCTACAAAAGTCGTAATCTCAGCTAAGCTAATTACCTAGAGCCTCTCATGCTCACCGAAATGAACGCAGGCTAATACAACCTGGGTATGTTAATTTTGGAAACCTCAAAGAAGAACCGAGCTTACGATGATGAGCGTCAAGATCCCGTTCCCTGACACTTGAATTATATCGATTCATATTAGATAGAAGTCCTGAGCGCTTCTGATACGACATACTTATCCAGACTCGGCGGGCGAAGAAGCTATGTAGGGTTGTGCTAAGTCGAAACATTGGTTCGACAGGACAGCTACCCACCATTCTACTATTAAGCCTATTAAGCCCTGAGTTATGCCTTAGCTTAGGTTCAAGGGAGTTCTATCAGGCGACGCACATTGCAATCCGTTTGAAGCTTAGTGCAAGTACATCAGTTTTGTATGTTCGAGGCAGAGTCAGTAACCATACATACATTCATACTCCTAAGGTCTCGTGGGTCGTCAATTGTCCTAGAGACATGAATGTTACGTACCATGTTGTTTTGGTCAGGGCATCGGGATCTGAGAAATTCATCACAAGATACCTTTCGAATTGTGAGATAGGATTACATCCGGTTTGACATTACCTACCAGTATATCGCTATGGTACATAATACCAAGTGGCTAGTGTCGAGGAACCTGAAAGTCCGTGGTTTTAGGTAGGGCGGGTCAAAAGGAAAGGCGGTTAGTACCACACGATAGCAACCTATGTCAATGCGTCTGAATATATCTTAAGTCACTGATGACGAAAAGCGGCATACCAAGGCTTTGATCACTTTCGGGTCCTTTGGGTAAGTTCTAACACGTAAGACGCGTCAGTAGTGTAGGTATTCATGTGCATTTCCTTAGACTCACTTGTAGTAAAAGAACCTATACCAAAGTGGTTAACTCTCAACACCCCACGTTACGCTGGTCACTAGCATCGAGAACGCACGTCTGTAATAAGGTTACACCGTACAACCTAAACTTTCGTCATTTCCCTGCAAGCACATTTTGACAGCAATCACGCACACGGCAGCGACTATGAGACCGATAAACGCGCTTCCGTAAGTTGTGTCGAGAGCCATTTCGAAGGGGCACGAAGCGTGCCAAGACCTATCAGCCAGTTGACGGGAAAGAGAGATGAGAAGAAAGCAAGAGCGCAAAGTCTTCATCCCCGTAGGAACATCACACATATAACTGACAGCGAGGAAGCGATCTAGGAATGCCTGGGAATAAAGGAAGCGCTTTCGTGCGAGGCGGATACACTAAACCCGTTGTCTCTCCACGAATTCCTGTAAGGAATTACCCGGCCCCCGTCGCACCGTCGCACCCGATGTCCAAAAGCTGCAGTGATGCTCGCAAGGGCGTGGGAGGAAATCGACATAGCATCAATGGATCATGTTTTGGAGTAATGAGAAAGAATGTCTTTGGCGGGAGTAGACGACTAGTGTTTGTCGTGTTTTGCTCTAACGTGAGTTCGGCAGGTAAGTAATAGACCGAAGCGGAAATTCGAGGGTATCCATCAATGAGAGAAAATGCTCGTGAATTACAATTGTCCTCTAAAAATGAAGGTCAATTTTCCACACAACTGGACTTCGACGCAACACTCACCAACTTACAACAGCACTAGTTCTGTATACAAGAATAGCATGAAAATATGATACATGAATGCATGAAAACAACGATATTTAAGCCACGTAGGCGAATGTGTCCCGCGTATTTTGCACCCGCTCTATGTACTCTTTCTCCATGAGTGTGTCGATAGCCTACCAGGGAAGCGACAATGGTGAGAACCGGGAGCAGAGGCAAATTGCGAACACCCCACCTTCTTGATGTCTGGTATTTTTGGCGCGAACTTTGGTGAAAGTTGGGTGATAACCTCCTGGATAAGCGCTTGGTTTTTCATAGTCTTACGAGCCTTCATTATCCTGATAGTGAACTACGGTGAGGCTGATGTTATTCACGAGAAAGCTGATACCAAAACGCACCGAACAATAGTCGCCTGGATAACATATTTGCGATCCTCGTCCACGATCTTGAGAACTTCGGTCGTCTCCGCTTTCGTTTCAGATTTGATGGGAAGATTCAAATTGACACGAATTTTCTTCGACTTGAAACCTAATAGGCGGCTCGGTATCAAAAGAGAACTCCGTACCGTGGATAACGTACCCGGATTCAGATCATATTGTTTCTCTTCCTCGTTGATGAGAATTTTCGCCTTCACGAGAAGCGCTAAGATTTGCGCTAGCGTCTCTTTAGGAATTGATGTCGCAGTTACAAGCTCTGAGAGCGACAAGGTGTCCTGGGTGTTGTATTGCAGAAGAATGGCGGTCTGGTAAGAGCTTGTCATGAGGAAATATTTTTGGTTCAGATAGTTCGTTCGAAGTTCGTTTTTCGAATAGTTCCAGAGCCACGTGAGCTTTCGTCCAGAGTGTTTTGACCCGTAGTATCGTTGGAAACGGTCGTATGTTTGTTGCATTTCTGTCGGGATTATAAATTCATGTCCGGGAGGGTTTAATGGCCAAAAATTGGTCCCAAGAACCATGATGCTGAAGTTGATGTCCAGATCATCGGGATGATTTGCTTGCATTCGTTCCTTGAACTGATCGGTCAGGTCCTTGCTCAGGCTCATGTCTGGACCTTATTCAGCGCCGCAAAGCTAGGCGGTCATGGAGCGCACCCACCGGTAAACATCCGTTGGAGTTTGTTGGTATATTCGAACCCGCATGCCTCTTTCAGCTTGGATATCATACTTGCCTCACTCTCATCCGACGCGGAAACACCATGTATCAAGCGTTTTGACAGGCGCGTGGTGTAGAAGGACTGGAAAACATCTTTATCTTCGATATATTTGAATAGTATCATCTAACAAACGACTATTAGCCAAGATCATGGGATCAAAAAGAGGACACAAACCACACGGTTTAGGGCACCTTCAAGATCGCCTTCCTCGGCTACTTTGTTATTCTTGCGCAACAGCAAATCGGTATGTTTTGCCAGGAGTTCCGGAGATCTCGAGGTAGATGTTCCCGTCGCCGGATTTTTGTTCACGAACTCGCGACAGGCCTTGTCCAGGCTCGCCAGGAAACCCGCCTCCCCTCGGAAACTTCTGTTCACCGTCTCTGTGTTCTTGTGATGCACTTCCAGCAAGGCGTCCACGTATCCTTTAGGCTCTAGTGTGTCGCCGCCATCTCCTGCCTCCTCGACGAGTTTCGACACGGCCCCCACACCCGTCTTCTTGACATGATCCTCGAACTTCTTGCGTAATGGTTCCAGACCTTCTGGAATCCGAGATAGAAGGGCGTACATTCGTTGAAGGTCCTCGTCTTTATCATAATCCAGGAGTGATTGGAAGTTCTCCCACATCAGATGGGAGTGTTCTTGGATGAGAACCCATTCGCATTTAGTGACCAGGGGCTTCCTCGTTTGAGTATTGAGGTAGCGATCGACGCGATCCTCCTCCTCTTTTAGGCGCTCCTCTGCTCTCTTCAGATAATCCGATACTGTGTTTGCTGCGAGGAAAGTTTCGGATTCGTGTTTGTAGTATCTTTCTGTAGTCTCGATGAATGGAAGTTCGAAATGGTCTCTGTAAACATCTAGACACGCTTTGTTCGTGTCTGTTTCATCAAGACCAAGTGACACGAAAGAATCAACTACTTTCTTCACAAGACCTTGGTTAATAACCTCTCCGTTTCGTTGCGCTTCGATAAGCCGTAGGATTGCACTGGCAAGCTTATGCTGTTTATTTTGGATTGGAATGAAAAGGTCATTTTTCCACTGTACAAGTGCAAGCTGCCGAGAAGGATATGTGAATACCCAGATGAGAAGACGGAAGAACTGGCGCACTGTATACACGGGGTAGATACTCTTCCTGCCCTCGTCTCGTTCACGTCGCACCCAATGTCGGTTTAGATAGGTGAACAAACGATTGATGTAGTTGGCTCCCGTTGTATAACGATCCCATTCAGTGGCGTAGAACTCGAGTAAAGCTTCATCTTGTAACGAGTCAGCTTTCTGGGAACCACACCTTCAGTACTCGGAGTTAAGCAATCAGGCGCAGCCGTACCTCACGTAGAGATTTTAGGTGTGTGGCGAAATACCGAATCAAATGGCTATACAAATCGGAACCCATCAGGTTTGCTCCAGCTGGTGTTGTTCGTGAGGCACGCGGTATGGGGGAGGCAGATCACTGAGCACATACTGCGAGTGGTATGGGCCCCTGATTCTGACGATGAATGACCCATGCGCGATGATGTACAGTAATTGTACGCAACAGTATATAGGGACATGTACTGGGCATGAATAAATGAATGAGACTTCACGATCCTGAAGCTAGGGTATGTGCGTTCACCTTGGAGAATGACACTCCGGTTTGTAGCTTGGTCATAATATGGTCAACTCCCTCTTCAAGAAATGCCCATGTTGTGGCAAGATCTGCCGTTGCAGCAGGCATAGGCACGGTATTGCGGGACATGGTGGTTGTGGTGGTAGGAGGGAGACGCGTTACAATTGTGTGCCCGCAGTTTGAGGCTCGGATGATCGAGCAAACAAGCCCATATATGATATCACTCGATTAATTCCTGCTCTGCTCCTGAATAATATATTACTGTGTATCTAGTCTAACATATCTACGCCCATCACACCTTGACACCAGTATGAACGCAAGCAATACCTCCCCACATATTAGTCCATGCTGCCCCGTCGACGTCCTTGCCAGTCTTGAAACCAGCATTTCTGATCATCCGGGCAAACTCTGCTTGCGGAGGGAATTTTCTAATTGACTCTACCAGATATTGATACGAATTTCTGTCTCCGGCAAGTATCGTTCCGAGAAGAGGAATGACCGTAAACGAGTATTGGTCGTACAAACTAGGAACACTCGGATGTTGAGTATTTGTTACCAGCTATAACCGAAAACGAACTTACGTGCTCAGAAGTGGGTTATCAACCCGGCTAAACTCAAGACAAGCAAAAGTTCCTCCTGGTTTGAGGACACGGTAGGCTTCTTGAAGTACGGCGGGAATAGACGTGCAATTGCGGATGCCAAAAGCAATTGTATAGAGGTCATATGTATTGTCCGGGAATTGTTCTTTCGAAAGTTCTTGTGCATTGCCCTCCGTGAAAGAGACCTGTGGGGCTACAGTCCTGTTTCAACGAACTAGGACCCTTCCTTATAACGACAATACGTACTGTTATGATACATGGTCTTCTTGAATCTCTTGAAGCCTTCTGAGAGCATTTGGGTGTTAATGTCCACGACATCAACAGTAGTGTCCCGGCACGCGTACTTCTCCCTTGCGAGGTCGAGAATGCGAAGCGCTATATCTCCCGTTCCACCCGCGACGTCAATACACTTCTGAGGTCCACGTCGTCCGGGCTGTAACGAAGACACAAACTCGTCCTTCCATAGCCGGTGGACTCCCATTGATGAAGCATCGTTCATGATATCATACTTTGCAGCGACGGAGTCAAAGACCTCCCGCACCATGCCTTCCTTGGCCTCTTCGGGGACGGTCTTGAAGCCAAAGGAGGCTGTCCGCGGTTCCGACGGTGAGGGCGGTTCTTGGGTATGAACCGAGCGTAGACCTGGTGTCGCCTGGTAAACTCTAGGCCAGGATTGCCAGAGGCGACGGCTGAGCGACTGCATGGTGGATTTGTTGAGGATCATAATGCGTCGCGCCAAGACTCTGAAATTCCAAGTCATGTGATGATCATTCAGATTTTTCGATGAACGGAGTGTGTTATTATTTCAAGTTCATATCTCCTCCATAATGACTACAATAATCCAGGCGTCAGCTTTGACGACGGGAAAGGGAAAAGAGAAAGTAATAGGTATGAAACATAAATTTATGACACCCTCCCCGCTTATGATGACACCAGAACTCCCTGAAACCTCGGGCTCAGAATCAGAATCAGAATCAAGCGACATTAGCGCACTGTCCGACCCGGAAACCGACACAGAAAGCGGCTCGTCAAGTGATTCGGAAGAGGAAATCACCGAAGAATACCTCCAATCGCTCCTACAACGAGCCAGAGAAAATGCCGCAGCAGCAGAATCAGAGCGACCCGAAGCAACAGTAGATAACGAAGAAATTCTAATGCTAGACGACATTGAACAGCCGTGTGTTCTATTCCGTACGCCAACAAGAGCTATGGCTAATTTTTGTTCTCTTAGGTCACTCCCAAAGCTCAATCCAGGAACGCTACCTCCATCTTATCTCGAAGTTGGAGAGGCGCGGGGAGGTGCTGGCATACTAGTCCGGGATCCGGAAGTTGAACAAGTCGAGAAGAAAACACCACTGAATGCAACTGTTTCTCCTCCACTTCCACCTCCAGAACTTACAATAGCGGGGAAGCTCCTTACAAAGAGAGAAAAGAGAGAGGTATATTCCAAATAATTCAGACATCGCATAATTGCTGAATGAGGTCTAGCTCAAGAAACAAACTGCTGGGCCAGACTGGTTTGATATGCCAGCTCCCTCTGAGGTTGACCTACCCCGTCTTCATCGCGAAGTTGAAGCGCTGCGTTTGCGCAACCAGCTAGACCCCAAGAGGTTTTACCGTAAGGATGAGGGAGAAGGTAAAGGGATCAAGGGTCTACCAAAATATTTCGCAGTAAGTCTTCCTCTTTAGTGACGGATCATGAGGCTTATTGCTTTTCCAGGTTGGCCAAATTGTCGCGACAGAGTCTCCTTTCAGTGGTTCAAGTGCTGAAAACCTTCCCAAAAGCCAACGCAAACGGACACTGGTGGACGAACTCGTTGATGACGCAGAAGCGAAACGTTATGCAAAGAAGAAGTTCAACGAATTACAGTCTGCCAGAGGTGCAAAAGGAAAAAACACTCTCCGGGCGAAACAGGCATTGCGGAAACCCAAGTGGTGAATACGACGATATAACCAAAAGACTACTCCTACTGCCCCTGACACCTCAAATTACCCCGTGGCCAGTGCATACAGCTCATCTCTGTCAGCACTATTGTTGACCATGTCCTTGAGATATCCATCTTCCTTCTGTAACAGCACTTTCGGTTTGTCGAATTCTACAATTCAGCCTTCATTCAAGACCATCTATCGCACACCTCAGCGCTCAGCGCTCACCCATCATGTCACTCCATTTCTGGGATGCTTACGATTCTATCAAAATCCATCACCGTACGGAGGCGGTGTGCAACAGCCAAGATTGTCACATCTCGTAGCGTGTGTCGTAGAACCTTTTGGATAGCAGAATCCATCTCGTGATCTAGTACCCCTCACTCAGCTAATGTAGAGATGCCTCGCATGGGAGTAGGGGCACTCACCTATCACGGACGTTGCTTTAAGAAGACGCGAACTTAGCAAGATGATAAATACATGTGAATATGACATACCCTCATCCAGTATGAGTACCTTGTTGCCCTGGTGCAATGCTCGAGCGAGGGCTATGATTTGTCTTTGTCCAACGGAAAAGTTCTCCCCCTTGCCTACAATTCGAGTGTCCAACATGAACTGAGAACCACTGTCCACTTGTAATATCCCAATGGAACGCAGCGCAGCATAAAGCTCGATGTCATCAAAGTCACCAAACGGATCCAGGTTGTCTCGTAGAGTGCCATTAAAGAGGTCAGGCTATGGAAGAAATAGAGTTGATATCATGAACCGTATCGTAAGATTGAACTCACCGTTTGTGGTATGACTGTAAATTTGGACCGCAATGTCGCAATGTCGAGCTTGCTTGTTGGGATACCGTCGTAATATACCTCACCACGTATGACCAGACAACGAAGGAGAGCAAGAGCGAGAGAACTCTGCACAGACAAAACAAGTTACTAGTGTGGCCCATCTTTATATTTGCCACTCACTTTGCCTGCTCCCGTTCTTCTAACTGGTTTAATCAGCGAAAAGAAACGCATGATTCAGGAGCTGTACTGCACCTATTCCGATCCTTTCGCCACCATTGATTTCAAAATTGAGGTTCTTGATCACATCTTCACCGTCCTGTGCCCGTGTTAGCATCAACTCTCGGATAACACTGGTGAATAATCACAGGAGAATATCTTCCTGAGAGATTCACAACCCTCAGTTCACCCTGCGTGGGCCAATGCGCTGGTGGTAAGACTTCTGAGGAAGTACGTTCCTGTTCAAGTGCTGTATAATCATATATACGTTCAAGACTTGGCAGAGTAAGTCGACGAACGAATTAAAGGTTATCTGCGTACCTATTCGCTATTCCAATACAGAACCGGTGTCAATTTCAAACGGGCGTCTGGAAACTAGGAAGTAACGTACCATCGAGTTCGAGATTGTTGGCTGTGCGAACCCAGCTCAGAATCATAGAATTGAACACGACTATTGATATCTAAGAACATGGTTGAATCACGAGGAACGAGCTCAACCCACCAGCCATGGCCAAGCTAAAACCAGCATTAGATGCTGGGACCTGCCGGTTGCCGTATACCAGATACGCCGAAAGACCGGCAGTGAATAATGCACCCAGAACGTCCGAACGGAGACTGACCCATCTATGCGCAGTGAAGATTAACCTGTAACCGGCTCGGAACAAGCGCAATACCTGCTCATCGTCCGATATGCCATAGCTATCCTGGTATATGTATCGATGCGCCTCATACACTCCTTTAGGTACTGTTCTTGAGCGCCATATGCGCGAATTGAAACTACGAAAATTGTTAGTAAGACACTGACACAAACGGAGACACTGGCCAGAAGTTCAAAACCAACCTAATCCATCAACGGTCTCTGAAAAGCTGCTGAGGTCAGTTACCAGAGCTGGAAAGGAAGAGCAAAACACACTGTACGAGAATAGGGGACTTTGAATTCAACATCATACGTCTGACGGGTACTTGCGCCCGCATGTAGCACTGTCCATTCACAAACCCTAGGAAACTGATGACCAACGCTGGGGCGATGTAGAATGGACTGTAAATGATGATTGCCACAAATTTTGCGAGCATAGAAATGTTTAGCTCTGTCACTCTACGGATATTATTTGGAAGAGGGCCGTCAACTACAAAAGGCTTAGTTTGGTCAATAGGTACGTGAAACCCATAAGTACGTACTTATCCGTATATCCTGAGTAGCTCGAACTGTCACACGGGCAGATGGTGTCGCGTCCAACCACCTGAACGGGTCACTGTTATGAGACAGATCACCCCAAAATGTGGTTGGTATTCACCTCCAGGTTGAACCCAGGACAGACTTGAACAGCAAGGAATGGATGGCGCTTGACGCCCTCAAGGCTCCAAAAATAAATAGCATATAATATGCGTTGAACATGAAGATAGACAGGACAATCATGGCCACGAGGACCAAAATATAACTGAGAAAACATCAGAGCCTAGCAATATTTGGATTGAAGAGAACTCACAACGGTGCGGAGACAGTTGAGGGAGCATGCGTTTCATATCGGGACGCGCGCACCCCCATCCACCACGCTTGGATCACACCCAAAGTTTCATTTCCGACCATCAGAAACATCACGGCTGCCCACAATGCGATCGAATGATGGCTCATATTTCCCAGATACAGTTCGACTAGAAATCGGTATATGAGAAACCGCATCAACACAGATGGATACCAACTCACAAGCCGGTCGTTTCACCCGGTCGTCGTGATACGTTTCTCCCGAGTCAATGCTTTGTGTAACAAAAGTATTAACGTCAATCGCTGCCTGATTTTCGAGTGCATCCGTTCCGGCATCTTCTACACTCAGGCTCTGTTGTGTCGAAACATAGACCGGAGAATATTCTTGATAGATGCAAGCGCCTCCAGAATCAATTGCTACCACAGCTACTGCCAAATTCTTCAACAGGTCAACGTTATGGGACTAGGAGAGTTGGCAAATTTAGTGCACACTCTTAAGTTGGCGGTCACTTCAAACTCACGACAAGTAATACTATTCGACCACACATCAGACTACCAGCAAAACATCGCTCGGAGATCCATCTCCCCGTGTTGATATCCAGGGCCACTAGAACGTCGTCCAATAGTAGTATTTGGGCTCTTGAATAAACAGCACGAGCCAGGGTTATACGAGCCTAGAATAGCGAATTGATGTCACGTCAAGGAAGTCATTCCGGAAATGAGAAAAATGTGCACCCTCTGTCCGCCACTGGTTTCCCTATGTATCAACGAAGCGAATGTCCGTCGGAAAGACCAGGCGTACCTCAGCGTCAAACCTCTCTCTCCGATTTGGGTTAGGTCACCATGAGGCAGCAGTGCAAGATCTTGTCGCAGTCCGCATTCTGAAATCACTGATATTTATTCGCCTTCGGTATACGTCCCGGGCATAGAGATGGACATCGTCACCTTGTTCATAGCGTGCTTCGTCGTAAGGAGAACCAAATAGGATGTTGTCCTGAAAATCGTTTAGTGTACCATCGGCTAATGACCTGGAAAGTTTACTTTTATGGTCCCACTTTGGGTCCACGAATCCTGTTCAGCATACGCAACCCCATCCTCACGGGGGAGCTTGACCCAAGAGTCCCTCTGAGGAATCGGGTACATTTCTCCTAAGAATTGCGTTTATTGAAACACGGAAGTTAACGAATGGTGTGAAAAATGATGGAGGAAAATACCCAAGAGTGCCATTAGCATGGACGATTTCCCAGATCCAGTAGGTCCAGTGATGAGGTTGAGTCCGGGTTTAAATAAGATCTCGCCATGGATTTTTAGACGGAAAGCAGAGGGATCTGTTAGAGACCAAGTAAAATCGCAATTTGAGATCCCGACGACTTTTGTGACGTGGGCACCAAGTGCCCTTTGGTCATCACTAGTTACAACTTCCGACTATGTGTCCGATGATCAGTATGTTTAGTCCCAGTTTTTGGGGAAGCTCACGTTTCGTAGAAAATCGTCAAGACGATCAAAGGATACCTTTCCTACGTTTTGCGTTAGCTCGCTCTCTAACCACTTCAGCAGCCCAGGCACTACCTTTGCTAAGACCTGGGATAGTGAGTAGGACTGCGCGAATATGGAGCCTAAGAGAATCAAAAATTCCTATCGAAGCAAATAGACGTGATGCTGAATCCGGCGACCAGAGTCAGATTTGACATTTTGAGTTTACAAAAGAGAATAACCCACGCGTGAGTTCTTTTTGAAATATAAGTGTCTGAATGGTGCGTCGGTGGGGTGTTTCTGAGCCCATAGGTGTTACACTCACATAAGATGAATAGGTGATGAGCATTGTGACCAGTGGCATGACAAAACTAGTAAAAGAGGGTGGGGGTTGGTGTGGGTATGCAATCAATGGCAGTCTCGCACTTAAGGTTTCCGGTCAAAAGCTCGACGACTTTAAATTTTCTCAACATGTTTACTTCTTCCCCTCGAGTTTGATCTACTTGTTGTTTCGCCCTAGATTCCCAGCCGAGGAGTTTGATTATCCTGAACATAGACATGACTGATATATGCACCGGTGAGCGTTTCTGTACAAGGCAATGCAACCGCGATATACCTCCTACAATCCTTTGAACACGAGCATCAGTTTGATTGTAGGCTTCAGTCTCCTTTTTCATAGATTAGCGAGAACCGTTCACCTTCTTGCTCATAGCTTTCTGTAGCTCTTGCATAGTAGCAGCAAACCGACCAGGGAGTGGGAGCATGATAATCATGACAACAAAGCCTAGCACTGCACTGTGACGGCCAAATTAATCAAGGTACTGCAATACTAACACCCTCAGGATATGTCCACGTTACTTACCTCCATCCCAAAATACTAAACAGGAACCACAAGGATGTAAGAACCATAACTGGAGAGTATAGAGCTGTCACCAGTGCATAAGGCTTCATAAAGTTTCTAGGACTGCCATATCGATACGCACCGATAAAAATTGGTTCGATGCCCTCGGCGATATTAGCAATATCAGAGGTCGCCAGATTGTTGATTCGACCAGCTAGGTCAGGAGACCCGTGTGGTTCACTGTGGATAACATCGATCCGATAGCGCGATTGCAAGGTATGCTCATAAACAGTGCGCACAAGGATGGCCTCAAATTGCACCATAACGCGATTCTGCAAATAGTATAAACCCCGCTATTTTTCCTATTCCGAGGAACTTACAGCGACGCTGGTGAATAGTTGGAGCATGACAGAGCGGATGGAGGGCCCGAAAAACAATATGCATATCCAAACCCAGGGCTCGAAGAACGAACCTTCGCCCCTTCTTTCGAGGTACCTGGGTAACATCCATTAGACACCATTTGAGAGATTCAAACCTTCTGACCTCAACAATCCATTGAGACCGATTGGCCCCAGTTAACGCCAAGACAGTCTGCTGGTATCGCATCGACAAGGGGCCTGCTTCCACGACTGCGAACGTACATGTGAAATCTGTAGGAATGACAAGGGAATAAATTCGTTGCCTGGAAATATACCTAGTCAGTCATTATCCGCAACAAGGCCGATAAACCTTACGGTATTGAAAGAGTGCGCCCCAAAAGATATGGCGCTTCGTCAGTCTCTGACGATTGAGGATAGATGAGGCGCGGTGCGTGAGATTCTCAGACATGTCTTGCAAACCAATAGGTGGTATATATTCCTGGATGGCTTCAGGCTTACATAGATGAGGTGGTCCAGGTAGCTGTACGTCAACCGCGACCATAAAGAAAGCCCTTTCGATGGTGTGAGCGGTTCTGGGGCGATGATGTTGGGCGATCCGTACCTTGGCCCTCCTGATTATTGGGTTGAAATGCTTCGAGGTACGGAGTGACCAGAGGAAAGAGGATTCCGTCTACGAAGAGCAATATTATCCTTGATGAAAGAGGAATATCCATTGGTATAACGGGTTGTCGGGAATAAGTTGCTAAGGGCCAAAGATATTGATAGACATAGACGAAGAATATGAGAGCTATCACAGAATCGTGGTGAAGGGGGTACCTCCTGCCCGATGGAGACTTGACCCTCAGTGCAAGAATGACCAGTATTGTGACGTAGAACTAATATCGAGATGAGTTCGCCCCGGACGTTTCTACAAGAGATTCATAGACGAACATACATAACAGGCCACTTCAGAATTCCTGAGTATCCAAGAGAAGCCACTGAAGGGATCAAGATCACCATGGAGCTCCAAGGCCGAAAGAGAGAAGAGGGAGGAGCAACACAGGAGCCTGGCGTAAAGATATCTCTTGCTCACGGAGAACGTTGCATTCGACGCAACAAGTCCCCCGAGCCCCGTCAGCGTTTCGGAAGAGCGTTCATTCCTGGGGCAATCTGTAAGGGCAGGCTTTTGCTGGACGTAGTGGATACAGAGCACAGCGAATGAGATTGCGATCACCGAGACCAAAGTGATTTGTATGTGAATGTCTCCACCATGACCTATCGGGATTTGTATTGCATCTTTCTCTTGCAACACTAAAGCTGATTGAAAAGGCGGGTGTTTTCCCATCCCCCAGAGTTTCCTGTCAGGTGGAAGGTCAAATGCGACGTCCGCGGTTGACTCACCCATTCAGAACGTGTCAAGCCCAAGGTGTACGCGCTTGGAAAGATAAGAATTGAACTGAGGGTGCCGTTCGGTAGTGTTCTCCCTTTTTAAAGTATCGCAGACAGTCAGTATTTGATAGAGCCAACCCCATGAGGCGCCCGGGAATGACGGATATCTGCTAGTAAGACCTAAGTGCAGGGTACAGAGATTCATCCGTTCGGATGCCGAAGGGCACTTGAAGTTAGGCGATTCACACGCAGACCAATACGGGTTATGATTGGACTGCCAGAGATGCTGAATTTATTCCTTATTCCGCAGGTATCGGATTTTTGGGCACTTAGCACATGTAATAGCGCAAAAGTATATGATATGCATCACCCAGCATGGGTCATGGTGCATAAAGACAGGTGGTATGATGTGGGGCGAAACCTCAACCCAACTTGACACTCTTGACAACTTTGGATATACCCGATTTCTCGCCTTCGTATCGCCCTCCACTTTGTGATAGGCCTCCCTTGTATACTGCTTTTTGGGAGGCAAGCTTTTTCTTCGCTTTCTCGAATTTTTGACGCTTTTTGACACGGGGATTGCGCACAGCTTTCGATCGATGTGGTGTAAGTCCCTTGTTAGTAAGAATGGCACGAGTAAGGGATCGAGGACCATCAACTTCATCTTCCTCCACAAATCTATGGAGTGTCTATTAGTTCTGAGCGTAGACAACCGATATGCGGACATACCGTTCAGTGGCCCGGGCCGCCTCGTACTCAGCCTTCTTCTGTTCTTTCTTTTCTTTGCTTTTTTGCTTGACAAGCTCATAGTACCCGTTGGGCTCGTCTGAACTGCCGTCATCGTCACTGTCATTCCCTCTTCTCCTCTTCTCGGAGATTCGCTCAGGTGGTTCGGTACCGTCAAGGTCCTCTCCACCTTGGTTTTGTATTCTGTTTTTCGCTTCCCGCAACAACCTCGCCTCTTTCTCCTTCTGCCGGTCACGATAGGGGACATCATCGTCGCCTCCCATGGCCTGGTTCCGTGCACCCTGTCGACGAGCACTGGTACTCTCAATTTTGGATGTATGGAAGCGTAATGACTTCTTGCGTGCACTTTTGTCGGCAACATCAACAGCTTGTAGGTGTGTTGCTTCTCCATACGCATCATCATCTGCCTCGGTCTGCAAACGTGAATTCGATTTGGCCGAAGGAGCGAATTCTGGTTCTTCCAGGTCGAATATGGGTTTGGTAGGAGTCTCTGATGTTTCTGAGGAGAGTTTGCGTTTCTTCTTGGGTGGTTTATCCGCCAGGGGGGGTGCCATAACGGGTTTTGATTTTGATGGTGCAAAGGAGACGGACAGTTGTGCATCCTCGAGGAGATCATCCAACTCCCCAGGTTCTAAACCCTTCTTGCGGTCCGTCTGCCACAGACCTTCCGTTTTGTCCTCCTCATCCGTTAAGTCTAGACTCTCGTCATCGTCTTCATCGAATTCTGGCTCGGAGTCGGAAAGTGTGAAGCCGAGGTCCTCTAGTGTAGATACTGATTGTTTGAGGGTCAGGAGCCGTTGCATGATGGGGTGGAAAGTCAAGAGTTCGGGGCGCTGTGCATATTTAGGACTTGCTCGTAAGTGGAGGTAGAATGCCAATGTTGTTGCATAGGTTAGCAAAGCCTCTAGGGATGGTGTTATCAAAATAAAAATAGCGACAATCTCAAGAAGAACTCACGATAATGTAGGTGAGCCATTCCTGCACTGAGAATATCAGGCTCGGTTGACTGTAGTCTGCGAAGATACGAAGAGATAAGTAATTCAGTGTACTGTTAAAGCGAGCTTACTGCGCAATTCTTTTGCGTGTCTTCATCAACGTCCACACAGTATCGTCCCAGTCGCGAGCCAAAGCGATAGCTTCAGGATTTGTTTTCTCGAGGTGCCGCAGTAGTGATCGTCTGTCTGTTGGTAGTGATGATATTATGCTCGACGAGGCCTCAGCAACTTGCCTAGTAAATTGTTAGCACGAGGTTTGGGCGTTGAAAAAACATTTTCGTACTCCTCTGAATCATCCGTCCAGGAGATTTCATGCCGATCCTTCAAACCAAAGTCATCGTCATTCATGTCCTCCAGTGCTTTCCGCTGTAGTCGCATTGCTTCCTGCTCTTCCAACTCATGTCCCTCTTCATCGTCTGACTCCAATTGTGCGGCATTCGACGAGTAATACGAAGCCTTGCCCCGTCCCCATGTTTCTTCGTCCTCTTCGTCCTCGTTGTCTGAGCTTTTTTGCTTTCCTTTCTTTTTCTTGTCCTTTTTGGGCCTCGAAGGTACAGAATCCACGTTGTCATCGTCGTTCCCGCTACCGTATTCTTCTTCACCTTCTCCGTAATCTTCCTCGCTATCTTCGTCCCTTTGTAACCCCTTCAGTGCAAAAATTTCATCATCGTCTCCATCATCATCGCCACCATATGTTTCGCCATCCAGTAGAATTTTATCCCTGGAGGTGTGGACTGGACCAAATTATTAACGTGTTGCCTGAGCCATTATAAAGGCACTAGTCGCACTCACAAGCATCTTCTTCGTCAAGGGGAATATCGTCAGCAGTTTCCCAGCGATTCAAAGTTGCATCTGATTTCTTGACTGGTCGTGGCTTGCTTCCTTTCGACTTTTTTGACGGACGTCGAGGCATTTCGAGTGTGAGAGGTGAGCAGACAGAAAATTCGATCAAATCTTATATTATGTAATAAAATATGAATATCTTCAACGACGTCACAATGCCTCAAGGTAAGGGGCAGGTTGCAGTCATCTAAAAATATGATAGAATCAGAAAAACATAGTACTCATTTCAATTCACCACATGGCTATGAGGATTGTCACACGATAATATAGGGTGCTATCAAGGGCTCCAAGACAGCGTTCTGTCCTCAGCACTGTAAACCCACCATCAACCTTCCAATGGTTCCGAACTCAGCGCATGATTTGCGCAGCTGTACAGCTGTCTCTGCCGAACGATATGTCCTTCAGCTATCATCTATATCCAGGTACAATCTCCGCAATCTCCTCTCCCAGTCGATGCTCCAAGACCAGATGATCACGGGTGGCTTGCTTGTCCCGGCTGACTAGATTGCTCTTGAGTGTGAGTATGGACGTGGGGCCTGATTCTATCGAACACAGTATTAGTAAATGGTGATAGTGAGCACTTCCAGAGCCCTGGAACCCGTACCAGTGAGACGGATTCGTATGTCAAAGGAAGTAGGTACGGTCATTTGGCGGCTTTCTTATCTTTAGATGTTGAGGAGGACCTGTCGATTGAACATGTATCAACTTCTGGGAGACGTAGAGACCGATGCAGCGGGAATCCCATTGTGGGGGAGATGGCACTCACGCTTCGGGAGCAATGTTCTTCATGATCGTCAGTTTTCCGGCCGAGGCTGCGGAAACCATTTGCTGCTCAATGGATTTATTGATTTTCGCGCTGAGATTCTGTACATTTGGTTCTGTCAAGCAAACCCCGGACGGGTAGGAGGTGTTACAAACTTTGTGCATCTGGGCTTGCTTGATGAGAACAGGCTTTTTGGGAGGAATATGTTTTTTTCCCTTCTTTGTGTTTGCTGCAGCCTTCTGTGCATGTCGCGCAGAAGGTGCTTTTGTTTGTAGTCCTTTAGTTTTTCCTTGAGCCATTGGTATTTAGTCAACTGTAGAGAAGGAGGATGTAATGAGTGTCGAAAAAGCAGATCACTCAATCACGTTTGCAGCTGATTGGGTGACAGGTGTAGTTATATCACGTGCAGCTACACCGTGACAACCTCCCGCCATCCACCGAAGGTCAACATTGCGCTCGACATTGCCCAGCTCTCTTCCTTCATTTAAAGCGTGGGTATGCTTGCATCCACCTCGACAATGCTGCGCTTGCAACACATTGCTGGCGCTAGCAAGGTACGCGAATATCTTTCTCGGAATTTAGATCAAACCCTCATTCAACTTGACAGCGAGCATACCATGACCTCGTTACACTCCCCACCAAGAAGCCAATAATCTCTCAAGGTCCTCCTGGATATAGCGCTGTCTCAGGACATACTGTGACCGTCTTTGGTGCAACCGGTTTCCTTGGTAGATACTTAGTATCAAAACTCGGTGCGAGTGTTAGGTGTTCTATGTGTGACCTTGTTTTTCTAACGTTTACATTTCAATTTTGTAGGCAAGATGGGAACACAAGTGATCGTCCCCTACCGCGATGAAGATGAGGCCCGAATCTTCAAGCCTATGGGTGACCTGGGTCAGATTGTCCGAATGGTATGCTTCCGAAATCGCTCGGCGTTCGGCGTTTGGCTTGTTCTCATGCTTTAATACAGGAGTGGGATATCCGCGACGAAAAGCAGATTGCAGAGTGTGTCAGGCACTCCGATATAGTCTTCAACCTCGTCGGCCGGGACTACGAGACCAAGTGAGTGGAGCTATCAGCGTCATTTTGGTCCTTATGTTCTCTCGTTGGTGCCGGTTTTTTTGGGACTGTGGCTGAACATAAAAATCTATCCCTACAGGAACTTCGGATTTGGTGATGTACACGTCGCAGGTGCCGAACGTATTGCCAAAGTTTGTGCCGAGGAGGGTGTCCAGCGTCTTGTCCAAATCTCCCACCTCAACGCGTCTGCGACGTCAGCGTCGAAATTCTATCAGACAAAGGCAGAAGGTGAAGAACGGGTGAAGGCCATTTTCCCCAGCGCAACTATTATTAGGCCTGCTACCATGTATGGCTATGAGGACAAGCTATTCAACAATATCGCAAGTGAGTTATCGTCCGATTTTCATGTTCCGATGATGTTCATTTGTGTCGCCTTCTAGTTTGGCCTATTTGGTGGAAGCTCAATCAAGCAGATACTAAAATACGACCCGTTCATGTGGGTATTGGCTGCGGCGCAATCTATCCATGTTAGCGAATAATTGACGAGACATTACGTTACAGGTCCTTGATGTCGCTCAGGTACTCGCCAACCAAGTCTCCAACACCATCTCTGGGCGTACACTGTCTCTTCCAGGCCCTTCTACGTTAACGTACGAATACCTTCTCGACCTCGTTTCTTCAGTGACCCTCCGTCCCCCGTCCCGAGCTCCGATGCTGCCCAAGCCTGCGGCACTCCTCGTGGCTAAGCTAGCTCAAAATGTCTGGTGGCCAGCTCTTAGTCCCGATGAGGTTCTCAGGCGCTATATTGATGATGCCGAGGTGCCTGGTGATTGGGAAGTTGTTGGCGTGAATCCATCTGAAATTGAATCCCATGCCATCACATATCTGAGGCGCTACCGCTCCGCGTAAGTTATCGGGAGTTGGAGCTCCAAGACTAGATACTGACGCATGAAATCTTCCAGGGAAAACTTCATTCGGCCAACAGTGATTCCCCCGAGACCATCTCCCAGGGCCGTTGTAAGTCCGAATCCGCCCCCTAGTTGTGTGCTACGTTTTGACATGCGATGATTTATGCTCATAGGTAGAGGAATATTAGTCAAATACAGCACCTCTGCGTGAATATTTTTTATTAATAGACAACATTGAACGCATGCCCTGAACCATGGTAATGGAAATAGCGACCATCCGCAGTTCATGAGAGATTTAAGAACATGGGGGTCATAGACGAATCTCGAAATCCAACACAAGCCCGACACATCCGGTTGGAGTAACTGTCAACGTAATGTGAATATGTCAATCCATATAGCTTGGCGTCTAGGATGTGAAAAGGAGAAGCAAGACATCATATAGCAATGTAAGAAAGCAGAGTGGGGTGTGTGAAGTAAGCAATGTATTAAGTGAACATAGTCCGTCATAGTTAAAGGTTAAAACAGAGAATCTAAAATCCGGGTGGTACAAGCGCTTTTGGTTGTTGCTGGTTGGGATCTGGGAACCCGGCAGGTGCGAGCATCTAGGGGAAGAATACAGTCAGTATGCAGAACGGGAAGGGAAAGAATGGCCCGAAACAACACTTGTTGACACGTGCCATGAAGGGAAGAACGTACCTGCTGCGCGCCCTGTTGTTGTTCAAGCATTTCCTTCTCCTGAGCCACCATTTTGGCTTCGTCTTCCAGACTGAGGGCAAGGGGTAATGCCACAAGTAGTGCAGACGTGGTAACAATCCACACGATGTTTCCGGCTACTTTGCTGCCCTTTTTGATGGCAGAGGCAGTTTTTGAAATTTTGGAAGAGATGGTATGGCGGGTCGCGGGTGGTACGATGTCAACGAGGGCAGCAACACGGTCAAAGAAGGACTCCTCTACGGAAGCGTCCGAGGCAATAGAGGAAAGAGAGTCTGTTGAGTTTGTGCGAGAAGGGGAAGGAGAGCCGTAGGGAGAGCCGGCAACTTCCTTTTCCTCAACAATTTCGACTTTGACCATGGTGTGTTGCGAGTCGGCTGTGTGCTAGTTGGTAGTGAGTGACGCGCGAAAAGTTTGAGAATAGGTGACTGTTACAGCGCCGTGACTGAAAATGGGAAAGTGGTGTGACAAGAGTGTGACTGTGTCGGGGAAGTGACTGAAAATTCTCGGCTCCGAGGCGGACCCTGTGACTTTGTGACACCGTGTGAGCGGCAGCGTGGATCTGGCTTGGCAAATGCAGGAACCTATGGATGGTCTGGTGGATGAGAAGTCGACGGTTGAACGGTCCTCACAGCGATCCGGTGACGGATGCGAGCAAGAAGTTGGCCAGGGACGGAGCAATGGACGTGACATGGTGTGTGGTTTACGGGGTTTGCCATCTGAGGTTGGAGGATGAGGAAGGGGATAAATAAGAGCTGTCTATATTCGCTGTATATATACTTGGGCTCTATCAATTTCATTTCCCCTCTCCTAGTCCCTTCTCTCCGCTGGCGCTCACCACCATGCAGAGCGACAATCCACACCGTGATAACCTTCCCGCCCCACCCACACATCAACAAAGTATCATTATTCCTAACTCCCAAATGCCCTGCCCCTGATTCCATTTCCTCGTCAGACCTCAGTCTCCCAAACCAATCCATGCAGAATCACATCCACGAGCTTGCCAAATCCCTGCCAGTGCCTCAGCCCGCGCCCCGCAAGCAGAATACCGCGTGCGATGCTTGCAGGTTTGCCAAATGATCTTGTCGCTCTGTTCGACGTCTCACATCTTAATAGATCTAGGAAGGTCAAGTGCAACAGGATCCCTGGCCAGGAGAAGGTATTTCATTAGCCGCTCATCTTCTCATACTTTGCTCAACGCCGTTTCAACAAATATAGTGCCAGGTACTTTTTCATGCTCGCTCCCTCGACATCCCCATCGTCCTAACCCGTACGGTAGCATTGCATGTCCAAGAATTACCCTTGCACGTCAGTTAGCGTCTGTGGGGTAAAAATTTGTCTGTTCCTCACGATTTGTAATTTATTGCAGACACTTCGTACAGCAAGCTACCAGTGAGAAGAAACGCATCGCCGTCAATCGGAGAAGAAATCTATCCTCCGCCAATCCAAGGTATGTGCTGCTCCTAACCTTGCTAGTTTCACTTCCCGAGCTAGTCACTTGCTTTCGAGCTCTAACTAATACACGAACCCACAGTGTTCCCTATCCAGGTGCTATCAAACAGTATGCAGCTGACACTTATTCTTTGAGGGCGCAACTGATTTTATCATCCATTTATTAGAGTATCTCCTCCCGCCGAACAAGCGAGCCCTACCGCCTTTCTCGCAAGCAGTTCTCAACATCAGCCTCTCATAGTGAGATACGGATTGCATCCCGGCATAACTCACACCACCCCAACACGGGATGTACTTAGCTTCATCTTCGCGCCTCCGGAAAACACGAAGTATGTCAAACAGCTGGCATGCATCAGATGTCTCATCTCAATCGTTAACAGTGAGCCGACGCCGTATATGTCGCCCACCCTGATAAAGTCTCCATACGAATCATGGGGCGAATTAGCTCATAAATTGGATGACGATAAATTCAAAGCCGAGTAAGTCGCTCATCGAAATTGTACTAATGACAACCATGAGATGACTCCTGCCGTCCCGCCCATCCCCGACAATGACGGAGTCCACCCTTTTCCTCATCTTCCTCTCTCGCGACTTGTATAGGACTGAGATACTGACTTTGCTGGTCTAGGTTCGCGCTTGATCTTGTCGAAGTATTCTTTCAGATTGTCCATACTCGGCTCCCTTTGCTTAATCCCGCACAATTCCGAAGTCGTCTCCAATTATACCCCTCGACTAATTCCGGCACCAATTCTAGTGAAAAACCCTTGCATCCTGCCTTGGTTGCCACTGTTCTAGCATGGGGTACCAAGTTTTCCGAACATCCATTGCTAATAGCGGACCGTAGACGACCTGGTGGTCAGAGTCTTCTTGCAAAGACACTGATAGATCGAGCTCGAGATCTTGCCGAAGCACTCAAAGTACATCGTGTGGCATCTCCAGAGCATGTGGTTATCGGGCTTCTCATTGAACCGCTCCAGAGTCGTCAGTATAATCCCCTCCTATCTGCGCAACTTTGACTAATGTTCATTTAATGACCAGAAAATCCCGATGATCCTACAGGTACGCTTGTGCCTGACGATATGATTGGGTTCTTCATCTTTTTGAACATTGTTGGTAGGCTACCATGGATTTTGGCTGACATGTGCG
This sequence comes from Macrolepiota fuliginosa MF-IS2, assembly GCA_015584085.1. Taxonomy (NCBI): domain Eukaryota; kingdom Fungi; phylum Basidiomycota; class Agaricomycetes; order Agaricales; family Agaricaceae; genus Macrolepiota; species Macrolepiota fuliginosa. The sequence goes on along the minus strand of MU151052.1, from coordinate 185,621 downwards.
ACCCGGCACCTATTGGAGCTAGGAGTAAGCCTTGATTTGAATGATGGGGTGTCACACCCTAACTTCTGTGAAACCAGATCAATCACAAGTCAGTAATGGCGAACATTCAGGATCCAGAGAGCCGAGGGACCATGATTTTTGCATGGTGGATGGCTTGCATCTCGGACGCGTACGCATCTGCGTATTATCGTCGAAAACCGGTTCTTGATGACTATGACTATGATATTGATTTCTACACCGTCGACCCAGTCAATCCTGAACTCATAGACACCCATACCGCGATGCCTTCACCTCGGGAGCAGTTAGAGGTACATCTCTCATATTTTTAGGCCCGTTGTCGTGCCATTACTGACACCTCAATTACAGTTTCTCGTAAGGGCTTCCACAAGGAAACTTGAACGGACGCTAACACTAGTGTAGGGATATTATCGGGCGGCACACTCACTGGCACGTACGGCGCGTCATATGTCTAAACAGTTGTGGCGTCCATCAACAGATTCAGATGGTGTGCCATTTGAGAGCCTGTGCGGCTTCGTCCAAGAGCTCATTGGTTGGCGAGATGACTTTCTCAATTTGGTTGGCGTACCAAGCAACTTTGAGGGAGAATGGGATTTTGTATCGGTCAGTTGACTATCGATCGCCTCTCTCTACTTGATTGCTCATTTATTCATTCTTTAGGCTGTGTCGTCATGCGCGAGTGATGCGACATATCATGTCATGTGGATCATCCTGTTTAATGCACTCGATGATTATGGGATTAAAGAGCTTAATTCGGCTATCGCCCCGCCCAATCTGACCGAAATTGAATCGGTCAGGCAAAAGGTTGCCGATGAGGCACTCCATGGAGCATTGCGTATCGCTGGCTTGGTGAGTGACCATCTGTACTAGACGTTTGGAAAGACCGTTCAACCACGTTTTTATAGGCTGGTGTCTTAACATCTAATGGATACTTGGTAACCCTCTACTTCGTCTTTCTTGGGATATATGCTGATACAACCCTCCAGCGCCTAGATCCCGCCGTCATGCATGTGAGCTGTATTCAAGCAGGCACCCTGCTAGGACGACTTTCCCGACCCGAGGTCCAGAACTGTATTGCTGGGCTTGAACAGTACAGTTATTCGTATGAAGAAGCCGGGGACCAGGCCACGGACATGCGTCGGGTATATAACGCCGCGCGTTCGGGGCAGAGCGAGCTCAATCATATGGCGGTCACGCTACGCATTACCCCCACTCCGCCTCCATCTCAGCCTGGTAATCATCTCGAAGACCAAGTGATGAGGAACGGCTCACCTCACCACCAGTACTCACCTCACCACCACTCCCATTCTCACAACTCCTCTCATGATGTTAGTACTCCTTGACTTCATTGCCTTCTTCCAGCTCTCCATTTGAGCGCGGCTCGCTTGGACTGTTTTCCCATCTCCGCCCTCTGTCCCCCCCCTTCCCCCCGGACGTAATAACCTTCTTCCATCCACACTTATAGTTATCCCTTGGACTCATGAAACTGACCTGGAAATACCTCCCATTCTTTTCTGCTTTGCTAGACCCATCTGCATTACAACAACTACACCAGGAGTCGCTCCTTCAAACCCCCCTTGTTTTTGCCCTGATCCCTGTTGTTGTGGTTTCCACCTTTTCTGTATCAAACAATGAATCCGCAAAGTTTGTAACATTGGTGTGTTTTGAATAGCTTTCTATTGTATACCCGTTTAGCTTTTATCGTTGTGTTTCAGCTCTACCCTGCTCTACTTTGCGTTGCATATTCAGCTTGTTGTGTGTAGTCAGATCCCTACGAATAACAGAACGGATGGGCTGTGCTCCGGCTTTTGTTGAACAGGGAGATTGTGCTCTTCCCCGCGATACGTACTACCCACACGTTGTTGCGCCTGAGACTCGGGTCCTGTGACTCGATGCTGTATCCATCTTCCCTGGGAGCCGCCCACGCCAGTTGCTTACCAGTTTAGCGGCGTTGGTCCATCACCGATGAAGCTTTCTAGAACCTCAACCTTCCTGAACTTGAAATATTAGTAATTCAAGTTGATAGAGTCAGGGTTCTCAAGCCAAAGAATATTATAATAATTCGGGATCGCCCCGTATGAGAATGTGTCGGTGCGCGAGACATGATATAATAACGGTACCTAGAATACCGTACGGAAACAAAGCCACCAGAAACCTGCTGCGAACCGGCCGCCTTGCAGTGATACACGAATTAGCACAGAACATTCAACTTTACCGTACCTAACCATAGATGCAAGCATCTGGCGGGAGAGAGGTGCAGGGATGCAGATCATGCCGTTGATTCCTCTCTGTCTAGAGCGCAATTCTTCCTCCATCGGGACGTCAATCCGGAAATTTTGTCCTAGCTCCTAAGGCCTAAGGAGCCGCCGATTCGGAATGAGTCACACACTGGGACTTGGGCTTGAGAATCTCGGTGGAGCCGGAGGGTGAGCTTCACATGAAACCCGAACACGTTTTGTTGCAAACACAACTTCCTGATTTCATGAGACTACCATGCCGACCGATGCTGTTGGTATGAAGGGCGCTCACTCTCCGTGCCGATGTAGTGGCGTTGACATGTCTTTTGTATCTTCGGCAGGTCCTGTTGAGCGTGGGAGGCCGGTGGATCAGAAATGCCTTAAGCCGTCCATCAAACAACTCATTTACGATGGTGATCTTGTACTCAGTCAGCGCAGTTGTGTAACAACCCCTGTGCCAAACTGACACTCTTGGGGATTCCGCCTGCTGTTATTGCTCAAGACACGAATAGTGTAGTAGCCCCTGACCATATTTATCTTTGGACCCACATAACCCTATTTACTCGATGCGCCTGCGCCAACAAAGTACACTGAGAACGATGTGGATGGCGAGGATAGAGATGGATCTATACTGGGTTTCGTGGTGATGTTTGACCTAATGTACACAGTTTAAAGCGGCAGAGAAAACAGCCAACAAAAGAAAGCCTCGTAATCTTGATCGTAAGCAAGAAAATAATGCGGATATGTACAATAGTTCGACATAGTACAGACATGGGGGACGGATTCGTAGAATCTGGAAGGGGGAAAGGTGACAAACCACCCATGACGATAGAGATTTCCAGCGAGAAAGTACATAGCGCAACTAGCATGAAGCCCAAGGGGAGAGAGCAGGAATACACGAGAGCATAAGATGATCGTGAAAGGATCGGTGACGGTGGGTCGGGTAAGAGACCTTAAGCCTGAGAAGATGGAGCCGACGTCTTGAAGAATACATGATGGAACATCTCGTGGAGTGCTTGTCGGTGCTCAGGTTTGTAGCCAAGGCTCTCCAGGGATTGAACATTGGAGTCAAGATAATGCGTCAGAATGTGGTACGCCCGCTCTGCTTCATCCTTGCTGGGCACGCCCTTCGGGAGCTCGTCTACTGCGACAATATCGCCGTGGTGGGCCTCGATCTCCATCGGATGGGTGAGGTCAGTCTGGGAATGGGTAATATATTGTTGGTCAGGGATGGTGTGGACGATTTCGGGTTCCTGAGAAGCCATTGGCGCATCCTCGATTTCAGGTTCTTCTGGCTTAGGTCTCCCGTGCCATACACCGCCCTTCACATGGTGACGACGCTTGAAGTTCTCGATCCAACCAGCACTCGCCTTGAAGCTCTCATCCTTGTCCTTCCCTTTCTCCGTGCCAATAGTACCGTGCTTCTTCCTGAGTTCTTCGGCAATCTCCAATGCCTTCTTCTGAATCTTGGCGTCGGTGATGGTCTCTCCAACCTCGCTGAGTTCCTCGAGCCATAATAACATTTCCTCCTCGAGTTTAGGATGTTTAGGAGGTCTACAGATCGCTCATGAAAAAGAGCCGAATGGATGAAGCAGCATGGTACTCACCGGTGCCGGGGAGGCTCAGCGATTCCATCTTCGATGTTGAGCCAAGTCTTTTTCTCCTTCAAAATTTTACTAACAGTGCTCCGTTCGACACCAAAGCGCTGGGCGATTTCCTCCTGCTTTTGATGAGGATGGTGTTGTTGGTAAAGGCAAATCTCCTTCCTGAGTGCATTGGTTAGTTTGGCCTTCTTCGGTTTTGGCCGTAAGGGAGAAGCAAGGACGTCGCGGTCCGGGGAATCGCGCGTAACGTCCACAATATCTTGATGTCCGAGGTCAGAGCGAGATGATACGGTACTGAGAGCAGGTGATGGGGGACGGTGATCATAGGTATGCGAGGTCGTGTTAACCTGGGAATGGTTGGAATATTGATGATCACTGGTAAAGGAGGGGTAGGACATGAGGGAATTTGGCGTTAGGGAGCTGGGCGTTAATGGGCGATACGACTGATTTTGCATCATCATGGGTACCGCTGAAGCGACGTTCATCCCATATTGGTCATCGCGAGAGCAGGTTGGCGATTGCGGTCGAGATACTGGAGTTTCATAGTTAGAGGAATAGTGGCGCTGGTGAAATATTCAGATGGTCCGTTATGACGCTGCAAAGAAAACATGCGTACAGGACTCAAAGCTGAGTTCGTCCTAGGATATGGACTTTGCATGCCATCTCGACGCCTTTGCCCTCTGTACTCAAGGCGTGACAACCTGCCTGAAAGGATTCGGCCGTCATGATCGACATTTGAATCGACATAAGACGAAGAGTAACAATCGTTGGTTTGACTATCTTGAGAATTCGATATATTTTGGTCCTGAGAAGCCACGGCCTCTTGCTGAGCAGTCCGTGAAGGTGATGGTATAGAGGATGCGGGCGACGGGTAGCTCTCGTGGGCCTGACGAGAGTTGATATTTGGGAACATAGATGAAGAGTTGACTTGCTCAAAAGACGAAGAGGCTGAGCACGTATAGTTGGTATTCCACGATGATTCGCTCATGATAGCGTTCAATTGACTTGTCTGAAGTTGTGGTCGTCGTATTGGCTGTCTAGAACATGACGGAGGGTAGTTTGGTGAAAAAGAGTAGCTGTGAATGAGTTTGGGTAGCATCGGGAGTGAATGAGCAAAAGTCAGGTTTATCAAAGAGGTTTTGACCTACCGAGAACTTGCACGAGTCTTTCAAGCTTATAAGAAGTGAAAGAGAAAAAACAAGTTCAAGCAGCGTTCAGGCATCCAGCCTCATGGCAATGAATTCACCTTCAGGGAATCCCTGAATTAGTAAACTGTATCCATTTCAGGAAAGAGATGATGTTGGGAACTATTTCTGTTAATCATTTGTCTTCATTTGGGCTCAGTTGCTCTTTACATACCGACCATCTACCACTTGTCGCTGATCCATTCTGCCGTATCAGCATCTAACGACGTTAGACAACATTTGCAATATTAGGAGGCTCGTGTCCATTCGGGACATCCTTGAACACTACATTATCATCACATTCCTGTTTTCGCACAGGAGAACAATGCTTCATCTGGTGGAAACGAGCTCATTTGGGACCTGGATCTGCTATTAGACCTATCGGGCGGGTGGAACTCGATGGGCGCGTATATTCTCTCGGTGTCTATACATGTTATGCACCCTCGGCACGGGTAACACGCGTAGATGGTATGGTTATGAACTCTTCTTGGCGGTGGCAAGCCACACGGAGGCTGGCTACACAGATTCTATCGTCGCAGAATATTGCTCTTCTGCCCTCGGCGCAAATAATCCTGTCCGCAGTGTATTTAGACCAAATTTGGCCAGGGAAAGAAGGTCCTCAGAACCCCACATTAGGATGCTGCTGGACGTTTCGTCAGTCAGGAGCGTGGAAACGAAATATACAACGAGGTTTCCTGCTTCTTCGATGCCTTCCATATCGGCGCTATGCTTATTTAACGCTGTAATCCTCCTCCATGACGTGTGGAATCACGATCAAAACATGCAGCCTTCCTCTATCAGCTCGTTCAGCTAATTTGGTTTCGCGGGAAGCTCTGGCAGCCTGGCAAACCTCAAAGTCTATTCCGACCCTTCTTGGACATTATAGATGGACCACATCTCTCCCCTTTCGCACATTCGATCATGCTGGACCATGCACCACGTCACTCAGGGCATTTCTCAAGTCCGCTGCTTACACAGGCGAACTAGTACTCGTAAGGCGAGTTGCCACCTGGAAGGCTCTGGCTTCATGGATTGGTTCTCGGAAACCCCTGTCAGGATGGCAGCAACCCAACCAAAATGAATACGCATAGGTCTGGTCATCCAGCTCGGATTATTGCCTGCATCACTCCTTATCAATTCTCGCTCTACGCATCATTGTATTTGTTCAACGCCTATGACTCATGTTGTCACGTTCCCCAATAATTGCGTCGTTGCTAGCTGATCACCTCGTGTTAGTAGAAGCCCGTTCAGAACACATTGGAACTCACATCACCGGAAAATATGTTTCTGGCTGGGACTTCATAAGTGATTCCTAAATTGATATCGAGATCTCTGTCAATTTGATCTGTGATATATTCGCGGTATTGACATTTGGGCTCCTCTGCAAACCATCCATATACTCTGACATTGATAATGACTTTTTCCCCTGCTATGCCATGAGTATGAACTTCTTATTCATAACCTCATGGCTGGTATAATGACAGGGAGCCCTTTAAAACAAAAGACACTACGTTAACCGATAGGCCTGAGAGAACTAAAGCGGTCTAGGCCAACCACAGTACTGAGGAGCGGGAAATGGTAGGTCATGGTACACGAATCTTTGATTTAATCCCTGCTGACATATTATCAGGATTGTCTCTGTTTCAAGTGAATAGTGCTTCTGCGGAATGCAAGCCAACAGGCACCGGCTCTGCAAATTCCATCTTGATGCCTGCCGCAACGTATATTTTTTGAGGCTCTCCAGTTTCAAGTCTGACTTTCTGAATAGCTACAAGATTCCTTGAAGTATTTACACGCTCAGGTCATTCTGCTGGGGCACGCGAAAATGGTGAGCAACGTTTAGGTCGATCGGAATCGTAACGTTCCAATCTGGAGCTCCAAGATACGAAAACCTCGCTGAGCACCCAAGACTTAGCCACTCTGAGTGTAATCCTGACAACGTGGGAGCAAGGGGTGAGTGCTTGAGTTATGAACCCGGCGAGTGCCAATAGTATTGAGTCCATCTGGTGTGACGAATATAGATTAGCCTCGCAGATCGCGTAAAGTGGTGGCTTAGGGATTCAACGCGAGTGAGTAGGCTACTCCAGACCGGGAAGCGATGAACACTGCGCAATGGGAGGGCATCCCTCGTTCTGTATACTGATAAGCCCAACGGTTCGGCATGGCATTGGAGGTTGAAATCCGCGGTCCACAGCGCCGACGTTTCAGGGTCGGCATTGCTCGGGGAGCGTTGTTCGACAATATTATTGAGGAGACGATTGCGGGATGCACTGGCTAAGGTCCTGAGTTCTGAATAAACGGACGGACAAGCCACTGGAACATGGATAACCAGAGGTGATAAGCGATCGAGGAATTTCCCGCACCTGGCTTGAGGAGATCTTAATTCTCCTTAGTCAAGGTTGTCGTGCCATGGAATCCTTACTCGTGATTGAGGCAACTCAGGTGCTTGCGTCGTCATTTAGGTCATTCTTCGATTTGGAGGATCTCCCATCCGCAGCTGGGAGGCTGACTCGGAAGCGCGCCGTATTGACGATTACTTGTTACCGATGAATGAGCATAACGAGGATTACACATCTACTATACAGAGTCTATTGTTGTGTCGCCCCCGTTGTCAGATTGTGACGAAGGGTATGGGATCGCCAGGGTTAGACATACTGCATAGCATCTACTGAACTAAAAAAAAAAGCGTTTCGTTTTGTCTGGCAGGCCGAACGGGATACATAAAACCTTACATTCATCAAGAATACGAAAAATGGTGTTTCTAAGATGGTGTCGAGCTTCGGTGCTGAGGGTAAAATGTTGATGCCCGACTCTACTGAGTGGGGAAGATGATATATACTGCGGAGTTTTCAATACAAAATGGCGGATGGGATCAGGCGCGGAAGTGTAAGGTTGTCCCCGAAATCCCTTTGGTCCTTGTTACTAACGTATGCTCCTTCTGTTCTGGCAGTTTTACATTGCCTTAGGATCCGTTAATCGGTGAACCGTATTGCTCGGAGCTACGGCGATACTCGGAATAGTGACTCACACTCTCGGGTTCTCTCGGAACTTGTCGAGTGTGAAGCTGTACAGCCTACGGAGCATGCGTATATAACAGGTCAAAACGCGGGATGGCCTACTCTGTACAAAATGCTTCAAACTGCTCCTGCTGTTATTAATACTGCTATCATGCGCCGTGCAGCATTGCCTATGCGCAATGTTGATGTAGCATCTACGCTACTGCATCTCATGCGGCCCAACATCCGTCCACCTACCACTGTCCTTCGACGAACCTTCTTGACTTCAAGCTGCTTACAAGCTCCACTGAGTGGAACTCCCTCTTCCAAGGGCTCAGATGAACACAATAACCGTATGTTTGCATTTCATTTCGCATTGTGTTGCCAGGTTTCATTGGTGCATTTTTAGGGGCTGATGGTGCCTTAAACAAGAGTCTCTTAGACTCAGAACTTACAAAAGAGAGTGCTGCAACCACGGTACCCACCATGGTACGTGGCGACTGGGTACTTTTCCACCCAGTTTATTCTCCAGAGGAAATCAAGGCTGTGAAAGTATGTAGAGTGATACGGACCACCATACCGGAAGCTTCGGCTACCTGACTGATTGACTTTCTAAGGTTATCCATAGGGAAAGGCGGACACTATCCGACAAGTTCGCTTATGGTCTTGTCAGATTAGCTCGGACCATGTTTGACCTGGTGTCAGGCTACAAGCATGTCGATGGTCCCCCAGACCCAAACATGTCCCTCGCTCAACTTCGCAAAGCCGGGTACCTTTTGAGTGATCAGGCCTGGTTGAATGTGCGGATTCGAATCACTGGATTTCATCAACATATCTAATCCTTGTTCCACAGCGAATTCTCTTCCTGGAGAGTATTGCGGGTGTACCAGGAATGGTCGCCGCCACATTGCGTCACTTGACTAGTCTCCGTCTTATGGTGAGTTTAGCTCTCTATCACCTTTCTCTGTCACCTAAATTATCATCAAGCGCCGCGATAATGGATGGTTGGTCATCTGATGGGTTGCTACCGAGTGTTGGTTAACTCATTGTCGCTATAGGATCCATACCTGTCTGGAGGAAGCCGAGAACGAGAGAATGCATCTGATGTATGTCGACTCGACCTATCCCGTGTCTGGATGGCCATTGATATCTGAGTCTAGGACATTCATGACGTTGCGCCAGCCATCACTCTTCTTCAGGGCCCTTATCCTTGGTGCACAGGGTGTATTCTATAACCTCTTCTGTAGGTCTAGCTTTGCTCTTGTATGAATAACTGCTGACACCGATTTTGATAGTTTTGTCATACCTTGTGTCGCCTCGCGTTAGTCACCGATTCGTCGGTTACCTTGAAGAGGAGGCCGTTTTAACCTAGTACGTATCTTTTGCCTGCCAAAACAGCTGTATCTGACCCATTCCCAGTACACGCTGCATTGCCGAAATGGAAGCTGGCCGAATCCCAGAATGGTAGATCTCTTCGTTTTCTTTTATTTCACCACTCTGATATTTGGTGTAGGAGTGACAAGCCAGCGCCTCAGATTGCCATAGACTACTGGCGTCTTCCGCAAAACTCCAAATTGATTGATGTCATTTATGCTGTGCGATCCGACGAAACCACCCATCGTTTTGTGAATCACAGTTTGGCTAATCTTGACCCTCAAACCGACGTCAATCCTTTTGCTCTCCGTGAACCCGACATGCATGTGAAGGGCGGGAAAATCGAGTAAGTAGTCGTTTAGTCCATTCAGAGTAACAGTCTAACCCTTCGTTCTTTAGGTTTGAACGCAATGAGTCTGAACGCTATGTCAAGGACTCTCATGAGATCATGAATCGACAAATCAACTGGCGGGACAACAAGAATAGTAACGAACAAGGAATGTAGTGTCTTTTCTTCTCATCGATAATTCGCACTTGTATCTATTTAGCATATCATAGGTTCTTGAGTCACCCTCAAGATTTTTACTGTACAATACACACCCATCTATATTATTATAGTTTATCTGTGCACCCCCACTCACGTGACTAACAACCTGCAACCAAATATGACGTCTTCACTATTCAATTCTGCATTAACATGAGCGCCTAAGCTTTTTTCGTTAGCATTTGAACTCTCTCGAACCTGCTGGCGATTGTATTTTCGGTATGAGTGCCTCCGCACCTTCCTTGCAAAGTCGCCAGGACCTGGACAGAAACCCAGAGAATCCAGATGGAACACCAGCAGCGATTCATCTTCGTCAACGAGTATTCATCGGACCCATGCCCGAGCGGGTTGTTTCCCAGACGGAAGCCCATGCCCACCAGCATCACCATAAGGGCATTTTCCTAGGAAGGATGTCGACTCAGGAAGCCAATTCGGACAGCTGTACGGATGTATCCCAAATTATCAAGGATCATGCTTTCCATTTTTTCATGAGGGAAGGTGGGAGAGTGGAGGATTGGGATGACGAACAGGAAAGAGGAAGGACAGAGGAATTATTAAAACGCTGGAGGGAGAGTGAATGGGGTGCACTATGGCATAGGAGACACCGGCAACGGCATGGAGAAATTCGAGACGCGGCGCCGACCAGTCGATGGGTCGGTGGTAGTTTCGAAGTTGGGCATCTGCTTGGCGTCAATGTCCTGGACGAGCTGGCATGTGTTGATACTCCTCCACAGGAACAGGAGGGGGAGCTCCTACTTGATGTTTCGACAATTATGACCGATGACCAGGCTCGAATGCATGCGCCCGCTCGCAAAGGGGACACGGTCACGACTCCTCCATTGCGATCACAGCCGTTGCCTGCATCCCCTGCGACTACTACAGATGTAATCGCCAGTCCTAGTGCCTCAGATACTGGCCTCCTGGAATCACCGAAGAATACCGGTGTTCAGAAGAACGCTTCCACCTTGAGCTTGGCTGCCCGGCTAAATCCACTGGAATTCTCGTCATCTCGAGGAAGCTCCAGCAAGAAATCAAAAGGCAAAGAGAAGCGACAGGTTCGTTATGCTGCAGAAACCGAGGAGCTGGAGGCCCCTGGTCCTGTCTCTCCTACAGAAGTCCTCGGTCGAACTCCTGCTACGGTAGAAGCCACCACCAGTACTGCTGCCAGTGTTCATTCATCCCCTGGTATCCCAGCCCAGGACCTCACATGGGGAGACGTGGTTCTCAGAGGTGTGTGTATGCTATGTTCAGTTCATCTTCGTCAAACTAAGATACTCTTTCGAAAGATAGAATGTTCGTCAGAATCAGTAGCACCAAGATTGGGAAACTCGACAGCAATTTTAACGAGTCGATGAACCGCACCACGCGGGATCTGCAGTACAAAGATTGGGCAGAATTCATGGTTGTGTGGCGGAAAGATATCATTGAGATCTACGAGGATTATGTGTGTTCGTTTGAACCATTACAATGTGATATAGCTAATATTATTTCCCAGAGCACCTCCGTGCAAGAATGGGCGGTCGGACACAAGCACCTTGCCTACATCATTCCATTGAAATCACGCCGAACGCACCTGTCTCTATACTCATTCGTGGACATGACTTTTTGCATCACTTGCCAACCGATGCACACTTATTTCAATTCCAGTCGAAAAAAATGGAACATCACCGGCGAACTTGAAGGAACTAATGTCTATATCTTCAAGATCAAGAGCAGGTCAAGAGCTTATGATTGGACGTGGCAGTTATGGTACGTGTTTCTCGTGGAATCTTATGGGTTTCGCATTAATGTATGGATCAAAGGCGATACTTAGGAGGCGAAATCCCGAGAAGCATTGATATTAGGAATCCTCGCCTCGGGACAAAAGTCGCGATCGAACTCCCACCGTTGGATCTCATGGACGCCATTACGGCGGCCAAAATGTTCAGCAGGCGAAACATCATTGCGTTGTGTCTGAGATCCCTGAAACCAGTTCCAGGTTGGGGTAATTTCGTCGAATACGAGAAGAAGAGAGGAAGAACGTTGCAACTTGCGTGGAGGTCTGAAACCCATGTGGATTGGGTATGGTTCGACCGCAATGCAGAAGGCGAACAGCGAGAATGGTCCGTTCTATGTGGACTCGCTTTCAAGAATGTAGGTCCTTCGCCAAAGTGTCCGTTGCCACCTTCTGATTGGAAAGATAGTCACCCCAAGCCCCCGTGCTCGAACTCCGTGTGGCAGAACACTACCCCACTTTCCTCTATCCCAAGAACGGCACAGCCCTTGTTCAGCCCCCAGCGATCGAGGGTTATGTCGAACGTATTCGGCCTAATACACAAACAAAACAACCATTATACCTTGCCAACCACAATGGCGATCTCTTCACATTATCTCCACAACAGGCACAACCTCCCTCGCCACCTGGTTCTGCGCTGATGTTAGGTAACATGGAGGAGTATAAGCAAACCTTAATGAAAGTGGAGATTGAACGAGGGATCTATCAAATCATGCATGCTAGCGCAGTCTGTGACCTCCGTAGTGTTGTGGCAGTTCGTAGGGCTGTCCACGCCGTTCCGCAGCACCGACATGATCAGAAGGATGATCGATTGGCTGAAGAAAGCTCTTGGTTTAACGTCTGGTCCCGGCTGGACGAAGGGACTGATAGTGATGATGAAGACGAAGGAGGAGAAGAGGGCCTAAACAAGGCAGGTGACAGGGCCTATCTCAAAATGAAGCGATCGTTCGAACTGTTGCTTAACACTGGACGCGTTGTGCGTTTTGAGGTATGTGACTGTTGGAGCAAGTTTATTTTTAGCAGCAAGGCTGACGTCTGTTTGTTTATCGGTTACATAGGTTCACTCGTGCCGCGTGGCCAATGAATGGGTAAAAAGACTGCGCGCACTTGTTGTGTACTGGAAACAGCGATACAGAGTGAACGCGAAGGATGAAATCGATCTTGGGCAAGCCAGGCACCCCCGCGTTACGCCCCAAATCAGAGTTTGCGACGAGCATGAAATCCCACTGGAAAATCCGGATCTTTCAGCACCATATCCTGCTTTGGATACGCTCTTCAATTGGTGTATTATCGATGGATGCAGACCGATCGCAAAGGAAGGGAAACTTTACATGAGGAAGGGACTCCGCGGACAATACAAGTGTGTTTATCTTATTAACAGATTTGATGCAGGACTGATTGAAATCTGTTGTTCCCAGGCTAGTGCAGTTGTTCTTGGTGGATGGCCATTTAATCTCGTTTCGTGTGGCACCTCAGAATGCTTTGCATGGAGTGATGCGAAGGAAGATTAATTTGTTGGACGCCTATGTTTGTTCGGGATATCTCGCCGCGCTTACCCTGCCTAAGGGGCAGTATATGCCCAACGCTCCAACCGTGGCTCGCCGGTACGAAGACGGGCTCGAAGCGGATGATCGAGACGAAGACATGTTATTTGTGATCTCCTATCGCAAACATCCAGCCGCGATTCCCTCGAGACCTTCACTCGCTTCCGTTCCGAACTCGACATCCAATAGCAGCACTTCAGGGACTCAAAGAGTACCCTCATTGTCCGAGAAGCATAAGCTTCTCGTGTGCAGAACTCGCAGCAAGCTCGAGCGAGACGCGTGGTGTTGGGCACTGAACATCGAGATTGAAAAATTGACAAGGAAGCATGCCGCAAGGGAAGAGAAGCTGCGACAGACAGGAAATTTGCGGAAACTTGATTAAGGGTTGTTTTCGACATTGCATTGCTTTGTGGACTTTCGCACTGGCTAGGGTTACGATAAATTTCTATTAGGATTAATGTATTGGAAACAAATGGCCGAAATGATGAGGTATCGCATGAACATTCCTTATGACTTCTTGGTTTTCTTAACACTACCAGGATGTTAGGTGGGTGGGCTGGAAGCGAGAATTAAGGACCTACCCGTATCTACTGCGAGCCGTGCGGCGACCCACAACACCATTGAAATCTAGTGCACCACGGACAACCTTGTAACTGTGCACAGGGTATGAATCGGGTCAGTGAAATTGTAGCAACCAACCAACTAGTAGCATACCCAACACCGGGTAAATCCTTGGTGTTACCACCTCGGATGAGGACCACGCTATGTTCCTGGAGGTTATGTCCCTCACCCGGAATGTAAGCGAGCACAGTGTTTCCGTTCGAGAGCTTGACTCGCGCGACTTTACGCTTGGCCGAGTTGGGCTTCTTGGGCTTTGCAATGATCATACGCGTGCAAACGCCCTTCCTCTGGGGACATATGTCAAGTAAAGGCGACTTGGTTTTGTCAACTTTTTTGGGCTTTTTGCGTTTCATGGCTTGGTTCATGGTGACCCAATTGGACGGTGTCGACTGGAATGAGCGGAATGATGGAATGACAGAGAGCATGGACGACGCGTGCTGACGAGGAGCGAGTACCGAGCGAGCAGTGAGCGGTGCCCATGGCTGGGTTGTGCGGGTCAGAGCCCGTAAAGTTGAGAACATGGCCTTTGTGCTGGCTCCTGGATCTAGAAATTGTTCCAGTGCCGAAAGACGGCGTTTGTTTGGTCCACATGCGCTTGCCAAATACCGACGCGCCGGTGGCTGTGCCCTCGCCTCATTAAGATCGCGTTTGGACTCCTCCCGACTTAAATGGCTCCCGCTACATCCTCTCGCAGAAAAACCACGCGTCGCAATGACATGTCCGATATCGAGGATGACTCTACAACTGTACATGCAACAAGAGATGACGTCGAGGAGAGCGACGAAGAGCCAACGACTCGCCGGGTCAAGAAGGAGAAAGGGAAACGCCGTGCCCAACAGGAGCCTGCGGCTGTCGACAATGACCCAGACTCAGACTCAGACGAAGCTATAGATGTGGAGAATTTTCCTGATCAGCCCCTCAAGAGGGATCAGATGAGCAAACTGCTTGGAATGGCAGACGACTGGGAAAAGCTGGCGTCCGTAATCAAGCGACCTTTCGACAGTTTCGCAACTTCGGCGGGTGCATTGGCGGATCTCGATGACGAGGACGCGAAGGAGGTGTGGTGCAATCTCATCTTTTCTGTCTTTGGACCAGTTTGATTCATTCTCAAATAGAAAGTGGAAGAAATTGACAAATATATGCGCGAAAGTTTGGATCTCATAGGCGTTATGAAAGCACATGCTGGTGCCCTCACCTCTGTGCGCCAGAAGGGCCTGCAGGGGGAGGAAATCGTATGTATATATCCATAAAACTCACCTCGCTCTCATCTTTGAACAGGCCAATGCCGGAGATTGCTATACCACGGCTGTCCAAGTTAACTTAGCGAGCTACAAGAATAAAACCACGCGTCAGAAATACGCAAAACAAGAAGCCTATGTCGCATTCAGATCGAGAATATGGGTCAGGGCATTTCCCGCCGCAAACCTCTTCCTTCCAGAAACTAAAACTTTGGTGCAGGAATCCCAACACCCTGGCACGCCAATGCCTCCGATCACGGAGCAAATCCCCCGCGGTGCGTACGTCCTATACAATTCTCAAATGACTAGACCATCTGAAGGGTTTCCATTGCTCCAGAACAAGGGGACAACAGCGACGAAGACGATGATCTCGAAATCGGAGGGGTCACCCAAAATTATCTCTGCCCCATTACGCTTACCCTACTAGATGATCCATATACGTCGTACGTACACGTCTCTTGCTTTTCTTGCAAGGTCTATGAAAGACCATTCTGACATGGAATTCTATCAATCTGTAGGACCGTCTGCGGGCACTCATTCTCGGGTGCTGCCATAAGGGCGACATTTCGCACTCCCAGTGCACTAAACAAGTGCCCTGCAGCAGGTTGCGCCAAATCCTTCCGATTGGCAGATTGCAAGTCAGATAAAGGTCTAGCAAAGAGGGTCAAAGCGCACAAACGGCGAATGGAAAGAGAACAAGAAGACAGCGACGCGGAAGAAGTTATTGATTGAGGTGCTGGTCCTCTCGAATCGTATTAACAGCCAATCTCAAAGTTCTCCCAGGGCATTTCTGCGCATTAACATTGTTTTATAATTTTGTATTTGTGATACCAGCATGCTGTACTCGATACAGAATAGGTGTGTGTGTAACGCCTGAAACCAATCACGCCAGTGGCACTGAACTCTAACCTTGAACGTCGCCTTCTCTAGCTGTACCAATGTTCTGGGGCATTTATAAGATCACAGGACCTGGAACGACTCCGAGATCCACCGGACTCGCGCATCTTATGTGGCGGGACCGCTCTTCCCATGGAACATGATGAATGTATGTTTCCAGGAATTGAGAAGCCAAATTCTCACCCATGAAACTGTGCTTCATGACGCCTATGCATTGCCCACTCGTTGGGAGATGAGCGCAAAAGAAACTGTTTGAGACGCGTTCGATGTCGATGACTGATATTTGTGGGATTTCTAGAAAACTCCCGTGGAAAAGCATGTGCAGACCATGCCTAGAGCGTGGATCAACAAGGCCTCGAGGCTAATGGCTAATTTGTGTGTCGGGCTCCGCATGCCCTTCCCAACCATCTCTGAGGACGCTGAGCTCGACATATGGAGCGAGTTCATGGTCCTTTACGAGGAGGTTCCTCGGTGCTTGTATCTTCAACCCAATTATCAACACATCAACGGGGATACTTCCCCTGCTGCGCTTAACTGTCAGACATGGTGCA
Source organism: Macrolepiota fuliginosa MF-IS2 (assembly GCA_015584085.1). Classification (NCBI taxonomy): domain Eukaryota; kingdom Fungi; phylum Basidiomycota; class Agaricomycetes; order Agaricales; family Agaricaceae; genus Macrolepiota; species Macrolepiota fuliginosa. The sequence goes on along the minus strand of MU151052.1, from coordinate 169,039 downwards.
TTGAACTCCAATATGGAACTGAAGAATAAGCTTATCATTGCCGCCAACAAAACCTCACATTTGCCAGAAACGATGAACGGGGTAATTAAGACCGGTACGTATACACCCTTCTACAAAATGGGCATTACGACAGTCCATTTCATCTCAGACCTCAATCTGTGTCCATACTGTCACTTGGACCGCCACCGCCCGAACCCGAACGCTCCCTGTCCGCTTGTTCTTGGATAGCACGGAGGAATGGTAGGATACCAGTTCCGGCCTCTTCGGGGAGACCGAGACTACGAACGAAGCCACCTAATAGTCCCGTGCGAAGTCCTTGGTCGAGACTGAATACTGCAGCTCTAAAGTGAGGAGAGCTGGATGAGGATTGGATTACATTTGACCAAACAGAAACGTAAAAAGTAAGATCCATGGGATGAAGAGTATGATTAATTAGTGATGTTGTTAGGGGGAGGGTTAGCTGAGAGAAGACGTACCTGATGACGCGTTGTAGGGTCTCTGGTGAAGGTGGTGTTGGAAGGTCTGGAGGGAGGTGAGGGAAGAGTGTAGGGACGAGTTCGGGATGCGAGGTGAAGAGGGGTGCGATGTTGGCAGGTGTGAGGATGTCCGTTAATGCAAGTTCTGTTGTAAAGAATCGTCGTTGTCAGTCACAATTTCACAGAAGATTAGTTTCCCTGGACGAGCGGAGGTGGCGGGGAGGAAGGAGAGAAAAGTTTACCTGGGGGCGTGGCGCCGGCAAGAGCGTTCCGCGTTTGAAATGAGCTGAGAGCGTTAGAAAGAGCGGCGATTTGTTCAGGGGTAGCTTGGAAACCAGTTGAAGCTGATTGTGCAGCAGGAACGGAAGCGGATGCAGCAGTGGATCTGAGAATTCAACGGGTATAGTATAATACAAAGTGGTAGGTTTGATCATGTTATTATTATGTCCTGGTGCAATGGGGGCCTGGGGGGGATGGGGGGTACGGGGGGTGGAGGAGGGAGGGGACCTACGAGGAGGCTGGGGCTTGGGGCTGAGAGGAGGGGGTGGACCATTGGACTTGATAGTCTGGATCTTCGAGTAGACCGTTTAGGTTGTTGACGAATTCGTCGTCGCGAGTAGAAGATGCGTCTTGCATCCAGAACTGGAAAGCACATGATTTGTTAGAGAGGGTGGTGACATTGTCGCAGTTGATACAATACGCACGAAATGCCTCTGATTTGAAGACGAAAACTTGAGGACGTAGACTCGTCCAGGAGATTGGGTTACTTTGACAAAACTCGCATCAGAAGGGAACAAGATCAAGTCCTAAAACGCTCAAAATAAGCGCACTGGCAGATTCGTAAAGGTCAAAATGTACCTCTTCAATCTGTCCAGAAACCCGGTTCTTCCATTGAAAATGCAATAATCCGTCATCACCGTTGATAAGGAGGACAACACCCTTCGTTGGCGAGGGCACGATGGTGTTGGTGCCCTCGCTGCGGAATGCTCTGCCTGCTTTGAATGCGAGAAGGGTGTCTGAATCCGACATGCGTATGGATGAGTTATGAAGAGGGATGAGACGCGACGCGTCAGCTTTCCTTTTGGGAATCTAATCAGTCTCCGAATAAGGTAATCGTGATTGGCCCGACGCTGGTTCTCCCGTCAATTCACCCTCACCTCACGGCAATCACACTTGCTCACTCGCTGAAGACTCGAGTGCTCACAATTGTTTACAGTGCTTGTACAAGAACCAGAATGTCGTTTGTTGGTTTCGCAACAGAGGAAGAATCGTTAGGGTGGGGTGCTGTTTCGGCGCCTGTGGAGGAGGTGGATTTGGTCAGTCAGGCAATTCGGAAGGAGAAACTCATCAAGTGCGTTGTTGTCTGCTTCTTCCTCCGTCTTTCCTGAATCTGATCCCTTTTCTACCTCAGGGAAATTAGAGCAAGCCAGGAAGGACTCCGTGGTAGGTCCACATTCCTACTATCAAAAAACTTACAGATTGTTGACCTCTTGCGCAGCCATGCTCGCCAAGGTGCAGAATGTGCAGAAGGAAGTGGACAAACTGTCGTCGAGCAACGATACACTGCAGATGTACATCGACAATTTGACGAAACAGATGGCTAAGCGGCGATAGACATGAGCCGCACCGCATGCCACTGTTCAGTGCCATCCATTTGCTATACCCACCTGCTCTGGCACATTATACCCTATCTTTTTTTCTTTTTTTTATATACCTCTTGTATACGTCTTTGTCCTGGAATGAATAACGATATATTACACCAACTACAACAGAATATGACCGGGAATTGAGCAACGGACGGCAGCATACAACTGCAGTCCACATGTGCAAGAGAGAGAATAAGTGGGGAGTGCTATCAGTCCACATGTGCAAGAGAGAGAATAAGTGGGGAGTGCTATGGATATAGGCAATCGAGGTGAGATACTAATGACTCCTCTCCGCGAGCCATTGTAATACAATATCTCTATTCGGAAGCATAAGCACTAGTAGTAAAAGGGTAGTTAAACGGCGACAATGGACGTACAGGTTGTGCTGGCTTTTCATCGAGCACTAGAGATCGACTTGTGAGTGTGTTGGAGGAAAGTCAGGTTTCCATGGTTTCTTACCGAATAGCACTGCATCTGGGGTGAGAGGGAGCAGAAATGAGAGTAGGGATTGGGACTCACCGATACCGGTCGATCTGAAATCTTGTCCAATTGCCTGCGAATGTCCCATAAGTCCTCAAACATTAACAGAGCCGAAAAGAAGTAGTACAAGTTCTTAATGAGCTCTTTTACAGAGACGTGCGTATCAATGTCATTCTTGTTGCCCAACTGGAATAATCTAGATGAGATCCAGCGTTCTTCTATAAGGACGAGAGTACGTACTACGAGCAGAGGAACACTCGCAAGCGTCGGCTGAGATAGTAGTTGATGCAGTTCGAAGCGGGCTGTATTGAACTTCTCCGACTGAAGTAGTAACCGAGAGAAGCAATGAGGATGGTGTTCGCTAGGGGTAAAGATAGATCACGTACGTCAACCGAATCCACTACGAACCTGCCAACAAACGCGTCAGTCGTACGGTGCTGAATGATCGAGGACGAGGAGGGGGAGTAACATACACTATTGCGTCGACACCGTTGCAGTATCGCTCCCACATTGATCTGAATTTAGGCTGGCCTGGGTTAAGAGCAAGAAAGTTGACGTCAGTAAGCATACTTCCGCAGTAGGTAGTAACAAAGGCAGCAGGCACAGAATGGAGGAAGGCGGGGCGAAGAAGGTTAAGTCTGGAACAAGTAGCGTACCAGCAACATCCCAAATCTTCATTGTCACATTCCCCTTTCTCACTTTCCGAAAGTTAAACGCCACGGTAGGGACAACATCTTCACTCCACTACTTCCACCGAGGGAAATTAGAACTCTGGTCTCCGAGCAAGGACAGAGGGAACACGCACCTGGCCAGAAGTGATCACATTCACGAAAGACGTCTTCCCCGATGCCTAGAATACAATCACAATAGCGCACGAATTAAGGTGGAAGTGAGGGGTAGATGCTAAAAGGGGGCATTACCTGGAGACCAACAACAGCAATTTCGGCGGATTTCGAGAAGAACAGGCTGATTTGTTCTGAGAATCGTTGAAGCAACGACTTAAGCAACGACATACCCAGAAAACCAATGGAATATCGAGACAAAGAAACCAGGCATTGTCGCGAGGGATAGAAGGGAAGATGCTCTCCACCGGCTCGGCCTCGGCATTAACAGAGGCTCCGTTCCCAATATGGAAAGAGGACGCGATCAGTCAGGGATACGTCACTCCAGCGTTCCGTCAGAAATCACCTTTCAAAATTTCCTTTCATCATCCTTCTTTTTTGGTTTATTCCGAGGATTTGGGGTTGTCAGTATGCGTAGAACGACCGTGGCGCTGACGAACGCGCAAAGGACTCTGACGCCTGGTCTTCTGGTTGCCACTCCGGCGCGTTCAGGTCAGACTCTCTTGCCCCAACGCCGACATTCAACAAAACCGGCGGGTGTAGGACGACCCACCAAAGGTCGGTTCAAACTCAAAAGAGGCGCTGCTGCCACCGCCAACCCGGGCGCGGGACTGCTAGGCGCAGCGGGCTCAGCTGTGCCAAAGGCCAACGCATTTCCCTTGGGGGATCTGGATGGCGATGTCTTGTCTCTGCATGATGCAAGAGTGAAAGCAGCTATTCTGGGTATCACGGGCGGGAAGAAACATCCACCACCATCGGTCCGTGAGGCGGAGGAGATGTTCAAGAAGCGGTTGAGGAAGGTGGAGGTAAAGGCAATGGCTGAGGAGGAGGACGTCACTGCTGCAGAGCTTGAAGAGGAAAGGGAACAGTCCGAGTCAAGTGCGGACTTGGAGGAGGGGAGGGGCAAGGGTTGGGTGTCGGGGTGGGGTGACGATAGTGCGTATATTTATTTTTTCACTTGCCCGGTGCGCGTCGTGGCTGATATGTTCGATTTTTTTCGTCCCCCAGAGTTACAACCGGTTGCTAAGTCTGACATCGGCAGGGACCCCCGGTACCATATTCCCAAGAAGTTCAGGCTGAAATCGCTCCTACCATCGAAGCTACAAGAGGCTGAGGTGGAGCAGGAACAAGAGGAAGGGGGATTGCCAAACCCACCAAGACCTAATTTTGAGGACAGGGTATCGTCGTTGATGTATATTCGTCGTATAGAAGGCGTAATAGAACCCGACAAGATGCCATCTCTCGAAGGTAAGTCAAGGAAATTGCATCACGACTAAATACCGACGACCCAAGCACCCCACCACAGACGTTGCACCAACTGCACCCCAGCTCCCCGTCGCACAACTCAAACACAGCCTTGAACGCGTCCTCTTCAAGTAAATGCCCTCACATTTTCTCGCACACGTCTCTAATACCCTCCCCAGCCCGGGTGTTCACTGGCTTCAAGACCCCCGCTCTCGCGTATACAACTTCGATCCCTACGTCCAAGAAATCCCAGCCGTAACAGACTTTGCCTTTGAACGCGTTACGCGCTTTACCGCCTCTTCGCAAGATACCGAACTACATACCCTCGCTGCACAAGAGAACAAACTCTTCTCCGGGTCAACATCATCCCTCACCCCCATCCTATGCCATATTTATTTCTTGCTGTCAGGGGATAGGTTTGTGGATACGTCGATGCTAAGTATGGATTTCCAGAGTGAGAGTAGGAGGTTTACGCCAGGACAGAGGATGCCTGCTTCGGTTCAGTTTAATTATAAGGATGGGCGATATGCTGTTGATACGGCTGGGGAGAAGAATGGGGAATCGGACAAGAACATTCTAGCGTGGATGGTGAGTGTTTTTGGTTTGATTTAGCACTAGATGTTGGATGCTGAATGTAGGATTAATTTAGGGTACGATGCTGGAAAAGTTCTTGACAGTGCCAAAGGAAGAGTTTGAAACATACAAACGGTCGAATGTGGATGGGCCGCTTCCGGAGAAGAAGACGATGCGTGAGGCGTTTAGATTTGCCAAGGTGGGTCCTTGTGTGATTTTATTTATCAGCCTTCTGACAGCTGGGTATAGGCACGAAACTTCCTCTTGCGATCGCAGTTGGATTGTCATGATCCCCGTTTGCCAGGTACTGGTGTGTTCGACATCAAAACACGCGCGTGTATGGCTATCCGCTTGGATATTTTCAACTATGAAGAAAATTCAGGGTATCTCATTCGAAAACAATATGGGAAATTCGAGAGTTTCGAGAGGGAATATTACGATCTTTTACGCTCTGCTTTCCTCAAATATCAGTAAGCGCACAATTCAATTCAGTCAATTGATACAATGCCTGACTGTGTATTAGATTCCAAGCTCGAATTGGAAACATGGACGGAGTTATTGTGGCGTATCATAATACGAAACAGATGTTCGGATTCCAGTATATCTCACTGGAGGAAATGGACCTTCGGCTTTTCGGATATGGACAAGGGGATGTTGGACAGCGGGTATTCAAAGGGTGCCTGGGGATAATGGAGCACTTGGCCGAGGAGATCGTGAATTGCTTCCCGAATCAGGTAAGCAGCATTTAATACCGATATATTCGCAATAAGAACTGAGATGGGTTCCAGTCGGTGCAAGCAACGTTCGAGACTCAGGAAGGCACGCAGAAGATGGATGTGTGGGTGGAGCCATTAAAGTGGGACGGCCCAGAGGAGGAACGGCCAATGAAGCAGTTGGAAGTGCGCACGTGGAGTTATTTGGACTCAGTGCTTGCGAGGCGCCGGGATGCGCTCCGTCAGATGGGAGAAAACTGTGAGTGTTTATTGAAACGGGTTGGCGGGAAGGCGGAACTAACTGTGGGATGGAAACAGGGTCTATACGGTGGTCGATAGCACACCTGAACCAGGACAGTGATCGTGCGCGGAGTGCATACTTTGAGTCGAAGCGGCGACAGTTCCGGGCATGGACAGTGCCAACTGGGGTTGATGCGGATGGTCTGCAGGAGTGGTATAATGGCCTAGACTTTGGTGGATCTGGTGATCCAGACAGGACCGTGTCATTTAACCCAGAGCGGTTCAAGATTCAACCCGACCGTGGACTTTCGCATCTCAGGCGGTTGTCAGAGAGGGGGCGACAGGAGACTGAGCGGATTCAAGAGCTGGAGGAGGGTATGCCTCGGCATGTCCTTGGCGAGGTGTGATATTTTATTTGTATTATGTTTATAAAAGGCTTGGCTCCGCCCAGACCACCCAGCGGATGCACCGTGTGTGGGGGCGGGCAAGCCTTGGCGGGGGTGATAGAGTAGATAGAAGAATAGAACAAACTTCTAGCACGACTACCAGTGAGCTCATTGGAGGGGACGGCGGGGAGGGGACGGTGAGAGGACATACTAATACTAGCGGTGCCAAGCCCAGGGCGAAGCTTGAGGCATCAGCAGAGAGCCATAACAAACCGACTCCCATTCTTTCCCCACATCACAATATGGCAGTTCACGACGAAGGTCAATCGCACTCCAAGAAACGCAGCTGGGCGGCGTACATCCCACGCCCGGGCAGCAGCCACGGCTCCTCCAGTAGACCAGGAAGCGCCTCGGGCCCCAAGTCCGGTGGCGGCGCGGGGTCCGGCGCAACCCCCAGCAGCCCAACGGTGCCATCTCCTCCGCCCGCCGTCCCGCGTTCAACGAGCTTTGTTGGTAGTTTCGGCAAGCGCCCCGGCAGCAGCAGCGGCTACAAGCTCAAAGAAGTCATCGCCCCGTCCTTAGCAACGCCCCAGGAAGGCAAGGAGCTCGACCTCTCCTCCGCCTTTGTCTACGTTCCCCAGCCAACAAGACCACTAGGCCAACCACAGAGCCCAGGAAGTACTGGAGGAATGCGTCTGCCACAACGGTCGTCGACAATGCAGACGGCAGACGCGGTGTCGCCGCCGCCTTCGCGCCCCACCTCGCGGCCGACGACGCCGAAACGATGGTCGTCGTCGCTTTTGCTGACGTCATCATCATCCCCAAAGCCCCCTTTCCAGGAATTGCCAGGGCATGAAACGGATCAGCTCAACTTCACAGCCATAGACCGCACAACCTCAAAGCAACCATCCGACTCCCAGCCCCGCATGGCCTCGTCTAGGTCCTACCTCTCCTCCATGATTGGCGGCCTGTCTCTCAGCTTGTCGCGCACCAATACCCGCGATAGTATGAACGGCGGTGCTACCGCGCACGAGGACGAAGAGAGGGAGAGAGATCTCGAAAAAGAAAGGGAAAAAGAAAAAGAAAAAGAAAAAGATCGCGGGAGGGCGCTCTTCAAGTCATCCAAGCGCACAAAGTCTGTATCGCAGGTGGGCACAAGTACAGACACAGACACCCCTGCCGCTTCTCGCAGCCGCTCCCGTGCACGCTCACAGTCGCCATTTGTCTTCCGCCGTCGCCAACGTGACCGCGAACTATCACCCACCCCGCAGCCCCTTCCCCTCGCCCAGTCAGAGGCAGATCTCTCAGATACTTCCTCATCCGTCCACCCCCGCAATGCGTTCACAGACGATCAGGACTCGGGTGACGAGACTGTAGGCGAAACCGACTATTCGGATGAGGACGATGACGGCATTGACGACTTCCTCGACCCCCTCACCGAGCGCAACACCGAGCAAAACGCAATCGTTACTCCTGTCGTGCCCCCCGACACAATAAACGGCGTCGACGAAGCTGAACCAGATCCACTAGGTGAAGGTGTAAATGTCGTCGTACCCCCTGAGCCGTATTTCCCCAGCTCCCTTAATGCACTGGGGGGCTCGAATCCTCGGGGCAAACGCAACCCCCGCCGTCGCAAGTCCGTCAAGCACCACGACCCGTTGCCATTCCGCACCTCCCGTCCTGTTTTTGAGCGCGATCGGTGCACGATTACCGTCACCCAAGGCGATCCCGTGGCCAAGCTGGGCGATAGGAGGAAGAGGAAATATGTAGTTGCAAGCGACCTCAGCGAAGAGAGTCGGTACGCCGTCGAATGGGGTATCGGCACAGTACTGCGAGATGGCGACGAGCTGTTAATTGTCACTGTCGTCGAAAACGAAAGTAAAGGTAAGCGACCGTCATATATCCATTTTCGAAAACCTGAAACTTACGCCCCTTTCTTTCTTTAGTTGATCCAGAAATCCCGAACGCGACAGACCGAACCCAAAAATTGCGAAGTCAACAAGAGGTAACCCACTACTCCCCCATACCCGACCAGAACCAGCGACTGAAATGCATCCCAACAGCGTCAGGGCCTAGCATACATCCTCGTCCGCCAAGTAACCAGTCTCCTCCAACGCACCCGACTCAATATCACTGTGGCATGTCAAGCCTGGCACGCCAAAAACGCCCGCCACATGCTTCTCGGTCCGTCTCCGCTCCACCTCTTACGAAAACAAGTGCCCTGACCTCCCCACCCCCAAAATAGACATCATAGACCACACAGGTCCCACAATGCTCATCGTCGGCTCGCGCGGTTTAGGCCAGTTGAATGGGTGAGTAGAATCCGCCGGATCCCAACCATGTGCGTGTACTTATATACCCCCCGCCCTTGTTTTCACTAGCATTCTACTCGGATCGACATCCCATTACCTCATTCAGGTAAGCCAGCCCTCCCCCAAAAACCATGACGCAACCCCTCCCCTCCCCGAGTTCTTCTAACCCCGTTGCCACACTCACACACGCCTTGCGCACTTACGCTGACCCTTTCTGCCTTTATCTATTTTTATACTTGTCTAACCCCGCTCGATAGAAATGCTCCGTACCAGTAATGGTCGCCCGCCGCCGACTCAAACGTCCCGCAAAACGTTCTGCACATCTCTCCACACATAGACAACATGTCAAACTATCCGAAGCTGGCATCGATCGTGTCGCCGCAAAAGTAGACCAAGACGTCAAAGTCATGCGGGACGAAATTCAAAAGGAAGACAGGGAGCGCGGCATGGCTAATGTCGGTGCGGAGACGCACCATGAAGAGGACGAGTTGGAGCATGATGAGGACGAGGGTGAGGAGGGCGATGTTGAGCCCGAGAATGATACTGAGATTGGTGATGTGGAGAGCCCTGAAGGGAGCGTGCAGAAGTGAAGGAGGCGGGGCAAGGAGGTTTAGGTGATGGTCTTTTTTTCTGTTTTCCGTCTTGGTATTCTTGTCCATTCCGTTGCTCTTCTTTCTATTGTTAATATAATGTACGACACGCATAGGTTCCATTTTGATATGTAACCATCGGTATTCTATAAAAACATTGATTTCCGTATATTCCATGGTCCTCGGTACACAAGTCCCACACCCTGTCATTTTCTTATTCCCTAGACACCCGAGATCATTAGGAAAAGCGTGTTCATCATTCCGTAGAGTTTGGTCGTCGTAGTTTTTGTAAGATATAGTAGAATGACAAGATTTCATTAAAATAGTCCCTCAATTAAAGATTGGAAGCGGGGACGTCCCCAAATAGTTCCTTAAGGAACGCGTCGCTGTTGGGTGGACGACCGAGGAATGCCTATAGACACAATGATTAATGAATACATTACGGGGGGAAAATAACAGACGATACACACCTTAAGCGAGTCAAGTTCCTCGCGGCCACCACCCGGTAGGAGGATCTCCTTCCTGTAACGGTCTCCACGTCCGGGGTCGAGAGGATCAGCCTTGAAAACAGTGGCTACGGCATTCTGATTAGCACCCCGAGCGAACAACGAACAGATGATAGACACGCACCATACATATCCGAGGCAAAGACCAAAGAATAGGTATAGCCGTAGTACCCGGCATCATACCCACCCGTGATATGTCCAAAGGTACCTTGTCCAGGAGCAGGGAACTTATATTTAACGAGTGAGACCTCCTCTCTCAGCTCATTCCAGAGTTTCGTGTAATCAGCGCCCTCTGGAAATTTCAGGTCAGTCATTTTCAACTTTCAACTTTAACATCAACAATAGGCAACTCACCCTTATCCGTGTGCACCTTATAATCAAACTTGGCAAAGAACAGCTGTCTCAAATAAAACAACCCAACGTTCACATATCGACTCTTCACAATCTTCTCAATCAACTCCTTCCCGAGTGGCTCATTCTTCTCATAATGGCTCGACATTATCTCCAAAACCTTTGGTTCCCAACACCAATTCTCCAACATCTGCGAAGGTGCCTCCACGAAATCGCGTGCAACAGATGTGCCATGGAATCTTGCGAATTTCGTTTGAGAGAGCAGCCCATGGAAGACGTGCCCCATTTCGTGGAAGAATGTAACGACATCATCATGTCGCATGAGTGCGGGCTTGTCGGGCGTTGGCTTGGCGAGGTTGGCGACCATTGCAGTTGTTGGGTAGCTCCGTTTTCCGGACTTGGTTTGGTACCCGGGGCGGAGAGGCCATACTGCCGCGTGAGAGTATTTGGAGGCTAGAGGGAGGATGAGCGGAATGTATACGCGGACAAGGGGTAATACATACCACGAGGGAAGAGGTCCAGGAAGCAGTATCCTACAAAGCCAGATTCGTCCTTGGCGTCTTTCTCCCAAACCGCAAACTTCTGCACCTCTATTAATCGGTTAGTATTCGGGACTGCCCCAACCAAACGATTCGCATACCGGGATGCCAAGTCGAAGTCTCTATCTCGATGAACTTGACGCTGAGCATATCTTGATAGATTTTCAAGATCGTGGGTACAACGACAGAAACGGGGAAGTATTCCTTGACGAGAGAATCATCAAGGTCGAGTTTCTCTTCGATGTACTTCCTGTCATAGTAGCGGTAGTCCCAGATGTAGAAGTTGCCGTCGAAAGGGAAACCTTTCTCTTCGTGTTCTTTCTTCTTCATAGCAAGGAGAACCTCGCGCTCCTTGAGGCCCACAGGACGGAGTTTGGTCTCAAGGTCATCCAAGAACTACAAACACATGAGTTTTTAAATCCAGGAGAATCAATGAAGCCGCCGACCTCCTTGATACCCTTGCCAGACTTGACCATCTTGACCTCAGTGATATAGTCCGCCCTGGCCCACTGATCAACAACACCATTCCCTAGAGATGCAGAAATGACTTACCAAGTATCATACCCAAGAATCCCGCCGATTTGCCGACGAAGCTCAATGATCCTGTCGAGTAATTGTACGTTATTGGAAAGTCGCGATTCATAGCCCTCGAGAGCGCGCTGACGGGTGGTCGGGTTCTCCGCATATTTGAACTGGAATATCATCATAAGGATAAGACTATATGCTTTCAACTGGATAGGACATACGAGGGGGAAAATATCAGGAGTCTTGAAAGTAACATCATAGACATCCCCGCTGCCTTCGGTGCGTTTGGCATAGCCAGAGACAACGTCCTTAGGAACGCCTTTGAGCTCTTCAATTGTGAAGGTGACGACGCCCTGTATCCCGCATTAACATAAAATATAAAATGAATAAACCATTTGCGCTTTACGTTTTCCTCGTTAAAGTTTTTCTATGTGCGAGAATCAGCTTCGGCCCAACAACACATAAAGACAGCATACATACACTGAAATCAAGGCAAGACTTGGACAACTCCTTCTTCAGCTCTGTCAACTTCTCCCTATCGGAATCATTAAGCGCAAGACCTGCACGAGTACCATCCAAGATCTACAACACAGCTCAATATTCAACTAATCACAAAGGTATTGTGTTATACTTACCATCTTCTCAACAAGCCTCTGCTCTTCAGCACTTAACTTGTCCCACTGCCCACTCTCCTTTAAATTCTTCTGCGCGGAAACCTTGGCCCTGTAAACATCAAGCCTCATCGACGATTCAACGCCATAATCCCGAACAAGGGCTTCAGCCTCATTTGAGGCATCACGCAACTCTTTTTCAGGGGAAACATTCTGGTAGAATGCGAGATGTTCGGTGACGGCATCAAGCTCGGTCTCTGCATGTGCGAGCGTGACCTGTAATATGGCACAAGCGAGGCCACGATGATGCGGTTGAGCGAGTGCGGAGATGACATCAGAAGTTATGTGCTGTGTTACTTACGAAGACCTAGACCCGATGTAAGAAATATAAGCGATTGGCAAAGGAAAGAACAAGCTTACCGAGTCAAAGTTGCAGTCCTTTGGGGTAAGGGCGGCGACCTTGTCCTGGAGAACACGGTCTTCTTCAATTGCCTTCTTGGTAAGGCGACTGATATCATCTTCTGAGTGATTCCACTCGAGCGGAGGCTGCGGAGGTACAAGAGCCATGTCTTGAGGAGTATTTGAGAGAAATTTAGAGAAGATAGAGGCAGAAGTAGGTGCAACGGTGCGGAATGTCCTGCGAGAGGGAGGTGGAAATGAGCGGGGAAGAGAGATGGGAGTATGCCTTGGGCTGATCTGCCCAACGTGACCAGTTATCGATCTCAGTTGGATTGCGCGTCCCCGCAGAGTCCGCACCACCCGCAGCGTCATCCTCGTCGTCTTGTCCAACGTCCCCCGCTGTTTGGTGTACAAATACCCGACCATCTCCGTTATCTTATCTCCCGCCCACCGCCGCCGCATCAGATCATTGCTCAACGTAAACATACTGGAATTCCTGTCGTGTTATTATACAATTTCATGGCATTACAATACATTTTTACTATATCACAGTGGCATACTGGTTACCCTTTCCCGTCATCTCTGCCTGCCGCTCAAGAGCAAGTGGAGCATCCAGCGCCGGCATGATCACCTCCACCAGCTGGATCTTGTTCGCAGCCGCAAACGAGGATTGATCCAAAAGCGTATCGAGCTCTGCGCGAGTTTTTACGGAATATGATTCGTAGGGCTGCTCCATATTCCCTCCAAACGTGTCCAGGAGACTTGTCCACTTCCAGTTGTCGACATTATTATATTTCCTAAGACAGTCTGTTAGTTAGGTACAACCGCTATGAGGACGTGGTACCGACCTGTGCTTTCCGTGAATGTACCTCTCGATTGTATAACCGCTGTTGTTTATAACGAAGATGATTGGCTTCAAGCCATAGCGAATCATGGGCGAGATCTCCTGCACAGTCAATTGCCTAGTGCAAGAGTAAGCAATATTCTTGGGCCAATAATTAACCACTCACAAGCTTCCTTCCCCAACGAACAGGATGACACGATCCTTTCCGACCTCGCGTGCCGCAAACGCTGCACCAAGGGCACTGCCGACGGACCAACCAATGCTTCCCCAGAGTACTTGACTGATCAGCTTAGTACCATCGGGTAATGGAACGTCGAGAATGCCAAAATTTGCAGTTCCTGGGCCACCAAATTAGAGGCTTGCAAGTCATATGAGGCTCGAAGTCTTATACCTGTTTCTGTGACGATGACATCCTTGGGATGGAAGAATTGCCCAACTCGAGGCCAGAAATATGCATGCACGATCGTTTGATCGTTCTCCTGCGACGTAGGCACAAGATCAGTGAAAGGCGCAACCGGGAGCTTGCTCGCAATAGGATAAAAGTGTTGCAATCGCTCAGTCAGCTTGGGGAGCAGATGCTTCATGCCAATGTCCTTGAATAGTGCATATTGTACTTTTGTGTGGTCAGAGTGAAGCTAAAATCTGTATCAGTTCCTCTGGTTTGCCGGGCTTGCTATGACACTTACTTCAATATGACGCCTGATGGGGATGTTGTATGAAAAGTTGCCAGTGTTGAAGTCTGACTGAAGCGATCCAACGGATATGATCAACTTCGCATTCTCGACTCGTTCTTTGGCCAAAGGATGCGTGATAGTGCCAATGTAAATCTGGACCGAATGTTAGTGAGACTCAACCTCTGGTCGAAGGCACCTACTCCTCCATAGCGTTTGTAGCTCTCGTTAACACATGATTTGCCCATAGGGGTTGAATAAACAGGGAACCCTGTCTGCTTCAAAAACTCGTTGACCTCATCCTGAACGTCGAATCGAATAACGCAAGCATCGACGAGAATGACCACGTCACCCCCAACCTCTTTGACGCGCTCGTGGATCAAATCGAGCACGAATTCCTCTGTCTGAGGGTCGTTGATGGCTGCCTGGCGCGTTAACGGTATCTTCAGACGTTCTCCCGAAATTTCTTGGTGCACCATATCTGTGGGGAGTGTCATATAAACGGGGCGTGCCTTTGTTACAAGTGAGAGGTTGGCTTGTACTTTGTATGAATATTATCTTACCTTGGTGATACACACGGTCAGAGCTTCATCGATTTGGTGCGCAACCTCGTGCTTGTTCACGAGAGCCGTTTGCAAGATAGTGAACTGCTTAGATGCAATCGTATATGCGTCGTACCTACGGGTAAAGGTCAGTATGGATGGTGAGTGCACCACCGGAAAACTACGGACCTGCCATCCCCGAGAGTATGATGCAAGATAGGTCGTGTCTTGTGTTGACTAGTGCTAGGGGCACCGACAAGGTGAAGAACGGGAACCATTTCCGAGAAAGCTAATTATATGCGTTAAAAGGGCCTACTGATCAAGGTGAGCACCATACCACCGGCGATGCCATTCATTGCTGAAAGTTCACCAACACCGAAACTATGATTACAATCAATACGAGAAATGCGAAGACAACATGATGACGCACGTTGTAGTAACGACACCAAGAGAATTCTGTTTCACTCGGGCATATCCATCAGCAGCATATGCGGCGTTCAACTCATTGCTGGAAAGGTTCAGCACACTTCAAACTTAAATGAGCGCAAGACCTACCAATTGCCAACCCAGTCGATGGTCGGGTGGTCTTCGACAAGATCCTAATGGAGGCATGAGTATATATTCCAACGATGGCTACACGAGACTTACCAAGAAGCCTAGGTTGAAGTCACCAGGCAAACCAAACATTTTCTGCGTTACGGTCAGTCAGGGGTATCAAGCAGAGGTATACTACGCACAGTCACACCGAGCTGGGCCAACCGAGCGAGGAGATAATTCCCCACCGTAATGTTGCCAACCCCTTGGGTAGCCTGTAGACTCTGCAGTTCCAACTTGAGGCGGGCAACCTCGCCTTGGAGGGCATCTACAGCTTGCTTGATCGGCATATTGTTGATGATACGTGAAGTGAAGAGCACGGTGGAAGAGGGGTTGGAGCAGCATTAAGAGCGGAGTTGAGTATATATATCGGGCGGTAAAAAGGCCCTTGCATAATTCAAGACTCCATACTTATCAGGACAGAGTCTAGAAATGAGTCTCGGTATGTGTCGAGATCGGGAATAATGGGTACTTGATGACGGAACCCATGACATATGCTACCTCGATCTTCCATTTTTGTTGACCATCTTTTCTCACTTTATGGGGTGGGTGATGTGGTCGGAAAACGGCTTCAGAAGGTCTAGACAACACAACCTTTTGGCGGAAATTACGCACCTTGCTCGTGACTTCTTTCAGCTCCACCACACTACAGATAACGGCTCTAGTTCCAAGTTGATGCTAGAATGTCAGGTTGCGAGGATCTGTGTAGCCGAGGGCTCCAATATGATTTTAGTTACAAATTCGTTTATTCTCGTGTGTGGTTGACAGGAGGAATAAATAGCCAAAGGCCCAGAAGTTCTGATGAACGGGCTGCACCGCATGAGACCGTCTGCCTAGATTAATGAATAGAATCTCGACCACGATTATTTCTCGCGGGACACGGATTCCCGAATGACCATCGGGGGATTATTGTTGGTTATTGCATGACCAATGGGAGTTTGAAAGATTTGTGCCGATAGGAGTAGGACCTTCGAACGCGAAGGGTCACGTGACGATATAGACCAGACGCGTTTTCGACACACTTTCATGATCGAATCAATTCAAACATTCATTATATACCCTATCAACATTGCCTTTCACCTACCTTCATGAACTATCTGGGGTGATAACTCAACTCTACACGACGAGATTCAACCGCCCCGGGATCGCGTATACACTTATCACACAAGCGTGTTAATTCATCATCTTATCATCAGTCCTCCAGCCTCCTATTACCCACTCTGTTCGTCCGTCTACCATGACCATCTCAGAATCAGAATCAGAACCTTCTGGTTCCGAGTCTTGCCATTCCGATGATGAGACAGGCTCGTCTTCCGGCGAAGAGATCCGAAAAAAGCCCCCCACCCCCCAGGCCGTGCATAATTGGTGGCTGAACGAGAACTTGGGATCGGGCTACTCAGGTATGTTTTCGACTTGCCTCGGCGGCATTACAATACTCAAAATAACAGGCTCAATATACCGGGCACAAAATATCTATACCAATCAGACTGTCGCCCTTAAGCTCCAATGGGTACACCATGAATGCCCAACAAATCGTTATGAACGCTACCTTTATCCATTAATCCAGGGCGGGAAGGGCATTCCCCGACTCTGGGCCGCTGGCGTTCAAGGGGAATGGGATTATCTTGCTATCGATCTCCTTGGTCAGAGCTTGGATAGTATCTATAGAAAGAGCGGGAAGGATATTATGAACCTCGGGAGCGTATGTTGCATTGCCATGCAGGTGGTATGTGAATATTTAAGTGGACCATGTTAGAGTAGCCATTGATCATTGCTTCTAGATTCAACGAATGGACTTTATGCACGGTCGTGGTGTGCTGCACCGAGATATCCAGCTCGGCAACTGCGTTCTTGGATTGCCGCCGAATGACAAAGTCATATATATGATCGATTTTGGTTTCTCGAAGCGATATATCGACCCATACACGAATCGACACATTCCGAACAGTAATGTCAAACGAGATTTCATTGGCAACTACTGGTTTAGGTCCGTCATCTCGTCTAAAAATCTCCGCCGCTAAACTAAACTAACCTCAGCTCGGTGAACGTTCACTGCCGTGGAAAGGGTACGCCCGGACTTCATGAGAACCAAGCCTGGAGACTCACAACGACCTCCTGCAGTGCCTTCCCGCCGAGATGACCTCGAGGCAGTCGCGCTCATGCTTATTCATCTGTTAACACCTCGTGGTCTGTCATGGACGCGCAACGGTGTTCCGAAATCAAGCGAAGCTCATGACTTGCTTATCCGCGAAAAACGTAATGCTCTCCCGGAAGACTTGTGCAAGGGTCTCCCAGCAGTGTTTGAGGAATTCCTGCGGTACACAAGACGATTGAAATTCGACCAATGTCCAAATTACAAGGAGTGGATCGATAAGTTCAGGGAACTGGCCGTGGATGAAGGGTACTCGTCCAGCGATGACTTCATATGGCCTCCGCCATCGCCTGTGAGTCTATCCTTTCTGCCCTGCTAGTTCTTATTGAGCTTCCCTAGGTCGTGAAACACAAGACAATGAATACGCCTCGTCGTATTCTGTCTCCCGCCGTCAAGGCGAATGATATGGCGGGCATTCTCGGCGGCCTTGCCAAGCTCGACCTTGGAAGCCGTCCCGTTCTTGTCAATAACACCAATATCGTTAACGCAGCCGCTCGACAATCAGAAGACATCAAGAAATCGGATGCAAAGAACGAAATCATCGAGATCAGCGATGGCGAGCCAGATCCTCTGCTCGCCCCTCGGTTTGCCGTACAAAAGGCCCGCCAACTAGAGTTATTGGCCAAGAAGACGATAACTGCCACAAACAACCAGGAACTCTCGAAATTTGTGGTAGACTTCATACGGGTCATGCAGTCCAACAGCGGGCGGACACTGACACGACCAGCCTTCCAGTTCCTCGATATGCTGTACAAGCAGTTGGATGACTCTCCGGTATTTACTCGGCCAGCCGCGTAAGTTTCTTTTCTCGATCAAGCGAGGCAACCCGGTTCCGTGATTGATTCCTAAACAGGATGTCGAAGACTAAATCATTCAATGAGCCGGTGCCGGAAAGAGAAAAACAGCCGTCGCGTGTTAAACTGGGGGTAGTTGCTCGTCTAAGGCGAGAAGTTGGGGCTGCTCGCAGTAATAAGGAGCTTGCCACCATGGTGGCTGACTTTGCACGAATAACCAACCGCAGCACAGGGCGGACGGTGAGCAAGGTAATCAGACACAGCATCCCGCTATTTAAGAATTCTAACTGACGTGTATGCGGTGGCATAGGACGGGTTCGCGTTTTTGGAAGGTCTGGCAGAAAGACTCAGGGTCCTACATTGAACTTCTATCTACATATTTGCTGCAGAAATCTTGGAAAGTATGGATGTGTACAATAGTAGTATGTAAAATTGAGCTCTTGGTGGCAGAGTCATGATCACAAAGCTCTCGACTGGAGAGTGGGTCAAGTAGACGCGCATAACGTGTCCCCAGAATTTAAAAAAAAGCACGTACGGCATCAGCCGAGGACGAGCTGTTCCCCATAAATTGACGGGCTGCCATCACTTTTCTAAGGTTCTCTTTAGGTTCTCTTCCTCTCCCTCCAGGTCATCCTCTTCCTGTCTTTTCACGCCCGGCGGTATTCACGATGGCTCTCAAAGAAAAAACTGACGGCCTGACCGTCGAGCAGGACACCTTTGTTGTCCCCGACATAACCATCAAGGAGTTGCTAGGGGCTATCCCGTGAGCTGGCCAACCTGACCTGTCTTTTTTCATTCTTCTAACCTATGCTCGCACAGTACTCACTGCTTCAAGCGCTCTGCTCTCAGGTCGTCGCTTTACATGTGCGTTTCCCAACTGCACGCTATTTTTCGCGTCGTACTAATTCACGTGAACACTTAACCAGCCTTTGGGATTCCTTCGTGATTGGTTGTATCTACAAGGGCGCGACATACCTCGACGCATTCATTGATCCCGCTGTGATCGAGCTGCCCCATCCTTTCGCCTACAGGCTCGCCCGCTTCGCGCTCTGGTCCCTCTACGGCTTCTGGACCGGTCTCTTTGCGACCGGTCTTTGGGTTATCGGACATGAATGTGGCCACCAGGCGTTTTCGGAATCGAAGTTCATCAACAACACTGTTGGTTGGGCTGTTCATTCTGCGTAAGTACACTTTTGGCATCACCATTTTTTTTCTGCCATTCTTTTGGGGCATCACGCTGACATGTGATATGTATACTTCCATTTTTGTAGCCTCGGCGTCCCATACCATGCCTGGCGTATCACCCATGGTCAGCACCATGCCGCCACTGGACATATGACGAACGACCAGGTCTTCGTGCCTCACACCCGTTCTGAGCTCGGTCTCGCACCCTTGGATCCCTCTAAAGAAGACATTCTCGGTTCACGTGTTACTGAGGAAGTGATGAAGGAGCTCTGGGAAGCTCTCGGTGATTCCCCTATTGGTGCTGTTCTCGGCTCTGCTACCTACCTTGTGTGTTATTTTTTCTTTGCGTCGCCGCACTAGTCCATGTGCTGATCGAAGGAAAAAATAGCTCGGTGGATGGCCCGCATATATCATCACGAACGCCTCTGGTCAAGCACGTTACCCCAAGGGCACCAGCCGTGGGTCTTGAGTTATGTGATATATATATTCCAACCTAACCACAACTACAGACTTTACCCCCAATGCCGTGATGTTCAAGCCCCACCAGCACTGGCAAATCATGGTGTCTAATGCTGGCATTGCTCTCTGGCTCTCTGGTCTCGTTGCCTGGGCTTACAACCGTGGTATCTGGGAAGTTCTCACCCTCTACATTGTCCCCTATCTCTGGTGAGTTCGTACTCTGGGTTTATAATAGCATTTTTTGTTGAACCTATTCACAGGGTTAACCACTGGCTCGTCTTGATTACATTCCTTCAACACACCGACCCTCTCCTCCCCCACTACCGTGCTAACGAGTTCACCTTCGCTCGCGGTGCTCTTGCTACCCTTGACCGTAACCTCCTTGGTGACTGTGGCAGCATCATGGCTTGGATCGGTGCTCACGCTACTAACGGTATCTCTGAGACCCACGTCCTTCATCATGTCTCTAGCAAGATCCCTCACTACAACGCATGGGAGGCAAGCGCTGCCTTGAAGAAGTTCCTTCGTGGCCGTGGTATGCACTTGGAGGGTGGCCCTGGTGGCTGGGCTGAGGTTGTTCGTGTCTTCAAGGAATGCAAGGTACATTTTTCATTTTCGGTATCGAATGACCAATACTAACACTCTTCGTAGTTTGTTGAGGATGAGGGTGATGTTGTTTTCTTCAAGAATGCCTACGGTGTTGCCCAGATGAAGCCTGCCTTCGTTGACAACGCCAGTGATTCGGGTATCGAGCTTGAGAAATAGATTACTCCATGCACACCATCGGATTTCGCTAGTAGCTTAGATATATCTTTTTAGACGCAATGGGATCACGACAATTTAATGGAATAATGCATTTTAACTTCCCTCCCCATGAAAATGAGAATAAAAATATGTACCAATAAAGTGCGTATTTAAGGGCTGCTACGGGTAGTACATGTCCCATTCAATTTCCTGCCATTTATCTGGGGCATTTCCTCGTCACTATCTTCATCAGTACTGTAGTGCATGCTTTCGTTTATCCGGTCCCTCAATGCATCCGTGAACTCGTCAACTGACCTGCCCGCACTCAGGGTAAGTGCTTCCAGGGGCACCATGTTATGCTGAAAAACCGGAATGTTCGAAGCCGCAGCAGGGTGGTCCGCGGATGGAATGACTCTGAATCCTATTTCAGCAGCCGCATCTTCTGACAGAGCGTGGAGCTCCTTATATGTAAACAAGAGTGGGTCCGTCCGGGGTGAGTACGGATTGAAATCGATGATGTGACCGCTTGTCAAGCTGCGTTTCAACAGGAAGTCAAAGATGTCTAGAGTAGCCCCACATCAGGAGAAAATGAGTTACTTTACCAAGAGGAGAGTAGACGATAAGATGTTGAAATGGCTTACAGTCACTTCCGACCCATCTATCTTTGATTTCCGACTCCCAAAATTCCGTAACAGTGTTAATGATCTTGGCCCTCGTTGATTCTTCAGTGAGGAACTCGTAATGGTTCATGTCACGCTGAGAGATTCCTATTCATGGCAAGTGAGAATTCATCAATGTCAGCGAAACCGACAACGAAAATTCCAAACGCCATAGGAGCACGGAAAGATATAACGACGACCATGAAACCATGCCCCCCCACGAAATCCAAGATCATAAAATAATCCCAAGTCACGACTGACTTACCTATCAAGCGTCGATTTCGGACAAAGCACCGCACCTCGCGGTTTCGTTCAATGGGGAACCATTTCCGTAGGACAAGCTCAAGCTCGTACTGAGGCGAATCATCATCTGGTTTGACATCCACACATCCGCTAAAGACATTCGCAGAATCCATGTCATGGGTTGCAAAGTCCGACGACTTGAGGAGAATATAAACATCCGAAGGCGACGTGCAGCGGAGCGGGTTGGCGTTGAAAAGGACCCAATATGCATCCTAGTATACCGCAATAAGCCGCATCACAGAGTAGTAGACCGAGGTGAGATGAAAAGGCAGTGTAAGTAACGCTAGAAGATGCAAAAAGATCAGTGAAACCTACCTTGGGTGAGGAAAAGTTGAGCTTGGGAAAAACACCTTCGTATTCCTCCACGCATTGCCGTATCCGGTTATCGAGGTCGGGAAATGCCCAATGTTTTACTCGAAAGTCGGAATTGGCATCTGAGTATGTGACTTTGGTTTCGCTGCCGTAGTCACTGCCGTTGTCCGACTCGTCTGAGAGGTGGCTTTCTGGCGGCCTATACCACAGCACGGATTACCAAGGGTGGGTCAGGACAGATGATGTCAATGGGCGGTGTCGACGGGAAGAAATAAAGGGACGGACTTGTCTTCAGAGCCCTCTGGCACAAAAATGCCATCGGACGTGAGGTATTCCTGAAAGCCCGCAGGAACGGGCCGAATAATCGTGCTCTTGATTGTATGTTTCACGAAGCTGGGGTACCACTCTGAGAACTGGAAGGAGAGGATGTATGAGCGGGTTTGTGTCGGGAACCAATCCAGATTTTCGTCCATGGTGTGTTTGGGGTTCTGTCGCAGACGCTGTTTGTTGAATGGTGGTGGTGGATGGGGATGGGTGTGGAATGATGATTGGCCCTGTCCCCCCCTCCTGATTTCTTGGATGCGTTTCGGGATATATATAGATGTATATATCAGGGTCGCCATCAGACCCATCAGTCAGTGACAACTTGTCGATTCTTCCCCAACCCCCAATCTCCGTGTGATTTTTTCTGCGCACAATATATTATGCATAATTGCGTTAGAAGTTAGGCTACAAACGTGGATATATGTACCCGTAAACTGACATAGAGGTATCACATAAGGAAATGAAGGGCTGAAGAGTCCTGAGCGAAAAAGGCTTAATGCTTCTGCTTATGACTGCCCTTCTGGTATTCCTCGTACCACCACTGTTAGATTATTAGCACAATGTCAGCCGTCAAGGTTTTCCTGAACTTACCTCAACCATGCGCTTAATACCTTCCTCAACACCAACATCAGGCTCATAACCAAGCACACGCCTCGCCTTCTCGATGTTATGCCACCGAGTGGCACAGCTGAAGGCGACCTTAAACCTAGTGAAGGCGGGTTCCTTCCCGACAAGCATCCCAAACCATTCAGCACCTGTTGCAGCGGTCAAACCGACCGACTTGGGCATCTTGAAGACGGACCGCGGCTTCCGATGATCAGGGAAGTGTCTATCAAGTTGGTGCCAAACCAACCGGGGGAAGTCCCAGAAGTAGCATGGCTCGCCGTTTGTGATGAAGAATGCCCGGCCTGCAACCTGCAAGGGGTTGGCTTCGATGTTACGAAGCTTGGCCCTCACTAGGGACGCGCTGGAGAGTTGGTCGAAGCGATTGCGAATAATAGGTCGGACTGGAGGCAGGGGATTCGGGTCATTGAAAGCTGCCTCAATGCCCTTGGCGTTAGGTGGAGGTTCGACGTAGGGGCCGAGGGGACGGGCCTCGCTCGTTGGAACACGGTGTTTGCCTACTGTCACATCAACGTAGGCCAGGGGTTCACGGATGAGCTTTTCTTCTTCCTCAGTAAAGGGAGGGACGTCGTCGATTAACAGGGGGTTTTCCTGCTGTTCAGAAAGGGGCACAGCTGGTGGAGGCGAGTCGAGTTTATCGGCAGCGAGAAGGTGAGATTTCGCGACGTTGCCAACATAGGTCCAGTCGAAGAGATTGGTGTTATCACCAATCTGGAAGTGTGTCTGGTTGCGTTCGTATACTTGGTAAAGACCGGTCATGACTTGTCGATCACCAGGGCTAAGAAAATGATCGGCAAAAGTGAAAACCACGTATGAATCGGACGCACCCAAAAATTCCGGCTGGCCGGAGAGCGACCGTTAACAAGCCGCCCTTTCCATTGGCTTCAAGAACAGCTTCTTCGGCCTTGGCCTTGGAGTCATTGTACGCATCCAGAGGAACCTCAGGATATGGTAGTCGTTCGTCGACATTAACAATGTCAGCACCATTGAAAACGACACCGGCGGAGCTAGTGAAAACCAGTTTCCGCACGCCGACCGCCACTGCGGCCCCAATCACAGTCTTGGTCCCATCAACATTGACTTTATAGTACAGAGATTGGTCCTTTAGTCCTGCAGGGGGAGAAGCAGTGTGGATGATGCAGGTTGTTCCGCTCTAGAAGAAATTTAAAAAGACCCCACTCCGTACAAATCAACAAACGTACATTCTTGAGAGCACTAGAGACGTCGTCGAGGCTGGTGATGTCGCCAGAATAAAATGGGACATCAAAGTGTCGCTGGACAATATCGAAGGAACACACGCTGTCCCCCCTATCCAAAAGTTGCTGGACAATGTGCCGGCCGAGGAAACCGCTACCACCGATGACCATATAGACATCTCTTGACTTTTCCATCGTGAGTTGAAGCAATTCTCAAGAAAATGAGATGGCAGACTGTGAAAGAGGAATGTTAGAGAGTGGGCCGACATTGGACAAAATCACCCGAGCGCCAATTCCAGCAGACACGTGTCACGTGATACCGGGCAGTGAGCGCGTCCGGGGGTCGATGGCCAACAAAGTTGTCGTTACAATCAACAATGGACTTCCCAGCCGCAAAGCGCAATTACACCGATGAGGAGAAGCGTCAGCTCATCGCAAACCTCGATATCGAAGGTTAGTCTCCTCTTCATCCCCCGATTCTAAATCTCAGCATCCTCTAGTCGCGCATCGCTCACGGCAATTTGAATCATGGCTTGCGGATAGACTAGAGAATTTCACCATCCACCAGGAGGGACAGGTGTCCCGTATACCCAAACAAGTCCGCTCCATGACTATGCGGGAATTTGGGGAGAAATACCAGGGGAATATCCAGGCAGCCTTGCGCGGCTACCAGAAAGAGAGGCTTGTTGCCGCGGGAGCCGACGCAAACTTTGGTGAAATAGACAAGAACATGCGGAAGAGGAAATGGGTCGAAGGAGTCGAGGCCGAGATGGAGAAGAATAGCAACAAGGACGGGGAGATGCCACGAGCTACAAAGACTGGTATGTTTAGATATTCTTGCCACACCTCATTCTAACATTTTCTCTGCAGCACGGACAGCGCCTTCACCTTCACCCAAGAAGATGGCTGGTTCTTCGACAGGACCTGGCACCGCCCAACGAAAACGGTTAGCCTCTGCAACAAACAAAGTACCTCTGAGATCAGGCGTACGTCGCTCATTTTCACTCTCAAATTCGGGTCATCCTAATCCTCCCCCTAGTCACGTACATTATCCCGGATACCTGCGTCGCCAAGCCCGACAAAGGCAAAACCACCCTTTAACGCTCATACCCCATCCTCAAACTCCCGGCACCTTTCCCGACCCACATCCCCCACGAAACCCAATCCAGGAAAATCAATAACGCAACCACCCCAACAAACCAACCGTGTTCCATCAAGCTCAAGCTTCAACCCCTCTCTGCCTCCCAAGACACCGAAGTTTCCCAGTGTGAAAACCGGACTTCCCGGTGGCGGCGGGAACGACCCACCACCTGCAATGCGTCTACCAAGAAAAGACGAAAGCATGCTAAGTCTGAATGGATCCCCTCTTGCCAACCCATATCAGTTCGGTATGGGCTGGTTTAAGGGTATAGAACAAGCAGCCGAGGAAGCAGAAGAGGCCACAGAAGCAGAATCGTCTCAATCCGAACCAGCGACTAACGGCAAACCACTACCCAAGCGCTCGAAAAACAGTATCGTCGTTCGGAGAGATCCCTCGGTCGCCTTTCCTTCAACACTCAACGGCCACTCGCGTGTAAATTCTCATGCCAGCTTCCACACCGCCCCGTCTTCTCAAGTACCATCGACATCTCATTCCCGCACTCAGTCAGCATCCCAGAATAACACCAGTAACACATTATATCCCACCGCACGCTTTCCCACATCACACCCATTGTATGTCCCACCAGAAGAACAACAGACACCTCGGCCCATGTCAAAAGTCACTCGGTCGTTTACGGCACTGGTGGCGATCCCTACAAAGGACGGACACTTATTGGAGTTCGACCCTTTGCAGACATCTCCAGGATCGATTGATGCCCTGGACGGCATCACGGAGAGCGCAAAGAAACAGGCCAAGGTGGAGATGGGTAGGCTCGTACAAGCCGCTGTGGACAAATGGAAAGTCGGATAACAAAATTTTCGCATTTTCAAGCTTAAATTACCCTCGTTCTCTCTTTTTCTTGAGTCTATTCACAATTCGGACATACTCACATTCGCATCGATACAATACATCCCCTTACTTTCACACTTTCCTTGATCTAGGCTCGTGCCATTTATTTTGGAGTTGCTCTGATGGACTACCATTCGCTTTCGCTCGTAGCAAAACTCGACCAATTCTGTAGTGGCAAACAATAGTTCAATGTCTTCCCCCCCGCACAATCTTCGTCCTTGTATCAACTACTGCCCAGGCTGCTACGCCCCTGCATGTAATTTATACCGTAGCCCGTATAACGCGAATGCAGTCGCTTTAACTCCCGCATTCCAAGACTTTGATATGGGCTGGGCGACATTGTTGGCCGTTTATGTTACGAACCTTGACGAGGAGGGTCTGCCTGTCATCTGCGAGATGTGGATGGAGCCTGCGAGCCATCAGAAAATCAATCGAACGGAACAAAATAAACCAGAGACGTACCGTCCCTGTTGTCTTTGTAATTCAAGCAATTTGGTCAAGGGTACAGCACCAAGAGCGAACCCCTCTCCTCGGGACAATGAATAATGGCCAGTTGTTACATATCCAATGACATCCCCTTGTGGCGGTTGTCTGTTGGCCAGCTGCGGAAACCATCAATAAAAAAAGCTGCATTGACGAGATAAGACCTGACCTGTAGTATATTCACGACACTGCGTTCCCCAGGCTTCCCGCCCCCCTCCATCAACTTCTCCCAAGACGCGGCCTCTTCATCCGAGACACGATAAATCATAGCCATGTCCTCTGGTACACCCTCCTTGAACATGGTCACTTTGACATTCACCAACGCATGGTTGAGCAAATCAGTCGCATTGACCATAGCACCTAGCGGTTCTAAGGACCGCTTCTGGCGTAACTTGTTGATTTCTTTCAAAAGATTGGTAGCAGGATCGAGACGAAGTGCCGCGAGGATCCTAGTGATTTCGGGACCATGGAAGAGCCATGGTTTGAGCTCCGTGTCATCAACATCCATCTCCATCTCAATATCCGCATCCTGTCCCTCCTTTGAGTCCCCATCTATGTCCATCTGATCATCCCTTTGCGTCGAAACCAATTCATCGATCTTTCCCTTCTCCCCCCCTTTCCCTTCTGCCATTGACTCGACAAAGGGTACCGCCTCCTTCAATCCAAGCACAACATCCCAATCCGCCCTCCACGGACTCCGGACCCCTAACTTTCCGTAGTTCACCCTTTTTGCTGGGGGAGTCCGAACCCACTTGCCCCTTTCCTCGCTTTCCCGCCTCTTCACCCAGCTCTCATAAGCAGGAGAGAATGGAAAATCCCGGGGGAAATATAACGTGCCTGCTTCAAAGGCTTGGGTTTGTCGCTCGCGCTGTCCGCCGACGCGGGTGCCCGTATATATGAGGGAAGGCCAGAATGCCATTGACCAACCTGCAGGGATGAGTAGAACATAGCCATGGATGGACTGGCTCTCGACGCCTGGTGTTTCGAGTGTGCGTCGAATTAAGAGGAGGGGGACGCGGCTGTCTTGGCGTGTCGGACTGAGTGAAGTTCCAGGAACGAGATTCTGTTCGAATTTGTCAATTTTTTGAGTTGGAGATATATATGTGAATGCGTACCTTGTGGCGTCGCTCATCCAGGTCTTTCTTCTTGTAGCGTGGTTTAAATAAAGTGTTGCGGATATCCTGTTCCCAGATGTCACTCTTCGCAAGTTCGGTGCTTGGGAAGATCTGGGGTGCCTCTTCCTTGTATTCAACGGATGCATTCTTCGGCGGGAAACTGTACCATATTCAAGCACTGTTCGAAGACAACGCCGGGTGTTGCTCACTTTAAACGAGGATCAATCACGGTAAACCCGACAACCGTGCCACGGGGAATCGAGCCGGCCACCTGCACGTCTGAGAGGGACGACCAAAACTGTGATGCCATCAACAAGTTTCACATTAACAAACTTGGGCTCTTCTGACCTTCTTGAACTCCTGCCTATCATCTTTAGAAACTGGAGATAGTGCACCCTTCAAAACCTGACTCGACTTCGGGCCCATGATCTCGAAAGCGTTAACCTGTCCCCTTAAATCTGCGATCTCGACTTCAACCTCATCGGTTGACGGCCGAGGGCGATCGAGAACCTGAGAAGTTGCTTTCTGTAGTTCACGAGCGACGCTGTCAAATATCAATGGGTGAATGCGTAACCAAAGGGACCTTGGTCTATTAGGATCTGTCCCTGGTGTAGTGCTTGCAGGCCCTGTGGCAGTCTCTTTTCCCTTTCGTGAGGAGTTTGGATTAGTCCATTCTTGGCCTCCAGGGTAGGTATTTACGGGACGCCATATAATAGTTACCGGACCAATAGGGCCAAAGGGATAAGAGCCACATTCATATAAATGAGTATTGAGAACCCGAGAACCCACGACCCAGCTTACTCACAAGTCAGTCCCATTGAATTAAAAAACACTGCAGCTAACAAACGCACCGGATTGCGCCAGGACCTGGACCTTGAGTGTCACAAATTAATTCGAGGACAGATACCAGCGTAGATTGCGGCCCTTTCATTTCAAGAGTCGCAAAATATGAAGCATCATGAAGGATAGAACCTTGGATCGAGGCACGATGGGATGGGCGGTAAGATTTTTCGGTAGGTTGTACTGCCTGAAGCCCCCTCAGAGTTTGCCACCGAACAGGAAGGTTCGCTTACAAGGCGATATCCCCACATATTCTCCATTTTCATACGCTTAGCGTGCCACAGGTGTGTTTCTAACCATGACTTATCATCTAGGAACATGCCGCATATCAGTACGAGTAAAAAGCTTGAAGCTGTCCAACATACGCTGTCGCTTCAAGAATGAAGCCGTTCTTGTGATCTTTTTGTTTTTTCCCGCCTTGGGTAACTTGCGACTGAGGAGTTTCTTCCGCATAGGATCCATCTAGACAGAAATGTATAGAGTATGATTAGGTTGAAGGATCTACGACATACCTCCGCTCTCGCCTTTTCTCGAAGCCTTGCAGGTACTCTTCGAACATCGTGGCTAGCGGCTCTGCGACGGAGGTGCCGAGGAAGGGCTTGCCATGCCCGTTGTGTCGAAGCATTACTAGTGCATTCATCGTCAGTATGTCGCCAAATGAGCCCGATTTAGAGTACCTGGCAGTTTTCATAGCGCTTTCCATAGCATCGATCTCAAATGCTCTTGCCTATTCATCGGTCAGACGACAATCGGCAGTAAACCAGGCGATCGACAGACTTCGGCGAACTTTTCAACATCAATTGCACTGGGTAGCCCACGCATACCTAACACTGATGTTAGTTCAAAGCCCAGCACCACAGGGAATGCACGCACCATTCACGACACCTTGACTTGAGTCGCGAGCCACCGGACCAGATTGGACAGGAATTGTCCGCGCAATATTCATTCTCTGCTTCTTCTTTTCGCGCCCCGTCACCTCCTCTCCCCCGTTTTTGCGTTTTACTCCTCCATTAGATGACATCTTGACGAACCGGGGACCGATCACAGATTAAATTGACTTTTGGAAGGAACGCGTGAAAGTGAGTATATTCAAGTACCAACCCCTATTTTAGAAATCGAATATCTCCTTCCGAGTCACGTGATCGACGGAAACCTTCGCGTCCCCTGTCGACATTGGCCCACACGACGTCGAACATTTAAATCTTTCTTCCAAGGGCTTCCTAACTAATGGCTTCAACCCTCCGCTTTGCCTCTTCCTTGCGCACTGCATCTGTGCGCGCTCATGGCCGCCGTCTCTTGTCCAACTCGGCCGTGCTGAGGGAGGAAGCTAACTTGGGTACTGTCCAAGCTCAGAAGAAACCTATTGGAGGAATTCGGGGAGGGTACGAGTGTTATCCAGTGCGCTAACCTCAAAGACTAACATTTTGTACTCTTGCAGAATTGTTGGCTTCCTGTTCGGTTTTTCTCTCGCATCATCATATGCCGCATACCACCTCCTAGAAGAATATCAGAAGGCTTCAGCTGCGCTGCAAGCTAGTGTTGAAGAATTGAAACTGAGCACGGAAAAGGTGAGTAATTATCCCAAATATTGGAACCTCAGGTTCCGATGCTGATACTGATGTTGTATATAGGTTTCAGCCCACGTCAGGCGAATCGAGGCCGTAGAGAAGGACCTCAAAGCACTGAATGAAGCGTCTGCCTCAAAGGAAGACATTGCACGCATTAGAGCCGAAGTGAAGAAATTGTACGACGGACTACACGTCGGTCAGTTTTCTCCTATTGTCTGCTGTTTGATGCCCGGTTCTGAAGCAACCGTTTAGAATTCCTTGATTTGCGTGCACATGTATGGGGAATCCGTAAGTCCAGGCATCACTATAATCGCTATCTGGGAGCCCTTCTCATATGATAATTCCAGAACAAGACCTACATAAATTGTCGAAAAAGGAAGCAACTTCAGTCCGCATATAGATTTTTCCATGCAGTTATCGTTGTTGCTACGTTCTTGAGAATTTACAAGGTCTCTTCGGCGATAATGTACCTCGGTTGACGCGACTCATTTTGTCACTTCCTTCTTTATTGTCAATTGACAATCGCCAACCTTAACGAACGAGTCGAAATCTGGTGCATAATGCCCACAAAACGGACCGCCGAAGACCTCGACGAACGTACGCACATACAAAGAAGGCA
This sequence comes from Macrolepiota fuliginosa MF-IS2, assembly GCA_015584085.1. Classification (NCBI taxonomy): domain Eukaryota; kingdom Fungi; phylum Basidiomycota; class Agaricomycetes; order Agaricales; family Agaricaceae; genus Macrolepiota; species Macrolepiota fuliginosa. Next base: position 138,587 of record MU151052.1, on the reverse strand, counting down.
TCTGCCAACCCAACCGTTCGGATTCAGTGGTGACATGTCGGTCCTTTTAGCGGTCACTCGAGTTTTTTTTGCTAGTCACCCCTCAGGGGTTCAAGATCAAGAGAACCAAGGCAACTCCGATATTCCCTTGCCCATAATTTGCTCTACCGTAAACCCGGCCTTGTTTCCTGACAACAACCGCCATCAACAATGGGTTAAGTCGGCTTGATACGATATAAAACCTTGACCTTTGGAGGTGTCCCATCAGGACCTTTCTCTTTCTTTTTCCTCTCTTCTAACTTCTAGATTTCGGGCTCAAGACAGGTTCTTGATTTAAACTTTTTCAATTTGAACTTTTCCTGCAGCGGGTGAAGTTTCTCGTGTCATAGCAACTTGCAGACTGCTAATGCCGTCACTAGTTGATCCTCTTTTGAAATGCAGTTCCGTTTGAGCCTTTTGTTCTTCCTTTCCCTGTGTAGTTTGGTTTGGGGCCTACCTATTCGCCGTGAGGTGCCCCAAGGTCTGGATTTTTTCTCCGAACCCCTACCCCGAGTCCCTGACTTCGCTTTTCAGAACACTCCCATGAAAAGTTCTTAACCGCCGTCCGGACTAACCTCAACCTCAACAATCCGGACCAGATTGTTGATCCAGTTTTCGCCCTCCTCGGCAATGCTGCTGCAACCCAAGGTCTTGGAAAAATCACTGTAAGCTTGTTCATCCCGTTATACATGGCTGTATATACGAATCATACCATCAGGATCCCGACTGCCTCCAGCAAGCTGTAGCCGACCAAGCTTTCACTAACGCCAAACAAGCCGGTGATGTCGACGGCCAAGTGACGGCTCTCATCTTCCGAGCCCTCGAACGCAACACCGGCAAGGTTGGTCTTGCGAGTGCACCTTGCACCAGCATCAAGGCCGTGAACCCTGAGATTGCTGCTATCCAACAACATCAGGTATGTATACAACCCTACTAGCTTATATTTCGATGGATGATACCAAACTTCATGTAGGACCCAGCATCTGGCAACGCAGCCTCAATCAACAAAGCTATCACACTCGAACTCGCCAAGCAAATAGCCTCCGTTGGTGGTGATCCTTCAGAGGCGTTGAATGCTGGAACGTTTGCCCCTGGAGATGTCAATGATCCTACTGCTGCAGGAAACACTTGCGACGATGCCAATGATCCCGAGGGCTGTATTTTCACCCAGAAATTGATTGTATTTGATGCAACACAGGACGAAGTTTTGGCTGCCGCTGGCGGTGGCTCCAACTCGAGTAATGGCACAGACACCAATAGCAACGCCGGAAGTACCAACACTGGGAGCGGGGCCCCGACTACAGATGGGTCTGTGAGTGGTGGTTCCAGTAACAGTAGTACCAGCGGCAGCGCAACTGGAACCCAGGTTCCTCAAACAAGCGACAGGTGCGTCCTTGATGATCTCACGCAATCCCTATCTAATTGGTGCTTCAGTGGCGCCACTGGAGCCAGCCCTACTCCGAGCCAAAATCTTCAGACCTTCACTGGTGCCCGTGAGTTAAAGGCATACAACAGGTTGTACGTGCTAATCGAAACCATTGTCTAGTTGGTGGTGCTGCCGCTCCTACTGTCACGGTCGGAGGACGTGGATTCGTCGTTGAGGGGTCTGATGATTTCCTCAATGCCGGAGCAGCTCTTGGCCGTTCATGTGACATCCAACACAACCAATGCGCGGATATTGCCAACTCTTCAACTGGAAGAGCTTCAGGCCTCACCACCGGACAGTGTGACCAACAAAATACGGCTTGCCATGCCGCTGCACAAAACTAGCTGGAAGATGTACAAGAACACTGCACAATACCCCTGATGTACATCATGATGTATTAATAGTCATTATTTCATCAACGAACACTTCTGGTATTTTTGAGTCATGTCTAACTGGTGAGAATCTTGGAACCACTCTGTTGCTTCGTATGCTACGGTTTGAACGATTGGTTGTTAAAGTTGGTCTACGGCATCGACTTGATAATGGTAAAAAGTCACCAGTTAGGTGTGGGTCCCGTTTTCAACCGAGGTAACCGAGCTGTGGAAGCCATGTGTTTGACTTCCTAGATGGGTATTAGTTCACCCGATCCACATCTTCTGCCGTTCTATTGTTCTATTGCCCAGATAAAATATAGACCGCTAGACAATACCACAGATAAAGAGATACTCAGAACGTGGAACTCGGCAGCAAGAACCCACAACTAGACTTGCCGTTTGGGTGTACCTCAAGAAGCGTGCTCCACATGTAGCTCACCACTGTAGCAAGCACGTTGTTATCGCATCCTTGGAAAATCAACCGACTCTTGCCATGCTGCCACCCGTTCCTTAAGACGATTATACCACCTTTGGTAGATTTTCACGCGGTATACATCACGAACCCAAGGGACCATCACCAAGGTGTTAAAAACGTTGGCGAAATCCTGCCAATCATGCAGTTGGGAACATTAGAGACATGCGCACAGGTGGTAAGGACTTCCTCTCTTCTACGCAGGTTGGGGTACTTAAAGCCCATACGTGGCTTCGCATAGATTGTTCAGTGGACTCATTCCATGATGAACTGGTGGTACTCACTTTTAGTCGCTACGACCTATCTCTCCGCTGCCTCTTCAACGACTATCACCGACATTCAAGGCACTCGCTTCTTGAGTCCTCTCGCTGGCCAAACTGTCACGAATGTGTCTGGCATAGTCACTGCTAAGGTAAACTCTTTTCGTGACAACGGCATAACCTACCATTACTATGCCATTAACCCCGGTTCCAGGGTTCGAGCGGATTCTATCTATTGGGCGACAAGTCGGATGACATCCGCGTTTCCAATGGTCTTCAGGTCTTCACAACTTCTACATCAATCCTTAGCAAGGTCAACGTTGGTGACCTCATTTCCCTCGATGGCGAAGTTCAGGAGTTCCGTTCAAGTTCTTCTCCAAACGACTTGTTTTCTACGGAAATAGAATTTCCAACAAACATCGTTGTCCGGTCATCCAACAACACATTTCCTATCGTCGTCCTTGGCAAAGACCGTAGCCCTCCCACTCAACAACTCTCAGCCCTTGATGTCGGGCCTGATGGATTCTTGTCTGTGCCCAACAATGTTAGTCGTGTGGATACAGTAAATGCGGAACTGCAACCCGACCTCTATGGCCTTGATTTCTGGGAGAGCTTGGAAGGCCAAATCGTCACAATTCCCAAACCCGTAGCCACCAATTTCGAGAATTCGTTTGGTGAGTTCTGGGTCTATGGTGACTGGCCTGTTACCGGCAAGAATGCTCGCGGAGGAATTTCCATCACCTTCGGTAGGACGTCTCCTCATGTTTCATCAGTGCCATATGGTGTGCTCATATTGTTCCAAAGGTCCTGATGGAATTCCGGATGCCAATCCAGAAACCATTATTATTGGGTCTCCCCTTGATAAAACAAAGAATCCAAAGACTGCTGTTGGTGTTGGCTTGACTGATATCACAGGTGTTGTCCTCTATCAGTAGGTTTGATCCTTTGGCTTTATTGCAACCAGTGGGGCTGATGCCGAAACTAGGTTTGGATTCTTCTATGTGCTCCCTTTGACGGCCCCACAAATCATCTTGACACCCAGCAGTCTGATTCCTCCAACCACCATCACGTCAAATCCGAATGATACGAGCACAGTGACCATCGCAGATTACAATGTTCGTATTCTTATTCATAACTTGTTTCAGCACCCGACTTACACATACCTAGGTCGACAATCTGGGCCCAACTTCGGCCCACGTCCCAGACATCGCTTCACATATCGCCACTCTTCTGAAGACACCCGACCTACTCTTCATCCAAGAAATCCAAGATAACTCTGGCGAAACAGACGACGGAACAGTGGACGCAGATGTCACAATCGCGGCTCTCACCAGCGCTATCGAGAGTCTCAGCGGCGTCAAATACAATTCTACTCAAATCAGCCCCATCGACAATCAAGATGGCGGTGTACCTGGTGGCAACATCCGTACTGTCTACTTGTGTGTTTCTCTCGCCTCGCCTCTGTGGATCACACTATACTATTATGTGTTCCAGGTACCGACCTGAAAGGCTTCAACTCATTTCGGGTGTACCTGCTGGAGGACCTTTAGATGCTATCGCAGTTAGAACAGATACTGAAAAATTAGCGCTAAGGTCAGTCCCATCTGCCTCTCGGCATCATTCGGAATGCATAATACATATGGTCGATTTAAAGCTTGAACCCCGGCCGCATCGATCCTACCAATGAGGCATGGACCGTGACCCGTAAACCCCTTGTTGCCAGCTGGCAAACCGCCTCCGGAGCCGAACTTTTCACCATCAACGTCCACCTCAGCTCCAAAGATGGTGGTTCCTCAACGCAGGGCGATGCACGCCCCCCTGTCAACCTCCCCGTTGACCGCCGTACCGAGCAAGTTGCTGTTGTTGCTGTGAGTCATATTCCAGCTCGTTATGTTGCCTTCAGACTTCATGTCATCTTTAAGGACTTTGTTCAACAAATGCTCGAACGTGACCCCCAGGCCAATATCGTCGTGGCTGGCGACTTCAACGAATTTGTTCAGGCTAGGTCCGTCTATAAGCCTCTGACTCAGATCATGACCGAGTTGGACGAAGTAGTGGACCTCCCTGTTAACGAGCGATACAGCTACGTCTTTGACCAGAGTTCAGAGCAACTTGACCATATTTTCGTGTCTCCTAGTATTCAAGCATCCAAGGGCCAGGTTGCTTTTGAGCATATCCATGTCAATAACTGGGCACCTTCGTTCACTGCTCGTATCAGCGATCATGATCCTTCTGTTGCTAAAATTGTCCTTCATTGATAGGCCAGTTACCTAGTTATTGATAAATGACTTGTGAATTTTTTGTAGTTTTAAATATTTGATATATACCAATATAAACGAGTCCACGACTTCTTTACGAGATAAGGATAAGTTACAAAAGCGCACAGCCAGCGGGAACATCATTATCAGATGGTACATACTCGCAAATCCAATCTTTCCTCTTTTAAATTAAACCTCACATCGGTCCTCCTGCTAGGGATAATAAGTCCCAGGACGAGTTATCTCGAGAAAAAAGAGGCTTACCACAACCTCGGGAACTCCCCACTACGCGTGAACACGATCAACGACGGAATTCATGTAGAGCGATCGGACTCACTGAACAACTGGACGCGTCATCTTCTGCACTCAGTGTGGGTATGGCTAGCTGATTACCGCTGTCTTCGCCAGTTTGTTGCGGGATTGAGTCTCTGGATTTCTTTGAAATTTTAACAGCGGATTTGTTGTCTTCGAAAATTTCGGCGTCATTGGTGGTACTTCGGTGGGCAGGGTTTACGAATGATCGGCGGGGGTTGATGGGATTGTTGCCGCTGCCGTCATGTCCTTGGACTGGTCTACCGTTCAGCCTAAAAAGATACCATTTAGCCATGGGTTCTCGATAAGCGGAAAATCATACTCGTTCAAGAAAGAGTTGACATATACTGTGGATGGGGATATTAGAATGTCGGAGGGGCGGAATGGGAGTCAAGAGCATACACTTCTGGGCGCAGAGATGGAATGGTAGCCAAAAGGCGGTTCGCGGTAGAATGACAAACTACAAGAGAAATACGCATTAGGCAAAGGGTCATCCGTGCTGGAGCAATGGCTCACAATGATGAGATACCCGAGTTGCACCACATTTACCATACCAAATCGTGTGATAACACAGAGGACGAGTTTGTCAAACCAATCCTGTTTCTCGCCACTTCGTTGGGGTCAGAGTTCGGAGCCAGGTACAAACGAACGGGACACACTCAACACTGCTTGAGAAACGTTGTACGGGGAGGCGCCACTGCATTATTGCTAGGAGCAACCCCGCTAAAAGTACAAGAAAGTGACGGAACGTAATTTGAAGCCGAACGTGGAGGAGGCCCAAAACATCGAACGTGGGTTCTTGGAATCTATCCAGATATCAGTGCTCGTTGCTTGGAACCAGAAAAGTATCGTACACGCCAGCTGTTCTTGCTATTAGTCACCAGTCGCTCAAGTATGAGAGGATGACACCAATTACGAGATCGGATCTTAGAGGAATCAACTTACCTATGCCCAGTGCTTGCAAAAAAAAAAAAAAAAGACTCAGCGATTTTCGTCATTTTGTGTTGAACCTAAACACTCACCAAGAGCACCGAGGGAAAGGATTTCCTGCAGGTGGAGATGACTGGTAAATTTCGATAGAACAGGGGAGCGACCATAGGACAACTCACCAATACCATCGCAACTGAGTTTTTCTTATGTTCTTATCCAAATTGTTAACATGCACTGCAGTAGACCGATAACACAACTTGTCTCACCAAACCAGAGACGATATGCATAGTAGCTAGATAAAGAGGGAATAAATCAGTTAATTTTCTCCCAACCCAAGTTAATTGGCAGACTTTACCTCTGGACAAGGAAAGTACTGACAACCTATCAGTGACATTGAGTGGTCAAGGAAGTTATTTGACGGCCCGCCCGACGAAGGCACTTACTGCCAGCAATATCTCCATCTGAATCTCGGTGAGTTATCTGGACTGACCAAGAAACACAACAAGCAGTACTGACCCTTAATGTTCTAAGATAGCGGGTTTCAGTGAGTTGATTCGTATGCAATAGTGATACAGGAACATACACTGTCATGTTGACCAAACCGACAGTCTTCGGAAACAGCTCGATGAGATAGATATACAATCTAAGAGGTCCGTCAAGTCGCGGTATTCACTCTATTCTGGGACAACCTACGCATGCGAGGCTATAGATGGGGTTAAGGTCAGCCAGGAAAACGATAGCAGCACCAGTGACTGACTAAGTGCCACCGTTGCAAGATCCAGTATGCTGACAGTAGTGAGTCAGAAAATAGGCATAGATCATGCGTTTCAAGGTCATACCAGACTGTTGCGACCTAGTCAAAAAGTTGGCACCGACTCTTGGTTGAACAATTGAGTGATAAGCACTTACAAAAGTTCTGAGAAGTAATGGGTCCGACGAAAACCGCGAAGAGTACCTCCAAGTTTCTATTCCTGTCATCAGCCGATCAAGCATCAAGCATCAATTGTTGGTACCCATACGAAAGAAGTTGAATCCATATATCACAGAGGAAAGCACATAACCTAGCCCATATCATTTCAGCGTCTATTCGTTCGTGCGGAACTCCACCACGCACCGAGGAAGAACACCCCAAGAGTTTCCTCCAGCTCCTCTCTTGTGAGGGTCAAACCGACAGGTTCTTCTGCCATGGCGACAAAAGCGATATCTGAGGAAAGGTGAGAGGACGTGCTGTCAACGTGGGCTATCGAAGGCATACTGCCTTCGGTTATATGAGAAGATGAAACGCCTCTCAGGGCCCAAGTCAATTTCCCGCTCAGGGCCGAGCTCGCTGTCGAAGTAAGTTCCTTTCAAGGTCTAGTTGGAGCTGTCGGATTCTCAACCATACAGGCCGACACCAAACTCTAAACCTGCAATCCACGGACGGCTTACCCTTTCAGACTGAGGTGGACACTCGTAGACGATTGCTCGATCACACATCCGTTGCGCTGAATGACCCTGCATCGGTATCGCAGCACAATGTATTTGTCCACATCATATATCACCATGCATTTGCCGCAAAAGCACACAATACCAACGGAATAGAAGAATAAGTACCGATATGGGTCGCCGGGGTACACGCAAGTCAGGGGTAATCGCGATGGTGGTGACCGTGCACGTTTGCCCTGGAAAGCGGTGCTTACCTTGGTGTTCCATCTATGTTTGGGGAAAATAAATCGAGATGCTGAAATCTATTGCCAGTGTATAAGCAGGGGCGAGGTATCCATGACCTGAAGGTTATCTTCGGGTCCCACTTTCACAGCGTCCTAGCGATCAAATTCGTGCATTTATCCAAGTCCGGTATGGTCTTGCAAGTCTCCGAGAATGTGATAAGACGCGCTAGACCATCCCTTTCGAGATCGTCCAGTCTGGCCCATTCTGACTGGGGTATTTCCTTTGTATTGAAAATAGACGTCATGCGTTTCTTCAGCCAGACCTTGCCGTCAGCTCCTCCTCCGAATCGCCTGAGTTCAACTAAGCCTTGGCCTTCAGAGTAGCGAATGCGGAGTATTATTTCTTCTCCATCGTCCGCCGATCCAAAGCTACTAGTGGTCTCGGCAAAAGAGAACGATACTTCAACGTCTCCAGGCGGTCCGTTCAACATTAGAGAGAATTTTCCGTCATTTGTATGCATTACGAGCTTGACTTAGTCAGCAAGCAAATCGAGAGATAGTGTCGTAATTGTATACCTTGGGTGTCCGTTTTTTCATTCGATCAATAACCGCCGACGCCGCCTGGTACTGGACCCAGAAGACAGAGGGTAAGGACTCTCTAGTGTATTGAACTGAAGGTACAGCACGATGGACAGACTCTCGTGAGACAGGGTGCTCATAGATGCTGACCTGAGAGTGTGTTAACTCGTTGACCAAGAGTAGGGTGCGGCGATCCGAAGTAAGTACCTGATTTTGTTCAGAGTTGATTACCATAACCTTGGATCTTGGGTTTCCCTCCGGGGGATCACGGAATTCGACAACTATGTGCCTGTTACGAAGGACCGAAATAGATCCATCCTTAGTCTTCTGTGATTGGAGTTGCAGGCAGGAGGCGTCAATAAATTGTGGTTTGGGTTCGGTGGCACTATCATCGTGCCTTCTTGACGACAATTTCGCGAATCTGTCAGCATTGAAAGCAGGCCCCGCTAAACTCAAACGTTTCCCCAGGTTAATCGTTCTCGCAACCTCCTTCCCTGGTTCCGCTGTATCTGGATGGGCTACGAATTTGCCCATTCCCTTTAATGCAAGGGGATCAGATACGACACGCCTTACTGGCTGGGTATACTGTTGTACACCGCCTGCCTGCTCCCCAGTATTGTTAAGGGGTTTCCCCAATTGCTCTGGGCCCAAACTTCCGAACAGAATCCTTCGTTGTTTCCGGGTGTGTTTTGGAAGATCGATCGGTGGCCAACCTGGACCTTTCGCAGGTCCATTGGTGGATGCAGGTGCAACTCCACCCGGAGGTGTTCCTATGTGGCATTTGAAGATTTCCTGTGCTAAAAGGGCGCCGACACCCAAACGGTTAGAAGGTGGCTGGCCAGGAAGAGATTGAGGCTGGGTAGTATACATTGTGCTAGAAAGAACCCACGTGGTGAAGCATACCGAAAAGGATCCCACGAAGTTGAGGGGTGCAGTCGAGCCTTTGTAAAACGCCATGAGCTACGACCTTTGTTCGAACATCATCTATTCTTATTGTGAAGACGCCTGAGCACTGGATGGGTACTTACGCTAGACAATTGGTCTGAGAGCATGAAAAGGATAACGCATCCAAGCGACCAGATGTCTGCGGAAAAACTACCCGGCTGTCCGCGAATGATCTCTCTACTGCAAGTATTAGTTTGGGCGATTAAACTTGAGTTGTGGGATTTACGGTGCAGTATATTCTGTTGGTGGATCACGGAGGGGACAAAGCGAAGGCAGACGTATAGCGCTATCAAAATGGGAAAGTTTCTAAAACAGTTTAGCGCATAGACCAGACACAAAATTCAGGACACATACAGGCGTCCCATTTGCGTCCAGGAAAATGTTAGCTGGTTGTACTGCACGGTGGACAATCTGACGATCCCGAAGATATGAGAGGGCATTTCCAAGTGCCCGAAGGAAGTGTAGCACCGTTGGTTCAGGTAGTGGGAACCCTTTTTTCGCCCTATACTCAACGAGGCTTCCCATAGAACAGTACTCCATTACTTGGGCATAATCATCGGGCTGAGTGAATATGGCGTATATGGCGAGGATATGAGGGTGGTGCAGCTCTTGCTGCAATTTCAATAATTCGAAGGGAGTGTTGTTGCTGCTTTCGTGAGTCCGTTTAAAGGTAACCTTGCAGAACTTTAATACGATGGACCAAGACTGTTAGGGCAAACAGATGCTTACTCTCTTTAGTGCCAATAACCGAGAGCAAAGGCGCCCTCGTGTACATATGACCTTATGAATGACAGACAAATGTCCTCGCCCAATTTCCTCAACCAAATCGTAGTTCTAGATAAACGACAAAGTGGGTTGCCGAAGCAATACTTCGGAACGCTATACGCACATCTAAATCCCCATAAACCCGTGCGGACAGCATCGTGCGACAAAGTGGCGATTTCGTTATATTCTTAAACGGATTAAGTATCGGACGGACAGGGTTGACGGCATGAATGAGCGTGCTGGAGAAAGGCAGGTCTGGGACGGGTTTGGTCGTTGAAGATGGCAAATGTATGCTAAGTTTAGCATTGCGTTTGCACCGAATACAGCCGGAACAGTAAGATCGGAGCAGATGATACCAAATAATGTTTTCTCTATTTCCTCTTATTTTCTTACCAAACACCCCTTATCCGTTCATCTTATCTTTCTACCTCCAAACCCCACGTACATGTCCGATTTCTAATTTTATATTACCCACACCAAATTCCTAGCTACAACAATTCTTCTTGAAAACCTGTCGTGATTGAGCGCTTGAGCCGCGTGGCGTTACCGTTCCGACACCAGCGCCTTAAGAATGCACAACGGTCAGAGTGTGTCCCTTCAATTCAGGATTTATTGATTGTCGTGGGCTCTCCGAATATTCGTCCGAGAGACTGCGTGACCGGATCCTATCAAGGTCATGTCATGGGATCGCCATTCGGATGCATCAGGAAGCGCTTATCCACTTTCAAGACGTCGACTCTCACTCCATCTGACGATTTCTCTCAGGAAGGATGTATTCTTGTGATGTCTATCCTATTGTGCTGCACAAGGCAAGACCCTCTCCCGGATAGCATATATATAAGGATAATATCCCTCGGTACGATCCCAGCACTGCCTTCTCCATTTCAGGTGAGGCCCCCGTTTACATAGTTCTCCAAGGATCGCACAGTTCATAGCTGACCATATATTATAGAACAGGCAACTGACATCTTAAAATATTGAAATCATGGCGCTACCTGCCCCTGCAGAAAACCAGCCTTACTGTACTGTTTCCGCCCTGGAAGCCGGATTCATATACTTGAATCATGCGATGTTCATTGATAACGCGACCTCGAACGAAGGACATCGGACACCATCTCTCTCGTTCCTCCTCCAGCATTCGAAAAATAACAAGAAATGGGTCTTCGACCTTGGCATACGCAAGGACTGGAAAAACTCTCCACCGAGTGTTGTCAAGTGGATCGAGAACGTTTATCCTAGCGACGTTCCACAAGATGTTGTCGACTCGCTGGCCAAAGGGGGTATGTCTCCCCTCGATATCGACGTTGTCTGTCTATCCCACTGTCATTGGGACCATACCGGTTATACGCCTCCCTTTGCCAAGAGCGAGTTCATTGTTGGTGGGGAGACATCCCAACTCTTTGAAGGCGGGTTTTGGCCACAAAACCCGGAATCATTTTTCCCTGCGGATCTCTTGCCAACGGAACGCACTAAGTTCCTTGGCGAGAACACCAACTGGGAACCAGTCGGGCCTTTCCCTCGCGCATACAACTACTACGGGGATGGGAGTCTCTATATTATCGATGCCCCTGGGCACCTCTTTGGTCATATCAACCTCCTCGCACGAACCAGTGCTGACGGAGCTTGGATCTATCTCGCGGGCGACACTGCCCATCATTGGAATTTGATTACTGGAGAGTCCGTCATTGCATGTGGCCATCCCGGTCACCTGCATGGAACAGCACATCAAAACAAGGAGTTAGCTGAGGAAATGATAAGGCGCGTTGGGGAGTTAAGGAAACTACCAAGGGTTAAGGTGATAATAGCTCATGACAAACCTTGGTATGACGAGAATAAAGCCGGGCGGGCATTCTTTCCTGGGCATATTGATTCACTCTGAACGGTTCGCTGTCCATAAAGCAATGGATGAGTAGCCTTGTAGTCTTGTTTTGATTTATATCATCGTATCTCTAAAGTTGAAATGTTGGCTTGGACTTGACACGTCGGGTCTCCGGGTCTCCTCTGACCGTCACTCTAGAAAGCAAACTTCCACACGGCACAGCCTTTCCCTTGAAGCTGAATCATAGGATCACTATCGTTCATCATTGGTTGCACCAGCAAGTCATGAGGTGAGAACAAGTGATAATGATCTTCGATATAGACGACGCCCTTTGCATATAGGGATATCAGGGCTCCCTCGATATCCCGCGTTGCATAGGTAGGTTCCATTGTTTGTCTTGTTGTCGCCGTGCCTGACCGTGGACTGTATAACAGGCGAGCGTTGAACCCCAAACTATGGCGCTACCTGTCCCTGCAGAGAATCAGCCCTATTGCACTGTTTCAGCTCTTGAAACAGGGCACATATTCTTCGATCATACCACACTCATTGATAATGCGACTTCAAAGGAGCTCCAACGGACGCCCTCCCTTTCATTTCTCCTTCGACACACCACCAATAGCAAGAAATTTCTCTTCGACCTTGGCATACGCAAGGATTGGGAAAACTACCCACCGGCAATCGTCAAGGGAATCAAGGAAGTAGATCACGTAGAGGTTCCACAAGATATCTTTGATGCGCTGGCCAAAGGCGGCGTGTCTCCCCTCGATATCGATACCATCTGTCTATCTCATTGTCATTTTGATCACTATGGGCATACTTCCCCCTTCACCAAGAGCGAATTCATTGTCGGCGGGGAGACACTCCAGCTTTTCGAGGGAGGGCTCTGGCCAGAAAACCCGAAGGCATTTCTCGCCGCGGATCTCTTGCCAGCGGAGCGTACAAAGTACCTCGATGAGAATGTAGGCTGGCAAGCCATCGGACCTTTCCCTCGCGCTTACGACTTCTATGGGGACGGAAGCCTCTATGTCGTCGATGCTCCCGGGCATTTGGATGGGCATATCAACCTTCTTGTACGGACTAGCCCCGATGGGGGTTGGATTTACCTCGCAGGAGATACTGCCCATCATTGGAATTTGATTACTGGCAAGTCCTCTATGGTGTACGGTTGTGATTGCGCGCACAAACATACGGAGTTGGCTGAGCAGACGATATTACGCGTCCGGGAGATCATGAAGTTACCGAGGGTCAGGGTTCTTATTGCCCATGATGCGCCCTGGTATGACGAGAACAGGGGTGGTCCGGCATTTTTCCCTGGAAATATTGACTCACTTTGATTTACTGTTGTCCGTAAGGTAACGAGAATATGTAGCCGCTAGCTGTACTTGTAGTCGGATGTAATTAAAATCAGTTAGTACGTTTAATAAACAAATGCCGGCCGCAACTCTGGTAGGATCTAGCGATATTATCCTCTTCCGTACTAATGAAGACATAAACGCTCAAGCCGCGTTTGAGGTCTTGTCCGCCGGGTTGAAACCCGTCAGCGACAAGTCCGCCCTCAACCCTCGCCTTACGATGGCATAAGTCACCAAACTGGACATGTCGAGGGTTGAATAAATGCTGTTCGAGGACGATCAGGGTCTGGTCCACTAGGGCATACGACTAGCGGGTCATATACCGGATTATTGTATTGGGAGATATCCTGGAATTTGATGGAGGGGCGAGGGTATCGTAGTGATTATCTGATATAGAGGTCGATCTTCACAGTAAGTGAAACTAAGAGTGAACGCATGCCCCGCCAGCAAACCCGTCCGACTGCTGGACGTCACTTGGATTACATCGTGGCTACCCTATCCTACAGGACAACGAATTTTGAAAGCTCTCGGCTTGCTTCTTTATCCACCCACCCCCATCAACCCCTAAACACATCCTTAGCTTAGTTGACCAAGAAAAATCTATGCTTCGTTCTTTCTTCAGTGCCTCGTTCGGTATCACCAAACCCGTAGCCAACGCGGTGATGCGGTTGCTATTTAATGTTAACACCCGTAAAGTATCTGGTATGACTCAGTGTGGTTCTATCTGCCTTCGCTGCACCGAAGAGTCCGGTTCTTGACGAACAACAGACTGTGAGGCCTATGAGGTCCATTTTTGGACGGCAGTCTTGATATAGTCATCTATTTCTGGAATAATGATTTGCACCTTAAGTTGTGTGCGAGAGTAAAGTACAGAACAAATAGTTCTCAGGTTTAAGAGCTAGCGGGATGCTTTGGCTGCCTTGGAGCCCGAATGGCGATGCACTGCGCATCATCCAAACACCTAAGGATATCTCAACCAAGGTTCAAACGCAAGCTACTGGCAGGCGTACCCATGTGTTTCGTTGAAGAGGTGTGATCAGCAGTCAGAAACATCAAACAAAAGCGGCAGGATGTTGCTTAGCCCTCAGTGACTATTGCTAGCATGTCATGGGAGATCGAACGTTCATTAACCAAGCAGCGAAAGATAATCAATACATCTAGAAAGAGATTGGAAAGTAGCAGAACCACTATTGTGCACTCTTTCTGACTTGTTCTCTGCGACCACGCACACCTTCGCGCAGACGTTCAAGGACGAGAACCGTTGTCTCCCAAGAAATACAAGCGTCGGTCACGGATTGGCCGTACTTGAGACCGGCAGGTCCAGAGGCTGGGATATCCTGTCGGCCCTCCACCAGGTTACTCTCAATCATGACACCCATGATGTAGCTAGCGGTATCCTCGGACTCTAATTGCCTGGCCTAAAATAACTATGAGCATCGAACATTCCCAGACAGGAACGTGCACCTACAATATCTTCAGCCACCTCAGCTTGCTTCTGATACTGTTTCTGGCTATTGCCGTGGCTACAATCAATCTTTTTCATGCGTTCAGTAGCGCCGACGCGTTGAGAACGATTTGATCCTCACCATGATTTTTTGAGGAAGGCCGGCTTTAACAAGTTTAAGGCCGGCATCGCGAACATACTCAGCCGCGTAGTTCGGGCCTTTCGCACCACCGCGGAGAATAACATGGACATCGGGGTTGCCCTTGGAGAGGTCAGTGGTTGGGTAGGGGAAGCCTAGACGGTAGAGGTTACATACCTCGGTCTCAACGATACTGCTTAAGCCTTCCTTTCCAACAGAAAGGAAAACATGGCCACTCCTGGCAGCACGGCAAGCATCAACCGCAATGCTAATACTTCCATCGGTAGAATTTTTGAAGCCGGTTGGCATGGATAAGGCTGAGGTTAGTTCACGATGAACCTGAGATTCTGTTGTCCTAGCACCGATAGCACCCCAAGAGACCAAGTCTGCAGTATACTGAGGAGAAATGGTATCCAGGAACTCGCAACCAGCCGGCAGTCCCATTTTTGCAACCTCAAGAAGCAAGCCGCGAGCGATCCGCAGACCTTTGTTGATCTGGAAGCTACCGTTGAGGTCAGGATCGTTGATAAGACCCTTCCAACCAACAGTGGTGCGTGGTTTCTCGAAGTAGACACGCATGACGATGAAGAGATCATCCTTTGCGGTCTCTGCGTACTCACGCAGCTTGCGAGCATATTCTAGCGCGGAATCGGCGTTGTGAACCGAACAGGGCCTGGATGGGAATAAAATATCAGCACATCCTCTTGTTTCCACGCGGGGTGATATCGCACCCAACAACCACGAGGAGGCGATCATCATCTCCATGCAAGATTTTCTCCACAGCAAGACGTCCTTCTAGAATAGTCTGGGCCGCTTGTAGGGTACTACAGCAACGTCAATAGAAAGCACTACCAGATGGATGTGATTTTTATTTGCTTACAGTGGCAGGTCCTCCTGAAGGATCTGAGGAGGAATTAGGGGTCGCGTAGATTTGACGCGCTTGTTTTCGAGGCGAGTAAGAGCTTCTCTGAAAGGCATCGCCATGCTGAGGTCAACCACTAAGAGAAAAAGAAGACCAGGTCAGCTTTTAAAGGTTGTAAAGATGATAAATGATACGAACTAATAGGCACCTGGCAGACTTGATCAAAGATGGTAGCAGGGGGAGAAGTGGAGATGGATGGGTCAGCGCTCAGCGCTCAACGGTGGTCGAGGGCAAATGAGATCTAAGGCTTTGGAAACACTCCCGGATAATATATATAAGACAAGTGAATAGCACGAAATAGTCGAATCCCATATCTGACTCGATGAAAGAAGGGAGTGGAAACAAAAGTGCACGTGACGCCATATGACCGCGAATTTCTCCCGAATTCAGACGCGCTGCTTGACCCACTACCCACAACACCCACGACAGTTTCTCCGTTCTTGCTTTTCATATAGACCATGGATTTCTCCAACTTCAATGCTGCGGAACAGGCACAGATGACCAAGGTCATCGAGAAGAAGCAGGTAGCATTCTTTTTTTTTCTTCTTCTCCATGACACTTGCGAGACTGATATGCGAATTAGATGCAGGACTTCCTGCGCATGTACGCCAATCTCGCAGAGAAATGCTTCAATACATGCTGCAATGACTTCACAAGCAAGGCTCTTTCCTCAAAAGAGGTAAGCTCAGCCGCAGTTCGTACCAGTGACCCGGTTTCTGACGTGGTGGCAGGAAACATGTATCATGAACTGCACTGAAAAGTTCATCAAACACTCTGAACGTGTGGGTGCTCGCTTCGCAGAATATAACGCTGGTCCGTCCAAACGACATCCTCTGTCATGTACTTGACCTCACTTCCAGACCCACAGATGCTATGAATGCTTCCCAGAACCAATCATGAGCAAGTGTTAATTTCCCGTGCAGGTTTACACCCACACTTGTCACGTCTCAACCCACGCCCCGTTCCTCCTTAGATGCATTACCCTCTTTTCGGTTGGTCATGCCAAGTGGAACAATCGCCTTCAGCCCCACATGCTCTGTACCAGCACCCTTAATTATGCACCCTACTTAATACACGCTACTTTTGGAACCTCGATTCCTATCAACAGTCTGCCTTCTTGTAATGAAGGTAGTCTCGCGAAACAAAAACAAAGAATGGAAATATGACAACGTGACAAACTACAAGTGCTGATACATAAGAATACAACAAGAACGACAAATATAAACCACTGTCTCTACCGAGAAAGAACGGATATGCTTTAGAGATACGTATGAACATAACAGCAAAATTGACAGATACAACCTCAATCCCCTAATCAAAACGTAGACGTTTACGCAACGTTCGTTCCAACGATACCTCATGAACCCCAGCGAACCCCTCACAGCCAACAATCGCTACCTCTGCTAGGGTATTACCCTGAGTATTTTTATCCGTGAATGCCACCCGTGACACCAAGGCGCCCACAATAGCGTCTCCAGTGAGCCGTTGACAATTGTACAGCTTCAGCTGGCGCAGACGAGGTGCCCGTATCTCTACCGAGCCATCGTCCCGGATATTCGGCTTGAACAGTCGAATAACTGTGTCTGACATATCCGATGCAACGATGCGAAATTCTTCAAGGTCTGGAAGCCTATCAAAGATGTAGCGGAAATCCTTCGTCCGCATGTCACTAAAGTCCATCTCCAAGACCTTTATCGGAGGTTTGCATCGGTGGATGAGTTTCCGCAAACCCATCCCAGTCGCCTGATCGCTCCATGGGGACTGTGAATAATCGCCAGCTTCGTCGTCGCTATCCCCTGGTTCGTTGTACTCCCCCTGCAGCTTGAAATCGACATTCAAATGCGCAAGGTAAAGATTTCGGAGATGAGGTGTATTCAGGGAAGAGAGGTAAGCACGTGCGGAACATGTGCTTTTGAGGTGTAGGGTATGGAGGCGGGGGAGGGAAACGACAGGTAACTTCTCGGTGGAAAGGTCTTCGTCGTGGGGCCAGCCGGAAAAGTAGAAGGATTCCAATTCTGGACATGCCTGCAGGAATTCTAACACAGGCCGGGGTTGGGAGAAAACAGCGCCAAAACTCCCTTCAGTAATAGAGATGCAGGTGAATCGTAGAGGAGCCAGGGATTGGGGAGAGGGGAGTTTATACATCCACACGTTCATCATATAGCAAAACGGCCATACGGGGTATGTTGGCACGAACGTCGCTTTCACATCCTCCTCCTCAAGGTATTCCGTGTCCCAGTCGCAGATGGAGATGTTGAGATGGTTAAATGTGGTGGAATTTAGAATTAGCTCCGTCGTATCCACTTCTTCCTCCCGTTGACCTGTGAGCGTAAACGATCGCCATCGGTCAATGTACGGTAAGAGGGGAGAAAGCAATGGAAGCATGTTGTCCAGATTGTTCGCATTAACCTCGACATCAAACTGCAGTGGGCGACTGAATTTGGCCCACATCTCCGCCTGGTGGCGCTGTGCGGATATTGAACGCTGTTCGTCGTCGAACGAAATGTGTCGCCAAATCAGAGGGGAGCAGTCGACTATATCCCTCCATCGTGGTGACACTGCACGTAATGCGAGAGGCGCTAGGGCCCCAATAACTGAGCAGGACACAAAGATTTCAATCAGAAGCTCTGCTGGTAAAGAGTTGATGGGTGTTTGTGGGGGCGGGGGTGGGAGTGGGCTAGCGACATCATTCTGGCCCAGGTTCAGCGGCAGAGTGAGCAGCCGGGGTCGTAATGGAGCGCCAGTGGGGGACAGGGGGTAGTTGTGAGGGTCGTACGGCAAGATCGTCTTGAGTGGTGTGCCATAAAGCATGTTGCAGGCTCCGGACGGACTATGAGGTGAAGTGGAACTGACAGTGGTATGTGAACTGTGTGAGATGTGGGTTGTGGGATGTATTCACCCCCCTGGTAGCCGTGGGAAAATAATGTCATCGGATCAATGCAGATCGAAGTTATCTCTCCCCGCCTCAAGCGATGACACTCGCGGTCGGGAAATTCGACCCGTGGTCCGTGGACAGCGCAGAGAACATATTCCATGTATCATGTCTTGCGTATCAAAAGCACATTGTGAAAGAGAGAAAAATTCTGTCCGCATGGACAGGACAAAAGGATTTCCGAGCATCTAAAAATCGCATGGACCATCTGGGGAATCAGAAGTGCTAGTGAACACTGAACTCTGATACCGGAACCCGGGGTGGTGTGAGAATGATTAAGAACTTGTTATTTTGGAGAGGAAGACCTACGAAAAGGTCCATGCAGTCCTGCTGACTAAGCATAGCTCTGGGCCCTCCTGTACAGTTTTGCGGAGGATGCCGAAGCCGCCAGGCCTGTGAGTATCGACCAAAACTAATACACACAAAGCCCGTCAACGTCGTGTCCGCCGCGCTCGTTCCTCAAGACCACCAAAATCAACATGCCGGGAGTACGGGACATCAGGTGCGCACAGATGTCATTTATACCCGAACGAAATCTTGAACTTATGATGTTGCGGCATATAGTGCAGACGCATTTATCGCCGCTTACGCCTCTCACCTTAAGAGGTCCGGAAAACTCGAGGTGCCAACATGGGTTGACATCGTGAAGACTGGTTCCTACAAGGAGCTCGCTCCTTATGACCCTGATTGGTACTACGTTCGCGCAGGTCCGTACTAACATCCCCGATCATCAACCCACAATCAATGTAACCAATATACGATCATTTCCGTCTGAATAGCTGCTGTTGCACGACACATATACCTCCGCAAAGACGTTGGAATTGGCGCTCTTACAAAACTCCATGGTGGCCGTAACAGGCGCGGTAACCGCCCATCACACCACGCCGATTCATCTGCCTCTGTTCAGCGAAAGGTCTGCCAGTCATTGGAGAAGATTGGCGTGCTGGAGAAGTCGGATAACGGTGGACGAAGGATCTCGGAGAGTGGCCAGCGTGACTTGGACCAGATCGCCACCCAGGTATTCGATCAAACCAAGGAGGAGGAGGACGAAGATGAGGAGGAGGAGGAAGAGGAGGAAGAGGAGTAAACGGTTGGCCCCATCTGGCGTTCACTTCTTCCATTGTATGACTTTTGCATGTTTCTTCATATCATGGTATGCAGCATGCGCCCGCTAAAATAATGCCTTTAAGCCTCATTTCTCTCTTTCCCTAAGTTTTCGACTTCAAGGCCACATCCGCGAACAACTACGTGTTTGCTTAGAATCTGCATCTACGCCGGGGAAAAAATGGCTGCTGTACAAAATGGGAGCAAGGCTCTGTATTTCTATCATTCTATGCATGTTCAACCAGTTGAGAGGTCATGTCACATAATGAAAGCCCTGTTCGGGGAGCCCGACCTTTGGATAATCTAACCATCAAAACCTAGCTAAATTGACGTTGAACGTTCGAACATTGAATATTGAATATTGAATATCGAGGCTTAATTTTCAACTCATTACAGTGATCGGCGTGTTTCAAGCTACACTTCTATTCGATGACATCATGCCTCACGTGCTCGTGATAAGATTCGACAAAAATCTACTACACACCGGCGAAAAGAACGTCTTTTAGTGCCTTTACGTCCAATCCCTCTGGCCTTTCAAAACCCGCGTGGAGACGGGTGAGCACTTCTTCCATTCATCCATGACCATCCACCCATTCAACGTCTAAAATCAGTTCTAGTTCTCCGAAAATGAGCGACCACGACAATTTTAAAAGGCGGCTCACCCAGGATCTCATAAACAAGCTTGCCCCCCTACTCAAGGAGCGGCCAGAACTATCAACGCTGGATGCGATGGGAAAAATCTCAAAAGAGATGCTGGAGAATAACCCATTCGCCCCGCCCGAAGGAAACAAATGCCCAATCAATATGTTGCCGGATGAACTTCTGACATGTATTTTCGAAATGGGGATGTTTATCGAGCTCGAAGCGAAAATTTTCGGTGGTTCTGAATACGAGTACGAGACGGATACCAGCGATGAGAGTTGTGAGGATGAAGATGAAGATGAAGATGAAAATGCGGGTGAACACGAAGGTGAGGTCGTGGATATGACAAAAGGAGGTGGGGATGATGATGGATGGAGTGACGTTGATGAAGATGAAGAGGCGATTCCGTGGAAGTGGAAGAAGACAAAAAAGGGGAACAACGAAGAGGATGACGACAGCGACAACACAGGAGACCTAGACAATGAAGAGAGCGAGGATGACGGGACTGATTGTCTCCCCGAGGCCGAGCCCCCATTTCAAGTTCTCGTCTCCCACGTGTGTAAGCGATGGCGTACAATGGCGCTCGCTACGCCATCCCTCTGGGTACACCTCGACTTCCAAAAAGGCGCATCGCTCGACAAACACAGGGCTTTTGTTGAGAGAGCAAAAAGTGCACCACTCGAGATCACCATCGACTGCACCAGCGACACCGGCATGGACCTAGATGAGGAAGAGAAGGAGGACCTCGACAAAGAACTTATGGACTGCCTGCAGAGGACAATAGACCGTTCAGATTCTTCCCTTCCTGTCATCTTTGGCGACCCCAACTGGCACACCCGACCTGGCCTTGATGGAGCGCCACCTTTGCGCGATCCTCTTGAAGATTACCATTACAGTATCTTAGAGTTATCGGATATCTTGGATCTGCTGGTACCACGCGTGAAGCATTGGCGAGCACTGTCTGTCAGTGCGGACAATTATAGATGGATGTACCTCCTTCTTGCGCGACTTCACCAGTGCGGGCCTGCGGAAAACCTAGAGGTCATGGAGTTGTATGTCCACGATGATGACGATACTGGAGAGACATTCCAGCCGCGACACCTTGCCACGAGG
Organism: Macrolepiota fuliginosa MF-IS2; assembly: GCA_015584085.1. Classification (NCBI taxonomy): domain Eukaryota; kingdom Fungi; phylum Basidiomycota; class Agaricomycetes; order Agaricales; family Agaricaceae; genus Macrolepiota; species Macrolepiota fuliginosa. Next base: position 117,132 of record MU151052.1, on the reverse strand, counting down.
TTCACGCCGTTCCGTGGTCAGGCGCCACGCCTACGAGGGGTTTCATTCTGGGGCGTTCACCTTGACTGGGACGCGTCGTTGCCTATTCTAAAAAACTTGGAGAGTCTGGAGTTGGCATATCACATGGAGGAAGTGCGACCGTCTTATCAGACGCTCGAGACTATCCTGAAGTCTCCCGAGATCAAGGAACTGACCCTATGTCTTTCCGGGCCAAAAGGGGCAGAAGATGATTGGCAAAACGCAAGCGTAGCACCAATCCAAATACCCACATTAAAACACCTCGCGTTGCGCTACCATAGCCCCGAATGTGCTTGTTCCCTCCTCCGTTATCTCGACACACCTAATACCACTTCACTCACCCTCGACTTTGATGAGAAAGATTACAACAGCCTTGCGAGAGCTCTTTGTATGGCTCCTCATGGACGGTCGAAATCGTTGTTGGCGGGTTTGGAGGAGTTCAAGGTGTCGGGGTTGCCCTGTCGTAGTCACTGGGTGGATAGGATGCTGGAGCAGCTGGCGAATGTCAAGCATTTGATCTTGAATTGCATGGGCGAAGGGGAGCTGTTTTTTGATGTGCTTCTCAAGGCCAGTGCGAACTCGGGCGCTGGGTCTTCTTCAGGGAAGATTTATTGTCCGGTACTTGAGACGATTACGACTTCTGGGATTTCTGGGAAGCAAATGAAGAGTCTCATCGAGGCGAGGGAGAAAGCGGGGGTGCCGATATCGAGAGTATTCATGAGCGAGAAGGATGTTGATCGTTCGTCGGTACGGTGGTTGAAGGACCATGTGAAGGAGTTTGATTATTTCGAACCCTCGGATTCTGAAGAAGAGGTGTTTGAGGTTGATGACATGGAGGATATTGAGATGGATGACTTCGAGGAGGAGGAAGAGGACGATGACGATGACGATGACGATGACTATCCCTAGAAAGACTTGTCTACATTTTATATTTACTTGAATTGGTCGGACAGTGTTGTCCTGTTACAATAATGTTGATCGTTTGTTCATGTTATCGTCGCCTGCTTGGGGTTTTTAACTTGGCGATCATGCGACTTGGGTGGGTCGATCATGATCACAAGAAGCAGATTTAATTGCGTGGCTATATTTAGTAGCCAGTTAGGCATTAGAACTACATTCACTATGTATACAGGTGGAAAGTAGGGGTATGCGAATCGAAGTGTATAATCCGGATGAGTGTTGAATCGAAGGGCGGGGCGGGGAATTGAGGTCAACAAAAACTGATATGGAAAGCGTATTATTGGGGCCGATGGTTATTATTGCTCTGGTCTTTGGGGCTGGCAATGTCCGGTATTTCATCCATCCACCAGTGTTTGTGACACCGAGCATAGCCAATTACGAGTTCTGGGAGCGTTTCTGCCTCATCATCATCACCATCAACTGATTTGAGATGCGAGCTTGGACGCCCATACAGGGTAGAACGTTCGAGAGATGGCATCTCAATTAAGACAGAGACCTGGGCAATTTCGAATTTTGCAACTGCGCTCGTCTGTTCTGCGGACTCTGGTCTGATATTACTTGGACGGACAGGAGGCCTCCAGGACTTGATTCCTAGTCTTCTCGGCTCAGATTTGGCTTCAGGTTTTGGGTCTTCAGGTTTGGAGGAACGTTTGCCAAACACGACGCGAAGGGACAAAGGCTAAAAAAAAGTCAGTTCAACTGTTTTTGAGGTGAGAACAAGTATCACTGACCATAATATCTCCCCAGTTGGGACTACCCGCCCGGGCAATCCACCTGTCATGAAACTTGGGCCGGCGCTTACGACACTTGCATCTGCCATGTGGACCGCCCGGATTCTCAGCAGCAAAGATATCCTGGAGGTGACGCCTATAACGTCGACGCATCATGTAAGAGCGGATCACGATGCAACATGAGCCAAAGAGGAGCAGAAAGAGGGTAGCAAGAAAGGTGGCACTGCAGAAGGGAGGATTAGACACCATTGGATGTTAGAGGTGATTATTATAGGACGAACAGATAGAGATTGCTGCCTGCAGATCCTCCCCATGCTGAGTCCTTGGGTTTTGGTTCCTGAGTTGGCTGGTCTGGTGCCGCAGACATTGGTTGGGCGACACCGCAATGGACGGACGTCGAGGGAGGAGAGAGCTGTTAGCTCGTAGGACAAACGCTCAAGGAAGTGGCCGAGTGTATGGGAGAGCCCCCGGGGACCCGGTGTGACAGGGTGATTGTGACACGCGTAGGACAGGGCTATATATCTGCTGGGATGCAGATTGGAATCCCCACCCAACCATGGCGACTCCAGACATCACTGCCCTCCTCCCCGACTCTCTCAACCTCCCCCCTCATCTCAGCGCCCATAAGTATTTCCTTGTCTGTACCCTCACAGTCGCCGCCTGGGATACTCTTGTCCTTTCCCCAAGAACATGGCGTCTTCTCAAAACCCCTGGCTGGCCCGCGCTTAAGCTCCTCTTCCACTTCCTTAGGCTTTTCATGCCCGCAGAGTTTATTGTCGTCGGTAGGTCATATGGTAATTTCCTGCCCACAGATTGCTCACTTTTCCCAGCCGTCGCATTCTTCGATACGAAGTGGTCACAAGAAGTCCGTATATTTACTTCCGTTGATTCCCCCCTTAATTCTAACGGCTTTATAGCGTTGTTCGCACTTCTTCCTCTTCGAGCCTATCTGCACTGCGATTTTGTTGGCTGCTGCATCTGGTGCGCCCAGTTCTTGTTCTTGCTTCGTCGGCGGCGCTCATCTGACATCTCCGATTACAGCTGTCCATGTTATTCGTATCACCGCCATCTATGACAAGCACCGAGGGATTCTCAGCGCCATGGGCGCACTGTTTGGTATTCAAGTCGTTGTGACCGCCATCGCATGCGGGTTCTACCGTTGTATGTCCTATGGCTCTTTCCATTGTTCTAGCCTCGGTAGCTCTAATTCACCTGAAAAATAGCTGTTCCCCTTAAGGAGGGACAGGGTTGCATCGCTGGACCGAAGCAAAACTGGGTTGGAATCTATTGGGTCGCTCCAACCTTACTTTATACAGTTTCCGTACGTCTTTCTATGCAGGACTCCCAGCAGTCCCTCACTTCTTCCCTAGTTCGGTCTCGCCCTCCTTCGTTCTGTCAAATCACTGGGTGCCAAACCTCTCAGCCCATGGAAGCTGATGCTTCGTGACGGACTCAATCTCTACGGCGTAAGTCCATTTTCAGTGTCGACTTGAAAAATTCTGACATGTTATTCTCAGGCTATCTGGATTGTCAACATGGTCAACATGCTCTTTTGGTTTATTATGACGCCCACAGGACCAGAAGACCCAATCAAGACCATCGTCACTAGCATGGCTGCCGTTCTCACAACTTCAATGACTCTCCGCATCATTCTTTCCGTGCGGGGAAAACTCGATTACGGAGGTTCATTTGCTCTTTCTGGCAACACCTCTGTCTCCCACACTTCCCGCAGTGCCAATGTCATCTCTGGACGTTCCGGAGTGCAGACCACCAACCTTTCCATTCATCCTCAAAACATTGATCTCAATGACATGCGCTCTAAGCCTGAGGCTGACTGGGTCGCTAAGCCAGAACAGGATTGGGCTGACAACAAGAGTAGTGTCAACGACCCCGAGGTCAAGCCTACCGTCCTTGATACCCCCCCAGCAAACCCCGGAGTCAAGATCACAATCGATACCGAAGTTGACTACGATAAGGCTCCATATCGCCATGTCGGTCAAGCCCACTAGGGGTCTCTATACCTGCGTTGGTAGGGTGAAGTTAAGGTGGAAGGTTGCGAGCTCCCACTTGATACTACATCAAGAAGGGACATAAACGCCCGACGCCTGTATACCATCCCTCACGTCAATTCCCCATTCCATCAGAGCTTAATCTCAGACCATTCATTCTTGTATGTCAATGTGCTTTGCTGATCTATTCCCCCCTTGTTTTTGATTATTTCCGTACGAATTCCCCATGCCACACCCCGAATATCCCCCCTCCCCGTCTGCTCTTGTTCGTCTGATACACTGGGGCTTGATGGTAACTAATGTGTACCAATAAATTTATATTCTGTGGAGCCTGTCCCCTGCGCCGGTCTCGCGATCATGATGTACATCTGATTTTTATGAGAACCGTGTGATAAGGAAGTTGGTGTCATGGCTCACTCAGAACATTATTCCCCCGTCGCGCCGTGACCGTACCTCAACAGTATCTTATACTTCGCTGTGGTCAGGCGGCTTACAACACTCGGTCGGATTAGACTTAGCTTCGTTACTTGCCCTAGTCGCTTGCGGGCGAGCACAGCCATAGTCCTGACCTTCCAGAAGACAGAAGATGGCTATATTTAGATCGATCACGTATCACATCATCAAGATGATGATCATTGTGGACTTCGGTATCCCGCATTGGCCGCAGTGAGCGTTCATGAATGTTCGCACAGCTTTCATCTTGATGACTTGCCTTGATGGTGTTTCAGTTGCTGTGAACCTTTGTTGTAGATGTCCGAGCACACCACCCAAGGGAAGTACTACACGTTTCTGAAGATAGCTAGGCCACCCCCTCCTGACGGGTCGTTTCAATTATTTACGGTAGCGTTGATAGGTGGAAGCAATCTTCCGTGAGACATGGGGTCACTGGGGTGCTAATACCGCCGTGGTAAGGCGTCCACAATTATATGGTGGTTTAGTTTTGCATTAACGGGTTCTAGCCAGCCCTTTGGATGTTGAATAATCCCACCAGGCACTTTTTATAGTTTTCTCGCCGGTTGTTGGTGTTACCGCAAAAGTCCATATATAGACGGACGGCTAAGCCCTAGACAGTAAGTCCCCACTATTTTCATCAAACTAGGTGCGTTACACCGCCATATATACCGTCGCAATGATGTTTACATTGGTCCCCTAAGTTATTGATTATCATTGATAATAATGCAATCGTATTTTAGAAAGATGCCTGTGACGATACATTTAGCAACAGCAGCTCCAAGAACGGGAAACAACCTTTTGTCACAGCTGGAGCCGGGACCCAGAGGACTCTGGGCAGATCCAAAAATAAATATATGTATGTATTTCGGTTTATTCAGTACAAATCAACCATGTGGCGGACCGATCGAGCCCGATCATTCAATGTTGTTCGACCGCGTGGACTATGGGAATTCCTTGTGTTTCCAACGTGCGCTTAGGTTTGGTATAAGTCGTCAGGGGTTTTATCAAGGTGTGGGTTTGTGCGGTGGCTTTCTAGGGACTGGCGTGTAGCATACCGCGTGAGTATCCCTTCTTAGCATATTGGCCTTCTTGGCGGTGTTAACACAGTTTTCTTGGGCCTTGTTACAGGGAAGATTGAGGTGATACATTTCTATTCAAGGAAAGGGCGGACATAGAGGAGTATACCCCAGAGAAGTAATATACAAAAGAACGAGGGGTCATACGTTTTTCGACGTTGCATAGGGTTGATAACATAGCGCGGGTAGAAACCATTAAAAGAAACTAAAAGAAATAGATGAGAGGCAACTAGCAACGCGGGGCTGGTCCACTAAGGAGAAATAAAAACAGAATAATCAACCCACCAAACCATGGAAATAAATAAAAATGGTAGTAGAGAAAACCTCTAATACACAAGCAGGAAAACCATACAGGATATATACAGCAGATAGCAACATTCCTCACCGACGATCAGGGGTTTTGATCATGTAAGGTGGGAAGACAAAGCAACGAAAGCGAGACTGTAGAAACAAAAAGAAAACGATGAATTCGCTTGCAGGACTGAAGACAAAAAGTGCGAGATGAATGCAGAGAATTGTTCATGAGGATGACAATACTACATAATGCAAATGGAAAGTACGTTGCGATGTTACTGATATGTTGAACTGAAACGAGTCAATGCGGGATGAAAGGTGAGGTGAGGCTTGGTATTAAGGTTGGAGAGCCTTGAGCTCAGCGACCAGACGCTTTGGAAACGATGGATCAGAATCACATGGGTCCACAAGAGCACATTTACATACCTCAGCCTCTTTCAAAAGGGCTTCAGAGTTCATATTCTCTCCTTGTGCAGCTCCCAACTTGATGCCGTACTGAAGCAACTGCCGCATATAATAGGGATTAATTATCGTCTCGTCTGCGGCGAGTTGGGGTTTCACAGGCGCATTCAATTCGGCTGATGAACCAACGACGGCTTAGTCACAGATTATCAACTCCGAAATGAAGATAGAAACGTACATTCTTTCATTGACAACCAATTTTGCTCAAGCAATTCTGGAATTGTCCCTCGTTCCTTTGAGTTCCTTGTCAAGCATTTCTTCATACTGTCAATCACGTCATTTCGTACACGTTGCTTAAGGTGGTCAAGCTTCGTTGGTGGCGAGAGTTGGTCACCGTTCGGGTTCTTTGACGCAGGAAGGGTGGGAATGGAATATTCTGGGAACTCGATGACATGACTGTGGTCAGGAATGGCCCTCATCTTTTGGAGGAAGGGCAAGTGCTGGAACGGAGGCTGACCGTAAACCATTTGATAGAGGATGACACCTAATGACCACACATCGGATGGTCTTCCAACTTTGAGGCGACGCATACCGTCAGGCAGCTCAATAGCTTCCGGACTCATGTAATTGATCGTGCCGACCTAAGACAGTATTGAGCACTTTGTCACGAAGGGGTATGTGCACACCCACCTGATGGTCCCTCTGAATGTTAGTGGTATCGTTCGCGATGGCATTTGCAATACCGAAATCGATTAGCTTGAGCTGCCCACGAACGAGAACAAAGTTCGCAGGTTTAAGGTCGGAGTGCACGATCTTCTCTTCATGAATTACATGTACGGCTTGCAGCATCTGCAATTCACCGTCAGCCAAAAACCTCCTTTATATAATTGGGTGCATACCTGCTGCCAGTAATACGCAACCCAGACCATATTCAACGGGTGTTTCATCTGATCCTGCAACAGCCTTGCCAAGTCAATCTCTCCGCATTCCATCACCAATAACAGGTGCCCTTTGCTCCCCCCAGGTCCCGCCCGAACCTCGCTATCAATTAATCGGATAATCCTGCTATTTCCCTCTAACCTCTTCAACAAGGCGATTTCATTCATATATCCAGCCATCATCTCATTGTCTGTCCTATCCAGTGAGACGCGCTTAATAGCGTAGAGCTCATTGTTATGGCTCATTACTCTGAAAACGCGAGACGATCCTCCCTTTCCAATCATATCAAGCCGAGCATAGGCTTTTTTATTGACTACAATATGGCGAGGTGATTGCATGGGAGGAGGGGGGGCATGGCCAGCGTTCGATTGTGCAAGGCTGGGCTGGGCGGGTGCTATGGTAGGCTGGGGTGTTGGAGCAGACGAAGGTTGGCCGATAATGGGCTGTGTCGAGTATGCCGGGGGAGGAGGAGATGGCTGAGAGGTCGTCACAGGTTGGGCCTGCGACCTTCGTTCACGTTCACGCTCGCTGTGGTATTCCTCTTCACGCTCACTAGCAGCCCACGTCTTTCCGGAAGTAGGGAGCGAAGTACCTGCACCGACCAGATTACTGGTAGTAGGAAGATCGGGCGCTGTAGGACTGCGGCGATGTCTCGCGTAATCTTTGCCAGTCGATGGAGCAGGCCGACTGGTGGGAGGTGACAGACGGCCCTTGGTGCCAGACGGAGAGACTCGACCCTTCGGTGAAACACGAGTCTGTAGTCGTGAGTTTGGAGAGACTCTGCCTTGCGAGTTCCGTGTTGACGATGGCGAGGCGCGTCCTTGACCCGACTTCGAGGGTATCCGAGATAAGTGATCCACGACCGTCGGGGAGCCCACAGATGAAGGAATTACACTTTTGAGCGTATCTGACTCTTGTCGGCGGTGGCCATGAGCTAGGCGAGCCTGATGTATACCGAGGTGTGTCGGTGAGGGCGTTTGACGCGGCTGAGTTTCTAGTTCGCGACGTTCAATTTCATGTTCTCGTATGTATTCTGGCGCACTTTAGTCTCAAGAGATCGAGACTGAGCGCGTTGCGAACTCACTTTCACAATCACTGAGAATTTCTGCTTCCTGCTGCTCCCTCGTGACGCGCCTTGCACCATCTGTATTCTCTGTGATCGTGCTCATCCCTAAGTGAAGAAGTCAACACCCTTTCCAGATGGATTGGTTGGTTTATATTCACCTAAGCTTGTGCCAGGCCGCGAGTGGCCATTCACATACTGTTGTTGCACTTGTAGCTGATAATCGTCATGAGCTGTACGAAGGATACCATAAGTTATGTCCCTCAACAACAAGATCTCTGGACGTACCTAATGCATCACTGAAGCTGGCTGATCGTCTCGGCCGATTACTCGACGACTGATGAAACGAGCTAGCTGCTGCAACAGTCCCTACGACTAGGTGCTTCTGCCTTCCAAACATACTGGAAGTTGCGGAAGAAGGAATTGGAATATTGGTAGGGTCAACCTCTGCATCCTCTCCCAAATCGCTCTCTGTGTTACTTTGGGCAATTCCTGTCGGCGAATTTCTGTCCGAGTGGTTTGGGGGAGCAGACGTGGGCCCATATTCGTTCTCGCTGGCATCGGTGTCATGGTATCGGTCAAGTGCAGAACTGGAGTACTTGGATGATGTTGAAATCGCCTTGAGCATCCGCCCCGGACGATTAGGTGCAGATGCCACCTGACGCGCGTGTGAAGCACGTTGTGAGCTATCTGTCGGAGGTCTGCTGCTGCTCGAGTACGTCGTGCGCAATGCCGGGCGCGCAGACGACCGCGAAGTCAATGAAGGAGAAAGTCGTCGCTTTCCGGATTGGTATGGGTTTTCATCAGATTCACTAATGTTTTCCTTGTCGTCCTGGTAAGGATAGGACTGAGAATCCAGGGCTTGCCTTGGGCGGGATGACGTTGCCACAGGCTCAGAAATGTCGTCCAGAGTTATTCTGCGAGGTGCAGTGCGAGGTTTCGCTGCTGATGATGCAGTTGGTGCTGCATATGGAGGTGGGTTTGATAATAGCGGACCTGATGCGACACGACTGAACGAACGAGCTGGCCGTTCAGGGTTGTCTAATGCAAGGCTAGATACCGTTTCTAGGACTGAATGAGCACTTTCTGAGCGCGAAAGTGGTGTACGTCCGATTGGAGAATTGAGAGAGATAGGGGATGGAGGTTTCTTCAGGTCCCTTGGTTCAATTGCATCGTCGGGCGGTGTGGGAGGTGTATACGTCTGAGGTGAAGACTTCGCGGAACCTTTCGATATCCTGTGCATGTTACCATCCCCACCGAGGACATAGTCGAAGGAGAGATCCTCGATGTACGAATCGTCGGATGGTGGTGTTGCGGATTTCCGTGTGGTCGTTGCCGTACCAGTCCGCAAGTCGACTGGCGTTCGTGGCGGCGATGCCGAAGGACTTATTGAAGCCATACTTCTGGTATTAAGGCGCGAACGAAACGAAAAGAAGAAAAGGGAAGAGCGAAATATGAACGTCGGCGTCAACGTCGTCGAACAAATCACAACACGAACCAACACCACGATGTTGCCGGGACCCGGTGCACCTCTCCCGACATCACCGAATAATACCGAGAATGGCGCGCATTGCCGTGGGGCCCCTCTACTTAAGGTGCTTTCTCGGAGCTTCGCGCCTGGGGTCTTACCACGTTGCAGCAACGCGATCACGAGACCAGTCGCGTCCTAAAACTAGTAACGGCATACCAGCGCCTCACTTTGCAAATCAGAAAACAATCAGGGCTGGATAACGCCTGAAAATGGTAACGGAGCTGTAGTCAGTAGCAATCCAGACCAAGTAGCGCAGGGTACACCCACTTACCTAGCTGCCGATGACACAGAGGTATAGTTCCCGATTAAGTTTTTTGGGCTCGGAACTCCTGATATTAGAAGGCTGAAGCGCTGAAAGTTCACCATATTAGATGTACTTTAGCGAGGAATATCGTAGAATTTCGCAATACTTATCTACACTGTCTAAACAATACTCAGAGACTATGTATCAAGGCCGTGCTATGCGTTCTAATAAGGATAGGCCAATGCTCGGAGTCTATAGCTTAGCCTTAGACACAGGACATTGCTGTTGAACACTGACAACAGAAGCAAGGTGAGAAACGACGCCCTCAACTTCACGCTCCAGCCTCCTCAAAAGCTCCTCGCATGTAGGGATATCATTGATCAACCCAGCAGCAATACCCGCCGACCAGATTCCATAATCGGGATCGCCAAGCTCATAAACTTGACGCCCACGGCTTCCAGCAACCAGATCCTTAACATCCTCAAATTTCGCGCCTCCAGGCTGTCTTTCGATCCTGACAACCTCCATAGAAACTTTGTTCTTGTACACGCGAGCGGTGTTGTGGAGAGTCCTGAAAATGTGGATCGTGTCACGCTCGGTGGACGCGACAATCTTGTCTTTGATATTCTGGTGGATAGGGCTAAATGCTAATCTTAATTTCAAGACGGATCAATAGAAATGACACACTAACCTCTCAATTGTACACATGAAGCGAGTTCCTGTCACAATACGTTTTGACACAATGCCATGTAACAAGTAAGAGTCGTGGTATTGCCCATAGTAACGAGTTCCACATACCCATATTCACTCCCTGGAGAGACCTGTTAGTCGTACATTTACAGTGCTAAGAGGCGTGCCACTTACAGCGGCTCCTAATGCGAGGGATGCAGCAAAGCCGCGAGCGTCGGCAATGCCTCCCGAGGCTAAGTAAGGTACCTTCAACTCTTGAGCGGCTCTTGCGAGCTTGTGGCATCTGGTGTGAGATGGCTAGTTCTAAATGTGTTTGACAGTTACGTACCAAAACAAGTCCACCGATGTCATCCTCTCCAGGGTGCCCAGCGCCTGTGCGACGGCGTCAAGATGTACTTGAATTACATTATAAGATGAACCTTACATTCGAAGCCATCGATACTGAGGATATCAACGCCGAGCCTTTCAGCGCTCTGATATTGACATCAGCGTAGGCACTGGTCGCTGGTGCAGTTTCGTACCTTTGCATGTCGAATTGTAGTGCATTTGTGGACTACTATGCAGCCGTTCTCTTTGAAATACTTGATAAGTGGTCCAGCTATATGTCACAGCTCATTAGTTGGGCATGCTACAGAAAAAGGACGAGGCTACTGCTCACGATTGTTTCCTGCTGTTTCGAAGATCCGTACACCTTCCTCGACAGCGGCTTTTGCGTAACCTGCGTAGTCGGGCGGATTAATGCTCGGGAGTAGGGTAATGTTCACGCCAAAGGGTTTCGATGTGAGCTTTTGAGTTTCACGAATAGCCTGACGGAGGGCGTCGGGTGAAGGTTGGGTCAAGGCAGTGAGTATACCTAAAGCATAATGAGCTCCGAAGATGATGGCTACATGTAATGTGAGCTTACCAAGCCCTCCCGCTTGGGACACAGCGGCTGCTAGTCTCGGAACGCCAACCCTGCAGACAGTAAGACAAGATAGTTTGCGTCGAATATGAAACACCTAATACCATTGCATTCCACCCTGTACAACAGGTCTACGAACTGTAAGTATAATCTTCTTAGCTAGGTAGCCTAAGAGGATACTCACACCCGGATCCCAAGTAATTTGGTTACCGGTGTAACAATTGGCATCCTGGAAGTTCTAGGAAAATGTAGCTCAAAGTGTTCCTGTGACGAAGATAAGTTGTGCAGCGACCGGGCCTGGGAACGCTGAGTGTCCTTTGCTAACGAAAGTGGGCGATCCGCGACCGAAGTTTGAGCTGAGGGATCCTGGTAGTCGAGGTTTAGACGTAAAATAGTCCAAGGTGTGGCAAGGTATGAGCTGGTATGGTGGTGAGAACGCACTGGGACTGGTATTGGTACATAGCGCACGATAGCCACCGGCCCCGGCGAGCGCTGATCAAAGAATGTGATTTTTTTGTGAGAGCCACGTGATGATCGGCAAATTCAATCGAGAGTACCTGTGCGGTGCCAAGAGCTTGAGACAAGTTCAACTTCATCTGAGTTCTGGTTCATGCATCGGATCTCGCATTCGGTCAAACTACCGCTTCAACAGGCCATATATACAACCGAACTAATCCCTCTCTTGCTCTGTCTCTGCCGTTGGTGCTTCCGCCTCTACTGAAGCAGCAGCTTTGCTAGCTTCAACTTCAGCTTTTCCCGAGTTCACACCTTCCAACCACTTCTCGACGAATTTCGTATGTGCACCGTAGTTCATGGTACCTTCGAGTGCATCCCTGTTAACGGAGCCATTAACCAGAGTTCAGTATGATACGTCCGTGATGAGCGCACCTCACGATCCCCTTCTGGTCGATCACAAAAGTCACACGAGCGACCTGGACGATCCCCCACATCCCTCTCCCAATACCATACAATTGGAAGATATCCTTCGACTCATCACTCAAAACCGGGTACTGAAGATATCTCGAGAGTTAGTTGGCCAAGAACTACATGGTGTCAGACCCACTGTTAGTTTCTCTTTCTCGACGAATGTCTTCTGTTTCTCGACTGGATCGGGGCTTATGCCGATAATTTGCACCTTGTCCGGAGAGAAGCCTACTTTCTCTATCAGGAGCGACCGATTCAGCTCTACGTGTTCCAAGGAAATCGGAGACAACTGACCACGTATGGCATCCCGAAATTGGCAGGCTTGTCTTGTACAACCATATGACCCTGTATGGGAATAATCACAGAGTTGGTGAGGATACCCGATTATCTTCTAAGAGATATTTATGCTGACCAGACTCTGGGTAGAAGAATATCGCGAGCGGGAGGCCGGTCTCGCCGGGCTTGACATCATAATCTTCACCGTCATAGTTCTTAAGCTTAAAGGGAGGGGCCGCTTTCCCAATCAGTGCCTTGTAACCCGACATATTGCTGTTTCTGTTATAATCAACGGACGAAAGTGGCCCTCAAGAGTCTAAGCGAAGTGCAGGGGAGTGCAAAGACAGTGTGAGTGTAGTCATGACACCATTATCTGTATTTATACCTATTGAATTGATGGCTCCAGGCTCTAGGCCCATATTGACAATTATAGGTCTCAGTTTCCCCAGGAGAAATACATTATTTGGGCATAGCTCAGTTATCATACATCGGTGCACAGCTTCGCGGAAAACATACTGCAATCGTCGAACTCAAGAATACAAGTGCCAAACCCGTCGAAGACCGCTCACGGTACCTGGTGCATACATTATTGCCCCTCCCCAACCCCCGTCAATTTTGGTGTCTTCACCACACTCACTGTTCGCTTTCCTCGCCGATTTCAATGATGTCGCTATCGTATGGTGTCGCCATCGTAGAGGGTTGCCTCTCCGTTTTTCCTTCCCACAGAAACCTCCTGATCGCCTCCCTGTATACACACCTTGGTTTCATTCGAATTCAATACGCGCATCGCCTTGGAGTGCCCTGGTCTTCGACTCAGGAAATACAATTCCACATCACACCGAACTCCCGGAATCCTGGGAGGGCTACGTCATGATCCATTACGCCCAACCCGAATCCGAAGATTGTTATGGGCGAGAGAGGAGGGCCCCTTCTGGGTTGGAGGAGTTGCAGCGCCACCTCGTTGTAACCGTCCGCAAGAGCAGTGATACATCCCCCAAGAAAGCAGCACTTCCAATTCCGCTCCACCCACTGTTGCATACTGTCAATTTACAACCGGGACAGCTGTCGAAAGCTGTCTCTTGTGTGTTCATATCGGATAAGATTCTTGGTAACCTGGCTAGGACGTATTTCTCGATTTCGTCCTACTCCTGTGGCGTCAACGTTCCCGTCTCGGTTTCCAGGAAATTTTCGGTGCGGGATTTCAGCATGCACATCGGGTGGCCATGCCGTTGGAAAAGGGTTCTAATCCTCCTATTCTCGAGCTTGGTTTTATTTCGGCTTATGGAGATGGTAGCATGCCCAAACTCGGGGAGCTAGCTAAGGTGGAATTCAAATACGCTCACGGAAACATTGCGTGTTGGAGGCGGCTGGGCACCAGAGAGTTCCGATTTGGGTGGAGGGTCACCAATCTCCATCCTACGTTTTGTCTTGGTCGGCCGGAGTGCATCAAGTTTGGCAAAGCCACTAACCGTTGTTGTCATTATTTTCTTCCTCGCGGAAAACGATGTCTATGTCAAGAATTGGGACACTTTTCCATTATAACGATCTTGCCCTCATCCGACGGGTTGTCACCATTCCTCCTTCCCTTCCCTCGTAACAATCGCCCAACTCTATAGCTCCATCGCACCAGGACACATCGTACGCCACCGTTAAAACACTTGTAAGATGTGGCGCGGTGTTTCCGCACCCCAGGATTATTCTTTGACCATGGGTTTCCATGGGAAATGAGAGATGTAAGCAAAGGAGGACTAGGCACGTGGATCAAAACTGCGTCAAAAGCTCAACTAGGATTCGGGGGGAGTGAATTGGACAAGAGGTTGGGCTGAATACCAGGGCTATACTTCGCTACACACGTTATCGGCTGACGATCAGATGTGAAATGGGGCGAGGGCGGGGCGGTTTGGACAATGGAAATACAATTGGCCTCCTTGATTACTATGGGTGGGCGTCTGTTTGTTGTGCCTTCTCGAGTCGCACTGAACACGGGCACCATTGGGGTTATCAGCATGTGAAACTGGTCGCCAACGTAAATGCTTTGTTGGCTGTTTGGTTTATCTTGATATCGTCGACAGGCTCAGTTGCTCTAACTGGTCATTGACGAAGGCACCAAAGATCAGCACTACTCCTCTTGGTGACTCCCGTTCGCGTCGGGTTGTTTATGGACGCAGCAACTCAATGTTCACTGGTGTTCACCTCCGTCACCCGTGAGTGACTCCGACTGTAGCCCTCCGTAGCCCCTCTTCTCACCCTCAACCTTAAATTAGTCACTTTAAACCCACCGAAACAGAGCGCTCGATATATCCTGCTCAAGCTTCTAGCTTCTTGGATATTCTTCTACGCGCGCCCAGCTCTATAACGCCCAATTCTACAAGCTCAAGCTTTGACCAGAACGCTTTAATAACTCGTCAAACCTCGGCACCAATCAGAGTTGGGAGAGGTTGTGATTTTCATGGATGACGACAAAATAGGAAAGTCGTACCAGTGCCGGGCCAAACAAACCCCCGAGGACCATACTTGTACGTGAGGGATATTTCAAGGACTATCAACATACGCCATGCCTGGAGACTGATGTTCCTATTTTTCTTCGATCCATGCCCTTGCTTTCTTGGGTATCATGGCCGCCAGGTCGTATTTTGGGCAAGGATGACAAACTTGCGTGCTCGAGTTTCCTAAGACTTGCTTCACACGACAAAGCCATCGGAGTGTGAGCCTCAATCCTGATTTTGGTATGTTTTTTTTGGAGACTGCATGTTACGGCTACCCTGATGTGATTGATGGTTTTTGACATCTAGCCTGGAAGTCCTCGTCATTGATTGGGATTACCTACTTGGTCGACTTCATCTGCTCTCAACACGTGTGACCAGTCAATACTCGTCAGTGATTGGTTCATGCGCAGGAAAGTGACCGGTTGGGTCGCTTTACCTAGCTTCTCTGCCCTCAGGACATCTGAAGACGTCAAGGCCGGCCGGAGCAGGAACGAGTTGTTGGGGCTCAAGAAGGACAGAAAAAGAATGTGATTTACTCACGGTGGGTATTTCAACGCAATCAGCGCGCCGATAGGCAGGATATGTCATTTACTAATTTAAAGATTGGCAGTGTTCCATTTCTCTGGCAAGGCGCGCAAAAACCGCGGGACACAAAGAAGAACGATCAACGATGCACCCGCCGCCATATTAGGTTAAACCTGCAAAGGGAATACATAAGTAGCCCACCTGCTGCTTTCCGTGCCTTGGAGTAATGAGTGCTGTCCAAACCCAACCGTCAACCGTCCGGCCATCCCTCTGGTCCCTCTTGACGCTCCCCATTCGCCTCTGCAACCCGCCCCCCGCTGTCGGCAAAGTCCGCTCTTTTGGTGTTACCCCACTTTTCAACGTTCGGCTCGATGACGTTCTCAATAGAAAACACCTTCCACCGTTGGGTTTGAAAGACTTTGAGGAATGGTTACTATATGTTGAGATGTGTTCGGAGAATCTGTGCGTGCATCGGCTATTCATCCTCATCAAAAACTGATCATATTATTTCCAGTTACTTTATTCTCTGGCTGCGGGAGTACCATGCTCGTTATATAGGATGGCAGAAGCAGCGAAATTCACCCCAAGACGCAGTTTTTGCATCCACGGCCGCGTCCCGCCTTGCAACATTCTACTCGCGGGCGAAGCAGACATTTTTCACCCCCAACGCTAAATACGAACTCAACCTCCCCTCTTCCCTCCTCTCTCCCTTCCAAAAACCAGATCAAGATATTCATCCGGATCCCTCTCTCTTTCGGCCTATTGAGGAGGAGACTCGACGGATGTTGGAGCAGAGTCTTAGGAGATTTATCCAGGCCCAGATGAACAATGTTGGCAACCGTCGCGTTCTCTGTGGCATCATTGCCGGCATTTTCATCATCCTCGTTGGTTTCCTCCCGCCTACTATTACCAACTTTGTGGGTAACGAGCCCCGGTGGCTCAGACTCACAGCCTACCCAGGCATGTGGCTTGGTTTAACCATTCTCTTGAGCGCACTTCATGGGGTTTGCTTGGGTGTGTATATATTCGGTGACCTTAGGCAGCTCCGCAAGTTCGAGCTCGCGAGGCCCGTTGCCCCCAAGACTCGCAACTCGGAGTCTAATCCACGCTTCCCCCTCCAGCACGTCGCCCTTCCAGCCCCTCCTTCAGCCGCGTACAATCGTTCACACCGTCACCGCCAAAAGCGGCCGGGGTCTCCTGTCTCATTTTCTGAGTTCTCCGACGCTACTCTGACAACGTATTCGCGAGAACCCCATACACTCCTGATGGCCCCTGGGTATTTTGAGATGAACCCTATTGAAGGGCCTTCCACGTCACCCATCCTACTCGAATATTGCAATCCGGAAAACGACGCGCAATGGTTACGACAACAGGAGCTTCAGAAGGAACAAGAAAGGAATATGGACCCGGAACCTCACTCTCCTGACTCATTCACGTCAACGGCCACCTTTATTGCCCCTTTCTGCTCCCCGTCGACCACTGACATATCTGGGTACTGGGACAGTGAGGAGATGCAATCAATGAACGCGCGGTGGTACCGGCTTCGCGCAATGGAAGACCTGGAGAAATTGGGCTGCGAAGCTGTCCGCAGGCAGCCCTTGGCAGAATTCGACTTTGACGGGTTGCCGCCTGCCCCTATCAGGCGGACAGGAGCCATGTCGGTGAGGAGTGGGACTACCGAGGCGCCGTCGGATTATGCCGCATGCTACCAGGAGCAGGAGACAGACGTTGAGCAGGCGAAATCGGGGTGGGATGACGAGGAACCAAGCCGGTGGCAATGGCTCTTGGATTTCGTTGACCGTGTACAGACTCGATGTAGCTTCAAGAAATGGGGCTCCGCTCCAGGAACGAACACATCCGGCCCCGTGTTCCTAGGGGGCGTACCACCCTACCTCTCTCCCTCGAATTCCTCTCGCAGGAAGCTACGCCCACATGCGACCCCAAAATCTAAATCGACACTCAGCGTCGAGACATCCACAACCGCAGGTTCAAACACAGAACGAGTGAAAAAGCGAAGTCGCCTCATGAACGCGGTACCAGCTTTCGCCGTCCCCCTTACTAAAGTGCTGAACCCTATTATCGTGAGAGGTCAGTGGGAGATTGTGGTCCGAAGTGCTGGCTTTGCCTTCATAATCTCATGGGTAGTGTGTGCTTCATTACTTGCTGTTCCCCGTCGGTAAGCCGCTCATTAGCCATCATTTATACTGGGGACCTCTCGGCGGTTGTGAACTCGATAGAGTTCCTGTCTTTCATCCTTCGATCAACTTTGCATTGTATTTTTGTCCCCACCTTCATTCAGCCATTTGCATTTTACTTGCTCTCGCTATACAGACTCTTTCCTCGCACTTGCAGCGTCCTGCTACTGTCATCATTTTTACTGCGACCACCTGCGCTTTGGACAGCTCATTGGCCAACCCACTTGTAAACATACCACTCGTTTTACATTACTCACCATTTACTTGTTAGAATTCCCTAATATGTTGAACAGTCAGAGACTTCGTCTTTTGTTTTTGTAGATATTTTTTTGGGTGTTAGTGAATTCAGATCGGATTATAGGCCTCTTTTGTAACAATTAAAATATATTATATTTCAATCTTGGTAACAGTCGAAATAAAATAAAGATATGAAGCCCAGCGTTACTCATAGTTGACAGTCCAAGCCTAAATACACTAGGGAATAGTGTGAGCGAGACCCGAACCAAACTACATAATACCACCCAGGTTCCACCGACCCATGTGTCGCACTCACCTCGGGAAGTGTAAGAACACTACACGTGTGCGCCACGCATATATCCATGCATCCATGCTTCGTTGATTACTCACATAGGACACAATTGTCTAATACAACATGTTCCTAGAGCCCTCCCAACAACGTCGTACGACTCAATGAACGATCAATTTCATTCGCAATTAAATGGTCCAAATGGTCCATGAGCGATCTAAATGCAGTGCTATGAACATATGCAAAGACCTCTATACTCCTGCGTGCTTTCATCGCCGCTAAGTCAAGCCTCACTAAAGCCTCAACCTTGTGTACCCAATACCCACCGCCACTTCTTACGCCTTGCGACAACCCTCCCATCCTTAATAGTCGTCCGTTCAAACGCTGGATGAAGTGCCACGGATCGCAAGCTATCATTATCGTGGAGAATCACAAAATCGGCTGGATCGCCGCGCGTCGGGAACAGATCCGCAGGAACGGGCACTGGAGACTGCCTTCTATGAGATTCTTGTCCGGCTAAGTTTCCTCCCTCGTCCTCGGGCATTCTGGAAGTTGCATGTTCGACGCCAAGTCCAATTGCACGCTTCGATGTCAGAGTAACTGCCTCCTAAAATAAAACATTAGAAATTGTACCCGACCACAAATACAGCTTACGATCAACGTCCTGATATCCCCCGGTGTGACTGCTTGAAAAATTACAACCCCGAAGGATACAAGACTGCTCAACGGATCCAATGTTCCCTGTGGCGTAAACGCGTTATCCACATTATTCACTGCCATCGCCACCTTGACACCATAATCCTTCTCGATGAGCGGCACGCGCAATGTACTCCTTGGAGGTCCCAGAGGATCATTCTGATGGACTCTCCCCTGAATAAACATATCCGACTGTGGCAATCCCACAAGGGTAATCGGCAAACCATTGATGGCTGCGCTTAAGGGATGCCATTCGACCGGAGAGAATAACTGCAGACGGGTCGCGTGGCCGATAGTAATTCGTGGACCAGACGGATTATAGTTTGTGGCGTGTGGTGACGGTGACTTGATCGACCAACTTTGTTGAACGCTTCCAGCGTCCACGACGTCTGGCACGATCGATCCAGGTGCACTGCCCTCGGGAGCACGGTCAGGACTGTCGAGATGATAGTATACCCTCGCTTGTGTTATGACCTCATGGATCAGGGGTTCCGCCGCTGAGTCCAAATTGTAATCAAGGTGAAAGTCGACATGACGCCACGAAATTGATTGAGACCCTGTGTAATTCATGGCCGCCTCGAGAATGAGCTTGATATTCTTCTTGGCTTGTTCCGTCGTTGGTTCAACGTAAGGTGCGGACCCTATTACAGACACTTCTTGCCTCCTCGCAGCTTCACAGAGGACGGTATAGTTTTCTCCAGGCTCGGTGTCAGAAGGGTTTCTGAATAAAGCCTCCTGAGCAAACACTACGTGCAATGATATGAAAGCGAGGCAAAGAGTGTAACTAGGAGACACACCTGCGATCTGGACGTCACATATATCCTTGTATTGAGCTTTGAGCTTCGATGCTACATCGAGGCAGGAGAACCCAACAATGGCATCAACTTCTACATGAGCTCGCATAGAGGTAACACCATTTTCCACACTCTCCTCGATCAATCGTGCTCCACGCTGGTATAAATCATCTGTGTTCATAGGAAACTTTTCTTTAGCCTTTGCTGTTACAGTCATTGCCTCTTTAAAATCCCTGTATAACCGGAGATGAGTGACTCATGTATAACTCTCGCCGGATAAGAACAAGCGTTAGTGCAAAGGAATGGAGGGGAAGGGGGTGATACTCCGCACAGGTTTCCACGAATACAAGTGATCCACATTCACTAGTGCCCAGACTTACGGCCCCGGAAACTCTTTGCTATGCCTACATAAGAGTGCACGTAGACATACCCTGTCGTAAGATCACCACATCTATCCAAGATGAAACATTTATCGAGATGAATATGAGAATGGCATAACCTAAAGCGAGGCACCAATTATGTGAGTGATCTGCGTTGTTAACAGAAAGCAACGTACGAAGGTAGCATGATCCCACCTCTAGCATCAAGAATTTGCACCCCCTCGGCCGGTAGTGAAGCTTCTTGGTCAAGACCATCAGTTCGGGACACGTCGATGACAACGCCATTAGAGCATTTCACTATCCAAGTGCCCCCATGATCGCTCCCTTCATCACTTGATTGTAGTCCAGGAGGAGGTAGGCGGACATTGGTAATCCATAATCCAGACATGTCGTTGGCCCTTGAGTGTGGTGCACCGGCTCCCAAGATATTACAATCGGCACGAATCAAATGACCCCTATCCTTGATGGCAGATAGCCTAAACAAAGATCAATCAACGCGCTGAAGAAGCACAAAACCCGGCAGATGGTACCTTCGAGTGGCGAACAACGAAACAAGTTCTGATGTAAGTGATGCACACTCAAAATATACTATGAACAAAACAAACAAGCAACGATAAGGCAATACGAGCGATATGAGCGTTGAGGAGAGGTTGCGATAGGGGAAAGAGTGGGAACTCAACAATGACGCTACACCAGCACGCGGTCCTCCGCGACCCAAACTTGCTATCATTTCTCCCGGGGGGCGTGCGTGCGGGACGGACCTTCCGGGCCTGTCAATGGTCCTACCACATGATACATGAGCGGCGGTTGTTTCCAAGGTCAGCCTTCTCGCCTCTTTGTTATTAAAACTTTTATTAAGGTTCCTTAGGAATCTTCGTAACCGGAACCGGCGTACGTAGGCCCCAGTATGCTTCGGATGGTGTGCTTGCGAAGGAAGTCCAATGGCATTGTCGGTATTTGCAGGCGTGAGGCGTCTCTCCCCACGTAAGAGCCTATATTAATGAAGATCCTGGGGAAATTTCCTTTTGAAACAGCCTTCCAGTGCTTCGCTGCCAGAGCCCACAGAGGAAAGCTCGTGTCCATCGGGAACGCCCCATGTTCATATCGAACATCTGTCAATAATTTGGGGTGTGTTTCTCGGCTCTGCCAAATCGATGCCACGTCCTAAAAGCTTTGCTGGTCTTTCTGGCACTTCATTAGCGCCCAGTTTATTAGGAAAAGCAAAAATGAATGGGGATTAATATTGAATGAACAATGAGCACCAACATCTTGAGCTTTGAGCTTTGCAGGACAGTAACTTCACTGATTGATATGAGTGGGGCAAGCCAAAGAAGGAGAATGGTAGTAATGAAGCCAAAACGGCGATTCCGCGGGCTAGCCTCCACGGTGGTGGATCGTTTCCCGACAGCGTCGTACGGCTACCACCGCGACCAACCAGCCCTGCGGGTCTCACCCACGTCTACGAGTCCTCCGGTGTTTGTTAATATATTGAGAACTATTAACGTCTATGTAAGGCAAGTTGAACACGGAAATTTGGCGTTGGAGATGAATGCCAAACGAAATAAGGAAAAAAGCCTTACCCGCCGCAGTTACCAGTAGGTCCCCTTTATGAAATACTACCGGCACCGACTTTGGACCTCGCTTGTGGCCCCGGGCCTCGCGATAGTAGTGCTGACGACTCGGCACGAAGCAGCCTCGTTACAGGACAAGCTAACGTCCTAACACTTGGGCGTGTCAATGGCTGCCATGGCAGATGTTCGGCACTGGACATCGTGATCTTCATATGTGGCGCGATAACAGCGGTCCTGAGTACTAGTATGAATAGCGGAGTAGCGTC
Source organism: Macrolepiota fuliginosa MF-IS2 (assembly GCA_015584085.1). Lineage (NCBI taxonomy): Eukaryota > Fungi > Basidiomycota > Agaricomycetes > Agaricales > Agaricaceae > Macrolepiota > Macrolepiota fuliginosa. Next base: position 95,182 of record MU151052.1, on the reverse strand, counting down.
TCGCGTTTTGCCTTCTTGAAATGAAATTCTTGAATAAATTCGTACTGGAGCTAGAAGCTGTTAAAGACCCACCATAGCACATGAGTGTTCTCTATGTCAGTGCAACATTGGAAATTTATGAGCATTATTCCGGGTGCATTAGGTGGCATTGTTACTTGACAAGAGGCGCAGATGAATGATGAATGATTTTTTTGCGTATATTGAAGCTTGAGGCTCAAAGATGAAGGCAGGTGCGTGATATGAAGTCTGAGAGGGAATAAGTGAAATCGTTATACATAGTTGTGGAAACAAATATTAATCAGCTAGCATCTCGAAAATGAAATCGCAAGGATTTATTCTGGCCTTAAACCCACTCCACCACCACCGCGGGCCCGCATCGTCTCGTAAAGGGGCAACCAACAGTTAATATCTCGCCTTCCTTTGTCACTAATAAAGTAGATTGAATGTCCATCTAGACGCTAACATTATCGTCACGGCGCCAAGCCAATCATGGGCATTCCAACTTTTCATGAATACAATCCGCTAAATGAAACCAGATGAGCACAGTGCGAGTCGGAGCTACTTAGAAAGGGGCCAAGCCCTCAAGTGCTATATGGTACCCATCATCTACCTTACGAACCTGGCGGGCCCGTTTTCATTCAACGAGGTCCACTAGAGACCTTGAGATCTCCCTGCCGTCACTCAGCCCCCATCATATCGGAAGCTCATGAAGGATCGCTTGGGTTTGGGAACAAGAACTCGAATTACGATGAACGATTAGCCAACTAATACATACTACGTACAAGGGTGGATGCCCAGTGTCGAGGACGATGTACCAAATTTATAAGCTGAAGTCTAAGTAGCAAACGGTGTGGTCCGTAATCTGTTCCATGTGGCGCTTCCTGATAGTACATCCGGAAAAATACTGGCGTCGTCCATATCTCCTAAGTGTCAAAATTCCCGAGACGAAGGTGCACAGCCGGCTGGGCGGGCGTTGACATTTCATCGCTCAAGAGCAGAGCCGAGGGAAGCTGAAAAGAGGTCGCAAAAATCCAGTTTCCATCGCTCGGTAGAAAATCGAAAGGGTATTCCGCTTGATAAACGTTAAAAAACACGAAGTTGGGGGTATTGCGTCATGCATAATAAGAAATATTCAAGAGAGAGCCGATAACACGTCGGCTGGGGAGAGAAAAACCTAGATCACATCGCAGAAAGTTCAAATGTAAAGCAGGGCCAAGTGCGCACGCCAGCGTACCTGACTACAGCACGGCCTGGATGAACTCCTCTTTCTCGTATAGAGGGAGGTAGGCGTTGAAATGAACAGTCACCAACAGCGAAATCTTGTCCACCAGCGACTGCACCTCCTCCGTCAGCATCTCCAGCCCATTCCCCCTACCCTCCTGGATCTGGTTCGTTTCGAGAAGCGGTGGAGGCGGGAACCTCGGCAGCACCACTCCTTGGCAATCTCGCGACGACTCGACCGTCTCACCACAGCCTTCAATTTCCTGTCCCATCATCCTCTCTAATGCAGCCTCGGCGCGCGCTGGATACACATCAGCTAGAACCTTCTCAAAAACGACGTTCTTCAGCCGCCCATGAAGTAATTTCCTGAGCGAAGAATCAAGCTTCATGTTAGTGATGACCCATTTTCGCGCGACCGAGACGGTGCGCTCATCAGGTACATCATCAGTCCCACCAGATAGCGATCCCGTTTCCGCTGGTTTCGAATTACGTTGGGCACTGGTAGCTCGACGCGCAACCTGGAGCACAATGTCATCTATCGCGCCCTTGAGCTTATCAGTCACTTGGTTTTGATTAGATCCAGTGGACGGAGAGACGTCTGCAGAGGTATCTGTATCTTTGAAGAAGCAGGTGCCGAGACTTCTGGGCCCGATCGCGCGGATTTCCCGTTTCAGAATTACGGCGAACTCGTCCATCCGTTCCTTCTGATACTTGCCAGGGCCTGAGCACGAAGCGAGTTGTCGGTAAAGCAAGAGGAACATCCACAGAGCCACAGCGTCGGTTGTCTCGGAAGTGTGAGTCTGTATACGTCCTTGATCGAGATATAGCGTTTCGGGAAAGGATGGAAATGGAGGATTTAGCGCGGGTAAGCGGTGGGGAATCGCGGAAGGAGACGAAGGTGAAGGAGGGTTGAATACCATATCCACGATGCTTCGCACCACGGAAATGTATAGCTGGTGCTTCTGGCCGAGTGAAGTATAGCGCAAGCCTTGAGGCTGCAATGGGTGTTTAATCGGCTCAGGTTGCGATACAATCGTGCTGTGCGCAAACCGGAGCCATTCTTTGGTGACCGGCAGAGAGGGGTCAATACTACGGCGACTCCTCAGCATCTTCCGCTCAAAAGAGCCGGAACTGTACACGAGGAAGGGTCGTAAAGTTTGCATTTGGTGATTCGCAATGTCCTACACGTAAAAATAAAATGACATTTCTATTTGCATAGAGTAAGAAAACACACTTACCAATTTCATGAGTTCTAGAATTTCCAAACAATTCCGGAGCACCTTTACGGCATCTCTTGTTGTTGTATTGCAGCCTGAACCGCATGCCTTGGCTGCTTCTACCATGCTGTCAACGGCATAATCTCGCATTGGAGCACAGTGAGCCTTGAGCGTCGCCCCTATCACCTGAAATAAACCAGAAGGATCGAAGACGCCGTGTTTGAGCTCTTGCTCGATGAGTTCGGGGTCAAAGAGAGAACGTATGTGCTTCGCCTGTTCCGTGTGCTCCTGGATTGGGGCGTGAAGGAAATCTGGGTTCACGTAGGGCCCAGAGAGCCTAGAAAGCGGCTGTATCACGTGAAGTAAAACCTCGAGAAATTCGTTAAGCAAGGCGTGGAGGCGGGGAGGAGTGCGAACTGTAATGAGAGCCGGAGAGAGAGGGAAAGCGAGAGGAGAATCGGTGGGGAGGGGAACATGGTCACAGACACAGACGGTAGGAACATACTTCCGACTGGATGCATCATAAGAAACACAGGTGCAATTAGACTCGATTTCCCGAGACACCGCTTCCCAGTAGCGATCGACGTAATCTTTTTTCCGACGATAGCCTGCGGGTCTAAACTGTAGGCCAGAGTCGAACAAGATGTCATGTCCTATACATGGGCAGGATATTGAGTATGGCAAGGGCTCAGAGGTCCGAGTTGAGACGCACGTAATGGAGTGTTGTGCATAATTTCATTGAAGTCCAAATCCTTGAGTGTTTGCCGATTGATCGGGGCTATCAGCGGTGGTATGTGAAGGGACGCAACGTCTAGCGTGGCGGCAGATACTGACGGGGCCTCGTCGGGAATATGAAGCGGCAGCTGCGGAGATTGCAGGAGGACAGCCCCAGGATGGAGAGAGAGGTTCATGTCCTCGCCTTCAGTGTCCATTCGGTCAATAGCCGGGTCCGAGAGTCCAAGGGACGTCGGCGAGGTGGGTGAAGGCGGCTGCTCATGAATGGAATGTTGTTCACGAACAGGCTTGGAACACTTGAGAGGAAAGGGAGGAGTGAGGCGCGAGGGGGACGTGATGGGTGTTGAGACTTGGGGCGAGGATGGCGAATTCCAAAGAGCCGGCCCAGAGTCGCGCGACAGCCAAGAGAGGCGTGGAGCCTTTGCAGGACGCGCAGCGTTTTCCTTGTCGCAGTTTTGTCTGACATTCTTTGGCTTGTCGTCGCTGTCGTCGTCCTGACGAGACTTGCGTTTGCGGTGGTTCAAAGAAAACTCATGGGCGATATCATCCATATGGGGTCGGAGGAGGGGAGAGTGGTACGGAAAAAAAGACGGATAGAAAAGGGGAAGGGGCTATATAAGTAAGGGGCGAGGAGGAACACATGGCTTGTGAGTGTTGTGTGCAGACAGACAACGTTACAGGCTCTCTCAGGCCCATCGCCCCCTTGAAAACCGGGTCCGTAGTTGTCCACACGCGCTCCCCACGCTGCAATTCAGCCAGTGCAGCAAAATAACCACAATTCCCCGATTACTCGACCCCTCGAGGCTGGCATGTCGGTCGTTGAGTGTGCGGAGATGATCGTGTACGTCCGAGCGACAGATCTGCACTTGGCCCTGTCACCAGATCCATCACCCTTCTCCGCGGCATCCTCATGACGTTCATCCATCACTCTTATCGCTAGATACTTCCTATTGTCATTATCCTTCATTTATTTCCTCTCCACCATGGTCCTTTCTCTCTCACGATTCTGGCCTCGTGCCGTAAGCCTAACACCAGTCTTTTTTTCAATACCGCTACTCGGGAAAAGAACCCCAGAGAAATATCCGACGATTCCTTTCTAAAGTAGTAAGCCGGGCCCGACGCCTTGATCTTCTACGCGTCGTGTCTAAAATACACTGCAAAGACCCACTTCTGGTGCATACCAATTGATACGGCTGCCAACAATTTTGCACCAACCCCACCCCACCAGAATCCAGAGGCCGCCAACACCCCTCGTGTTGATGCCAAAAACAGACTCCATGGGTCAGCCAATTTCAAAATTAAACAAACAAAAAAAAACACACCCTTCTCTTCTTTCAAGCTCCGAATATACAAAAGCGACGCCCATTCCTGGTCCCCAAAAACAAAGTTACATAGTGGATATAAGGCCTCGCGCTCGGCTAGGGGTCTCTTTGACGCGAACTCAACGGCCAATAAAACACGCGTCCCATCCCCATCTAGTGCCAACACTGAAAATGTTCGCGGGTAGACCATTCTGGTAAGACCTCACCTTGCTTCCAGTCCCATCAGATACCACTGTCAAACAGCTAGCACATCATATCGAGATTTGCTTTCAACACCCCCAAACAGGCCCTGCTTAAATTAACTACCTGAACCACATTGCTGCCCAAATACCAGCCCATTCTCATATACATAAAATGAGCAGCCGCCATCCATCTCCATTGAGCTCCTTGAGGTGGCCAGTTGCACCGCAGAGAACATATCTGGGGGTTGACGGCGTGCTCGTGCCAAAAGCTTAACTCAGGGGAAAGCATATGGTCTAGGCGCCCTTATAATCACAGGGCTAGCAGCGCCATTCTTCATCCCGTAAGACAGCCCCCAACCCCTTCCCAAGCTATTGTTATTCCCGACCACCTGGCTTCATCTAGTCCCAATATGCTGAAACGTCTTGTTCTTGAAGTGATTCCGAAACTCTAGTTTGTCAAGAGGTCGAAACTATTGGTCTCTGGACCATCACACTGATCAAAGGAATTTAGCTCTTTCATTTCCGGAACGACAAAAATACCCACAAGAACCCACAGATCACCCCCATACTCCAGCAACGCTGTACCCTAAATGGCCAGAGCACCAAGGCAGGGGCCATGCCTCAGCCGTGCACAATATGGGCGCAGTTCACGCAATTCCACACCCAAGCAATGGGGTCTAACGATAACCACTATAGCAACCCGTGCGCCACTCAATATTGAAAGGCCCCTAATGGTGAAACCTAACACTGAAACTCGAATCAAGGGTTCAAAAGTGTGCAGGGGAAGGAAATATGACATTGATTATAACAGTCAAAACAAGCCGGACGGGTAATTACATTACACAGAGTACGGAGCTTCATACAAGTGGCCCATCTATGCATCAACTAACTTGTCCTCCTGCCGCGCGGTGCTCTCGCTGAACTCGGCACCGGAGGTGGGTTTCCTCGCGGCCTTGCGGCCGTAGAATTCTGCGATAATCTTGGGATTGATCCGATTAAGCTGTTCTTTGGGGAAAATACGAAGCAGCGACCAAGCGAGATCCAGCGACTCGAAGATTGTCCGTGACTCATATGCACCTGCAGGCAAGTGGAGAGTGTCGATCGTATTAGCGGCGTTGCATGATACAGGAAGCAGAACGTGGATCATTACCTTGGCCGACGAATTGCCGTTCAAACTTATCAAGGAACTCCAAAGCCAGTTTATCTTCAGGCGACAGTGCCTCCTCACCAACAACTGCCTTCATGGAAGCAGCGTCTCGGCCGATGGCGTATTTCGCATACTGATGGTGTAAGGCGAGGTCAGTAATATTTCCAAGGGTGCACCGCACAGGTCGGATACCGCACGGTACACCATTGAAAAGGACCAGAAACCTACCAGCTGGTTTGATACATCGCCATGATCCTTCCTTGTCAATTTCTCGCCAATAGCGCTCTTCATAAGACGGGACAGGGAAGGGAGTACGTTGATGGGCGGGTAAATCTGTCGGTTGTGCAGCTGGCGGTCAACGAAGATTTGTCCCTCGGTAATGTATCCCGTAAGATCAGGAATGGGGTGGGTAATATCTGGATTCAGAGGTACACGCGATGCTGTGAGCTAATCAATGAATATAAGTAAGGCAAGGCTTCTTACCGTCGTTAGGCATAGTAAGAATGGGTATCTGAGTGATGGACCCGTTCCGACCCTCCACACGGCCCGCACGCTCGTATATAGTCGATAGATCGGTGTACATGTAACCTGGATAACCGCGACGACCAGGAACTTCTTCACGAGCTGCAGAAACCTGGACCCAAGATTTCAGCACGTGGTCGTTTATATTACTAACATGAATCGCTTGGCGACTCACCTCACGTAGAGCGTCCGCGTAAGAGGACATATCCGTCAAAATGACCAAAACGTGTTTCTCAAGCTGGTATGCGTAGTATTCGGCCGTCGTGAGTGCCAAACGAGGAGTAATGATACGTTCAATAGTGGGGTCATTTGCAAGGTTAAGGAAAAGCGTGACACGGTCCAAACTTCCATTCGATTCGAAGTCCTCCTTGAAGAAGCGTGCAGTCTCCATATTGACGCCCATAGCAGCAAAAACAACTGAGAAATTGTCCTCATGACCATCATGAACATCCTTTGTTGGGCGCTTGACCAGACCGGCCTGGCGGACGATTTGAGCGGCGATCTGAGCGAGAGCACCTCATCAAGGACACGGGTCAAGTTACAGCCAGATAAGCGACGTGCCTCGTTGTGGGGTAGACCAGCGGCAGAAAAAATAGGGATCTTTTGGCCACGGGCAATTGAATTCATAACGTCTATTGTTGAAATACCCGTTTGAATCATTTCCTCGGGATAGATTCGCGAATACGGGTTGATCGGAGAACCTAGACAAAGTGAACGATATGAGTTAACTATGCTCATGAGGAGAGTCTATGTGATTCACCGTTAATGTCCAGGTAGTCCTCCGCGAATACCTTAGGACCCTGGTCGATGGGGTTTCCCGAACCGTTGAAGATACGGCCCAGCATATCCTCAGCAACGGGCAACTTCATACTGCTTCCAGTAAACTCGACGTGAGTAGCCTTCACATCAACACCAGAAGTACCCTCGAAAACCTGTACGATAGCCTTCTTTCCTTGAACTTCAAGGACCTGACCTCCACGTTTCGTGCCATCAGGCAGGGTGAGTTGGACGATTTCGTTGTATGAAGGGAACTGGATATCGTGGGGTTAGCCTTCGCCGCATTTCCCCAGAGCAAGTGCCCTGCGCACCTTGACGTTATCCAAAACGACTAGGGGTCTGGGCGATATGATTGGGTAGCTCAAGCAATAGAACGACCACCACTCACCCATTGATGGCAGATACCGTTCTGTAGTCTACAAGCATTCAGAGGCCACCTTGGCGCGTGAATTTTAATTGTTTACACACCAAGGTGAGGCTGAACCCGATACTCTTTGGTCACTGCGGCGGCGTTGATGCGCGCCAATTCTTGGTCACTTATGCGCGGATCGGACATGATTTTTCAGACGGCCTTGGGTGAAGGTCAGAAAAATAGAGAATACGGCCAGATGCGATCAATCTAGGATCTCCTCGTGGGATGGGGGGATGAACAAAGGAGGTCGAGCACCAAAGCTGCACAATCCCGGAATCTGACATACAATATCCAGATATTGCATCAGTTTCTCACGCTTCCCACTCAACGCGTTCCTCAACTTCAGTACAGCAGTATGTTAACTATACTACTTCCGCTACTTCAAGAAATACTGGCGATAAGAGATTGTACAAGCTTAGACGACGCCTCCTTCGTCATTTCAATGTTCTCAGAGGACCTGAATGAGATGTTGAGCAGAGTCATGTCAGCATGGTATGCTGCGCAAGCGTACCATTCCGTTTCTAGTAGAATGCTCTCTGCTTCCTCTTCAATCTCCAGTGCGTCCGAGCCCTGCAACAACAAGTACAGATATTCGGCAGTGTCCGCCCGGATCTATTCGAATTCCGACCATGTTATTGCAAGCGCGTTCAGGACACGAGGTATCCGATCACTTACGCGTGGATAAGAATGCGCAAGAAAATCGTTGAGGTGAGAGATAGCCTTGTCAGATACAGCCCGAATAGTGATTAAATTAGTCGTTCTTCTCGCGATCGTTAGAAGAAAATCTGATCAGTTAAATGAGGTCCCACATTTTCATCGATTCCTGGATCCTCTGAATGCTCCTCAGGCGTCCGACATTTCTGGAGGCTAGGCTGAGCAAGGCCAACAGACTGGGAAGATAGTCAGCATCAGGTCAACACGCACTCAATGATCCTTACCTTGCCGTCCCTTCGGGATAGTCCGCGAGCGACCGCAGGGCATCAGCCTCAAGGAGCATAGTGAACGTTTGGAGCAGGGGAATGACAACGGCATTTGAGGCGGGGTTTGCCTTTGCCATATCTATGATGTCCGTCACCATATCCACAAGAGTATATCCATTGCTATCGGAAATAGGTAGCGATTTGGCATACGTTGTAATGCTTGTCACAGCTGGCCGTTGCTAGAAAATAGCGATGAACAAATGAACATTCAGGGGGATGATGGACGAACTGTACTATCGGTCTTGCAGCTCAGGCTGATGATCAGGCCCTTCAACACGGAGGGCCTATATTCCGGGATATCAAGTAGCCTGGTTGCCCGAGGGAACAGCCAGGTTCCATCAGCCCAGTCCATCGATTCTTCATCGGGTCCACCGGAGGCAAGCCATGGGAAACGAGGCTTTCCGATATCTCCTTTCAAGAACAGTTCCTCCAATAGCGGTAGGCCAGGTATGGACCAAACGACGCCCACTGATCGGACCGGCGCCAATTTTAACAAACGCATGAAGCATGCACCAGCTTCCTGCCGCACATTGTCTAGCCTTTCTACGCCTTGCTTCAAGATCCCGGTCACGGCTTGAAGGTATTTTGAAAATGGAAAATATTCTTCAAAGTCCTCAACACGCCCTGAGGCAGCGAAGAGATCTTCGGTGCACGAGGTCAGGCCTTGAATACAGGCAATGCGGACCCAAGAACCAACGTCCCCACGTTCATCGATCGTATAATCTTCCAACCCTGAAAGTAGGGTCTCGAGAATGTTTTGTACTAGAAAGGGCGACAAACCTAACGAAAGGTGAGCTCAAAAATGAATCTGATGGGATGGGCCTACGATCTGCAAGATTAGGTAAATGAGTGTGTAAGATTTGTGGGAGGGCTTGATAGCAATTTCTTCGGACTTCCACGACGGCTTTAGACTACCTATATATGAGTGCCATAGCACCCATGACGTTCATTTTTACACACACCGATGCTTTAGTGTGGTCCAACAGATAGCCCAAGGCAAGGTTGAGGGATCCCCGACATTTGTTGTAATCAATGAGTCCCAGAACGCGAGGAAGGCTTTGCTGCACAATCGGGGACGCCGATTTCAGGTCCTTGATCAGTCTTAGACGCACTCAGTTTCCCAACCAACACTCCAGAACGAGAGAAACTCACTTCTCAACATCGTCAGAAAGGTCTTCCCTCTTGCTTATCGTTGCATAGGCGGTGGCTGCAGCTTCTTGCACAGTTTCAAGCCTAAAACGTAATCCATGATCAATAATCTTTCGCCATTGCGGGACGGAACTTCGTTCTTTGAGTTCGATTTCGCTCAGGGTGATGGCGTTACCGATCAATTGACATGCAGCAGTGGTAACAATACTGCTACGAGGGCCAAATAGGAGATCATCTTTGACGAGTGATAAGTGAGAGAATGTCTGTTCGCGGATGTCAGCATGAGCAAATGAAATTCACTATAGACCTACCTTCCGAAGAAGTTGCTCATTAAGTCCAGGATCATCCACCTGTTGTCGGTAGGCGATCGCAAGTTCACTCAAAGCCAGAAGGGCGCCTTGAACATCGGAGATGTCAAAAGACTTAACCAGTTCAACCTGGTCGGCATCCGTCAGCACCGGTTGTTTGGAGCGGGTCAAAAATGACGCGTACCACTCTTTTAGTGGCACTGGGACCGAGTTCGAGAAGATCTAGTTCGCATATGGCTCGAAGTGCCTGAGAACCAAGCTCTCTCATCCCGGCGTCCCAGTGTCGCAGCACAACATTTAAGAGGTGGTCAATCAGGTATGATCGATACTCAGGGTGTCTATAAGGATATGAAGGCAACCATAAGGAGCCCTGAAGCGGAAAAAGACAGAAATATTACCCAGCTACTTGAGGGGCAGCGACGAGGAAGGCATTTCGCCTGCTACTAATGGCATAAAAATCTGTTTTGCGGAGTACATCGATCCCATGAGGGAATAGACTCTACCAGACCAATTAGTAATCATCACCTGTACGGCAAAAGCGTTTGGAGCTTACAGTTCTTCCAACATGTTCTTGGAATGCAGCGCTGGCAGAACGACGAATATGTATTTCCCGGTCAAACAACGCGACCGTGACCAGTTGACGAGCTAAATCACTCGCGTGGGGTTGCAATGAAGCGACATCCTGTGTTCTTGCAAGCGACCATAAAACGTATGCAGCCGCGTCGCGGACATTAGACCCAATGGAGTGCGATCCTTTGCGGAGATCAAAGTATAACGCTTGCGACATCCACCTGATGAGAGCTGGCAGTCGTTCTGAGTCCACAAGACTCCGGCGAGCTATTTCCGCACAAGCGAGAGTAGCACCATGCCAGGTACTTTCCGCAATGGCAGGGATGTCGTATAAGCTCCCGGCCGCCACAGAGTGGATGCTCAACATGTCCATGACGGTGTCAAGGATTTGGGAAGCGAAGTCTTGGGATAGACGCTCGGCTACGCGAGCCACTCCTTTTGCTGCAGACCAGCGCACAACCGTGTCCTTCGGTGGTGTTAGCGCTGGTTATGGTCATGATATTACTATTCACCTTATCTTGGAGTGCTTCGAACAAGCCCTGTAGAAGAGTCTCCACAACTTCTGGCACCTCGTGGACCTCTAATGCACTTCCATCTCCCATGGTATGTGAGGATCCGTCGAGTATGCGACCTCTTCTTCTGACTTTAGGTGTTGGAAGCATCCGTACTGCTATCCTCGACATAAGCTTAACACCCATTTTTCGAAGGAGCGTATTCCCAACAACTGAAGAAGTGTCATGAACCGCCTCAATTATTTCCAGAAGGTTCGACATCAAATTTTGGACTTGGCCCGCGGGACCAGACTTGATGACTTCGTTGATGACTTGTAGGTGTCCGATAGCCTGCACAGTAATCAGACAGAAAGCCGATGTACTAGACGGCATATGTACCTACTGTGATGATGTCCATGGTCTGAGAGCGAAGTTGTGCCGCGAGGGGGCGAACAAAGCCAGGAAATGCGGATTTCATGTCCTTTCTGAATGTTCTACATCAGAACTTTGGACTAGTAATGTGAAATTGTTCACGATCAGCGTACCGCATATAAAGCCGGGAAAGAAGTAGAGCCGCGCTCTCTCTCTCGAGCCCTGCATTCCCGAGGTACGTCTTCCCCACGGATTCCAACGACCTGGCAGTATGGCCGGGGTTGGCATCATCATCAAATTGGGCCAAATCGAAAGGTATCATGGCTATGAGGGATAACCAAAGCATCATCGCGTAGCGAAGTGCCCATTGGCAAGATTCTTGGACAACACCGTGCTCGATTAGCATAAATTTGAGTGCAATGGGCATATCGGCAATTTCATGGGGGAAGAATCTAGCTGCGACAATAATCACTTGTGGCCAAGGTTTCAGAAAACAATTGGGACGAACTAATTGTCTTAAACCCTCGAAATTTGATATATCCGTATAATAGCGAGGAGAGTCGCTCGACCCTTCTACGCGAATGTGTTCTCTGGGAATCTCCACGATATTCATGTGCAAAGGTTTTTAACTTGTTTACGACGGGAGACACAAGGGATTCCAATAAAGGATCCAGAAGATAAGCCTGTTCTTGGTACTCATTGAACTGATCACAGGGATGAGGGTATATCAGGAGCCGATCGCGATGAAGACATACTATGAAGGTGAGTTTCTGCTGCAACAGGACTTCCTTCGCGTTAAGATCCTGATTTGGCTCTTCAAACAAATCGAGTTCAATTAGCACGTTTTGAGCTGCAATGAACTCATCGTGTTTCTCAAACGTCGCGTAGAGTTTTTCTCTTTCATATGCCATTTGGTTAGGGAAGGAGACTGGTTAGAGCCCAGTCGGTGGCTAAACTCCAAGTGTGCCGAACCGGATCACTGATCAGTCGACCATTCAGAATTTGATTGTCGAGGGCGTTTGGAACAAACATTATGTCTATTGATCGACTCTGGTCATGTCACTTTCTTTCCCCTTCTATCTCATCGGCTTGTTCTCTTACCTTGCTAGGCCCCGCCACTTGTGACTATTAACGATGAAGACGGAAAAACTACAACGAAGTCTGAAGCGCAAAAGGAGTGATTCGGAGAATATGTTGGTGAGTGCATTCCTCCAGTGAAATGGCAAGTGAGAACTGACTGATTAAAGTAGGGTGAAGAGTCGAAAGTTTCTGGCAAGCTGGCAAGTTAATTGGGCGAATCCTGAGACAATATTGACGGGTTTCGTAGCATCATGGGCTTAAAGAAGTTCGGAAAGCCGCCAAGAGGGTAAAAGTATTCGAGACACAAAAACTTGTGAAAAAACTAAAGGGCTTGAGGTCAGTTGACATCATCGTCATAAGACATCTGCCTTAACCCACACCACAAGGAAAAGCGATGAAAATAGTTCAGACGTCGCAGAACACGAGGCACAACTGAGCATCATCAAGGTGGCCTATCCCTTCCAGATAACCAACAATAGCTCATAGCATCATGCAGACCATCGAGCACGAAGTAATTGCAAATACTGCCGTGAAGACGAAAATATTGAAGGATGGAATACTATCGCAACATGATAGGGTCCAAGAAGCGCTGTCACTGGAAATAGGCGATAGCTTGCTGCCAACAGCCACTCAGAATACCCCTACAGCGAAGGTTCACAGCCGATTGCTCAGTTCTAAAACCTTAGCGATGGAGATCGCGTCTCTTTGCGATGATCTACGGAAGCTTTTGGGTCGCGAACCCAAGAAAGCACGTGCCGAGGCCGACGGCGACGACGACTTCGACTCCCATGAAGCAACTAGGAACTTAATATCGCGGACCGCAATTTCCCCCGAACCACTATCGCATGCGGAGTTGGAAGGTGTCAACGAAACAGGTTGGGAATCAGGAACGGTAGAAAAGGAAGAACACATTGCCGATGGTTGGGAATCGGGATCTATTTCCCCGGACGATAGAGAGCTAGACGCCCAACAAGATGAAGACGGAGGCAAAAGAGCCAACGTTCGACGGAATACTTCCACCAAGTCTACACAAACTGGGGTCAAACAACCCAGTACAACATCCACATTCCTTCCATCTCTCTCTGTGGGATTTATTCGGGGTTCGGACGAATCCGACTGGAGTGATAACGAGGCCAAGCTAGCTGACTCAGGCCAGAAGAAAAACCGCAGGGGCCAGCGTGCCCGGCGAGCGTGAGCATTCAATTTCACATATCGATCGTCTCACTTAACCCCTTGCAGTATCTGGGAGAAGAAATATGGGAGGAATGCAAATCACAAGAAACAGGAACTCGAAGCCCAAAGTAACCGCCTACATCATGATAACAAGCACGGGCGAGAGCACGGTCACCGCGGCTCGCTCTCCAAGTTTGGAAAGCAGAGTAACATGAGTGACCGGAGCAAACAGTACAAGCCTTTCAAGCAAGATCCCGCACCACCGAAAATACCTCACCAGCGGAACATCACAAAATCCGATGAACGACCACTGCACCCATCATGGGAGGCAAAGCGAAAACTGAAGGAGAAGCAGAGCACCGGCATTATCCCAAGTCAGGGAACTAAAATCAAGTTCTCGGATTAGTCGTAATTTTCATATACACTCATGTCGTCACATAACATTTTACCCATCGTGACACCTGGGCTATCCCTTCTCCGTGAATAAGTCATGGATAATTAAATGTCATATCTACAAGTGACATATCGTCATCGCAGTCATTTCGTAGTCAACTCGGCTCGTGATATCAAGTGGTCGGGGTTCTGCAAACATGCCGCCTGCCACCTTTCAATCGACAATCTCTCGAACACCAACTATCCCCGCATTTGCCGCATTGAGGAAAGCCACTTCCTGTTCGCTTGCACGTCGAACAGGCGTTCTTCCTAGCGTAAAACTTCGACCGCTGTTCAAGACTGGTTAGAACAGAATTGAGCTCAGGCGGTTGGGCTTGGGATTGCGAGCGCGAATGCGTCCGTGATGCTCGTCGGGGTTTAGGAAGCGTCGAATAACCTCTTACAGGAGATGGCGGGCGTGAAGAGTCTGACGAGAGTGGAAGTGTCCGTGTGATGAAGGGAATAGGTGAGGTTGGGGAAACCGGGGATTCTGGCTCCTTCTCATAGTGAGAGAAAACGTGTATTGAACGGCCTCTGGCATGTGTGATTGTGGTAGGGAGAAACGTGCGAAGGACAAGAGCCGCAGGAGTATTGGGCACGAATGAACCACATGCTAGGTGGTTCTTGAATGAATTGCTGGCGAAGATAGTGGGTTCCGCCTTGGGAGATTCAGGACTGAGTCTCTCCGAGCCCCCAGACTTCACTGATAGCAGTGATAGCGCCCGAGACCGCACACGACGACGTGGAGAAGTTGGGGTGACGGGCGAAGCCGGCTTGCAGGCTATCAGTGAGATGTAAGAGAGAAAGAGGCAGAGACTTACCGAGGGTGAGGAGGTAGGGAACGGGTACATGTCAGACATGCTTATTGTGGAGGGGAGGTGCAAACCTTGACGGTATGAAGATTCTCCCCAAGCAAGTAATTTATAAGGACGCTCAATCTGTCCTCGGCTTAACAGGACAAGTGAATGAAACGTTAAATGCCGAAGGATGATCACGAAGAAGGAAAGACTCCACTCACAAGGTAACTGATGTATCTGGTGAGATAGATAGGTGGAACTCAACTCCAATGGTTAGGCTCCAATGGAATAGTTAGACAGAAAAAAGAGACGAAATTTATGGAACCGAGTCAACGGGGAAGAGAAGACTTTGCTGGCATATGATATGAAAAATCTGGGCCGCGCCTAAAGTAGAAGTGAGATAGATCTGGGGGGTACACCCCTGTGATCGATCGACGCCGGTTAACCCAAATGTTATTTAGTGTTGTGAAGATTCATGGTAACGCAAGTAAAGCCCAATGTCCATCACTCATACTACGGATTATCCGAGTGGGACTGATCAACATAGCAGTCCTAATAGCTCGCTGCGGTTGCTTAAAGAGGCACCATGGGACTTGCTATTCTCTTCCAGCATTGTGATCACGAAGTCGGGGGTACAAATGCCGGCAGCTATACATATTCCGGCGAGCAAGTAATTTTTTACGTGTGAATATGTTCCGCCATGGACGTTTCTCGTGGACAAAAGAACTCGAAGGTGTCGTGGCGGAATTCATACAGACAATAGTTCCCAGCGGTCGGACATTTATGCTCGAATTGCATGAGGCAGAGACCCGAAAACGCACAACACGTCGTACTTATTCTGGGAACACTACAACGAGCGCCCGTATTCGCTCAAGATTTCAGTGGGAATGGTTAAACCTCCAATTCTTGCACTTAAAAAAATGTAAGTTGCATTCCCACACAAATCTTTGGGTACTCTCTCGTGAAAATACCTCTGCAGTTTCCATAAGTTTCCATAGGCTCCATTGGCCTCCTCAAATTGCGCACACGACCACCCAGTTTTGGTAGCGGCAACACAAGATTGCTCCGTTTGATCATCTGGCAGCTTCTTCAATTCTTCTACCGTCCCTGAATCAAAGTTTATGAGACACCATATTAGCCGTCTGACTTCATGAGCCGTGGCACACGACCAAAAAAATCGGGCGATGATTGGTTCACGCGGACCACAAAGGTATCGCAAGCTCGCTTCCGACTCTATTTGGATTTACTGAGGCCCGACGTCAAAGGCGATGGAAATAACTGTCTTACACAACATCACGCTAAGATCAGAATCCTCCAGACAACAGACCCCCCCCCCCTCTGCGTAAAGCCGAGTGAAAGCCGCGGAATTTCCAAGTACCGAAGGGATGGCCACAGCTCATGCGCCGCTGCTCGGTCAAGAAGATCCAAAACTCCAAGTTTTTGCCAATCGTACTCTTCCTGGTGGGTTGTGTCTGACCTTTCAAGGGTAAAAAGAGCCTTAGGATAATTCCGTAAGCTTGAGAGACCCCACAACAAACATCGGTCTATAAGTGCCGAAGGACAGAACCCCACCGCTGAGCAGCATTGCGCCCGCCGTTAACCTTCCTGGCGACGCACGTTCGTATCCAGCAGCGAATGGTAGATGTGCTTAATTTAGAACACCACGTTTTTACGGAGATGGTCCGGCCTATGTATGGCTTCTTCGAACTGGAACCTCCTGATTGAATTGGAAACGTCTTGCGGATGTTCACAGTGTGGCAATCTTTCACAGACATAGCTATCTCTGCGTCTGGGTGGAAGCGGTGCGCAGATAGACAATAAAGAGGGCGTGATCTTGGCATCGAGTGTGCTTGCCACGAAACACAACCGACAGCACCCTAATTTCTGGTCGTTCTTGGGTTTATCTCCTCTCTCTAAAGGATCTAACAGGATGCCATCGTGGTGCCCATCATTGGGCAGCTGGATATATCGTGGAGGCTTCCAGACAAGTCTGGAAATCTGACGTCGTTGTTATCCCACTGTTTCCATCTGCGGTCTCCTGCTTGAAACTTGACCCTAGTGTTGCGCAACTCCTGGCCTCATGTTCGATTTCACTCCCCGGATCGTGGACGATCAGGGTATCCGTAGATCCTTGCCGTACGCTCGCCGCGACTCGTGATTATAGTCATCCGACAATTGAATGGTCGACTTCCCAGGAATGGCTTTGGGTACCTGTAATACACAAAACACTACTAGGCTGGGGATCTATTGGCAGCCATAGAGGGTGTGTCGACTCTCTGACTCCTGCCGCCTTTCCCTATGCTACCTCGCCTTCATCGTACGGACAGACTATTGTGGGTGACTCCATGCTAGAAGTGACTAACCTTTGGGTTGGAGTAATGCCCGGTAACGCTCATTCCTCTATGACTACAACGGATAGCGACCTAATTACTTGGCCACTGGCCCCAATTTGAGATTTCAGGCACCCTGTTCTAATTGACTCAGTGTTCTCATCATATCCGCAGCAATACCCCCAGACCAAGGTTCGCGGAAGGTCGAGCACTGAGGCAATTACATTGCGTTGGCACTCTGTTTGCCTTGGCCAACTTGCGTCTGGGTTCTGCGATGAAAGGGTTCCACCGTACATTGTCGTCCTGCTGTTCCTCGTGACTACCTTTCAGAATTTCATAATCGAGACGGACATTGGAGCCCCAGTGGCATCAGTCCTATCGAAACTTCAAACATCTCTCTTCCTCACCTTGCGGCTCGGACCGAAGGATGACCTCAACGCAGTATAACCGCCCCAGCCTGCTTCACTCAGCGATAATGGTCCAGCCTTCCTTAATTCGATTCTTGATTTGCAATATCGACGATCAATGATTTCGTTTGACCCTTCTCAAGGGTATTGCCTTCTTCGGAATAAGGGACTCGGTATCACAGTTGATGGGCATGTTTGGAATGTTATACAGTTTTGGTGTTTTTATATAACTCTGAAGATTGTTTTTTGGTAACATCTAATACGTGTTCAACACAGCATCCAGAGAACAGTCGATGAAAACCAAATTGTGCGTTCCTATTGGTATTCATATACTTGAACAGCAACCCGCAGTCTTCGAGACTTAAGTAGGTGAATTGAAATATGGGAATATGCTGTGTTTGCAGAGCATTGAACAGATAGTAGCCATTGTATCATATTACGCAACAATGCAGAGCATTCGAGGCAGTTTTCGTGGGGGTCTAGTAATGGCGGTGCATATGCACAACTTGAAGCACCATCGTTGATTGGCGCAGCGAATGGAATGAATGAATGGTACACCCGCCACAAAGAACAGGGCACAGGGATAAGTGTGCGGCTGATAAAAAAAAAAGAGGGGCAAACATGCACAAACAGCACATCGCATCACGCAAGCGGATCCTGTACAATTATCTCTTACAGTCTACGACCACACGACCAATCCATCTCTCCCCGCCATCCACAGCCCTGACATCCTTCTTCTCTTTCCACCACCACCATCCGCCCCCGGTCATTCTCTCTTTTCCTTGATTCCCTTATCTCTCCCTTTTTGTACAATCTCCCGTGCCATATAATCAACGATGGTAAGCACTTCTTTGTTCTGTTTCTCGCAACAGCATATTCAAATGTCTTTCATAGGGTCAAACACTTTCGTTCCCAGGCAGGCATTCATTAGTTGGCGTCGCAGTACGGGGTTTCTAACAATTTACACCCATCAGCAATGGACAAGCTCACGGAATCGGGAGAGAACTCGCGGTTTGCCTACGGCGTTGCGGATATGCAAGGGTGGCGGATCAGTAAGTTCTTCCATTTTCTCCATGCCACTCCCAGCAGGTTAGGGTTTTGCGTAGACCGTTAGAACTCATATTCCCTCTCAGCTATGGAGGACGCTCATGCTGCGATCTTGGACCTTGATGGAGAAAAGGACACTAATGCATTCTTTGCGGTTTACGATGGGCACGGCGGTACGTATATCATTTGTGGTACCTTCCCACCGACTGAATTTTCTTTAGGCAGTAACGTCGCCAAGTACGCTGGACAAAACGTACATAAGCGTCTCGTCCTCGAAGAATCCTATAAAGAGAAGAGCTACGAAGCCGCGCTTAAGAAGGCATTCTTAGGGGTCGACGAGGATTTGCAAGCCAGTGCGTGGTGTACTTTCTGTCTGAGGCCTCGCTCTTTGACTGATTATCTTTCCAAGACCCTGCACACACAAAAGACCCTTCGGGTTGTACGGCTGTAGCTGCTTTGGTCACGGACAAAAACATTTACGTTGTACGTTTGTGATTTCTTAGATGCAGGAGCTGTTTTGATAGCATGTATAGGCGAACGCAGGTGACTCGAGATCGGTCATTGGCATCAAAGGTGAAGTGAAGCCCTTGAGCTTTGATCACAAGCCCACAAATGATGGTTCGTTCGGACGATCTGCTTGAGGTACCTTATTGATATACATATTCAGCTGAGCGCACACGGATCTGCGATGCTGGAGGTTATATTGAATATGGTCGTGTAAACGGTTAGTAGCTCACTTTGTACCACAGCCAACATCTGATGATATCAATTAGGAAATCTGGCACTTTCGCGTGCTCTTGGTGACTTCGAATTCAAGAAGAATTGGTCTTTGGGCCCAGAAGCTCAGATTATTACAGCCAATCCAGATGTGACCTGCCACGAAATAACAGAAGAAGATGAATTTTTGGTTCTGGCTTGTGATGGTATGTTATTAAGCCATAAATTGTTGTTGTACTAACTGTTTCTTTAGGTATCTGGGATTGTTTATCGTCGCAGCAGGTCGTCGACTTCGTCAGATACCAGGTCTATGAGGGAAAAGATCTCATTGAGATTGGCAAATCGATTTGTGACTACTGTCTCGCTCCTGACACAGCATCAGGAGCTGGCATTGGTTGTGATAATATGACCGTCCTTATCGTCGCTCTGCTCCAAGGTCGTACCAAGGAGGAATGGTACACGTGGATGAAAGATCGCGTCGAGAACCAATATGGTCACGCCACACCCAGCTCGCTTCCCCAACTCTACTCACAGAGCCGAATGATGTCCTTCAAAGCTAGAATGGAAGCAATGGCAAACCGGGGAAGCACTCGTGGGTTCCAGGATGACAGCGACCATCCTCTTGGATTTCTAGCGGGGACCGGCTTAAGCGGATTTGCTCGGGTGCTCGGTAGCACTGGTGGCATCTCATTTCACCCGGGCTCTGGTATCATGAACGACAACGGGCAGTTGATGTTCGGTCAGGATGATAGTGACGAAGAGGAAGAAGAGCCGGAAGTAACGACTAATGCGTCATCATTTTTCAGCCAAACATTCTCGCTTGGTGGTCGTGCCGACTCCCCCGATCCAACACAACAACTCAAAGCACGGTTGGATGAGTTTGAGCGGGATCTGGACGAGGAGGGCGATGCGACGATGTCGGATGTTACAGAGGAGAAAGGGGAACACGGCGAGGCTTCACCGTCACCGAAAGTACTACCAAATGGTGACGCCAAGGTCGCCGTTCCCCCCGTGCAGCAACTGTCTTCGCAGCCCGATGGTGACGCGGCATCACCGGCTGTGAAAGCAGAAGGATTTCTAGATGCTAGCGAAGATCCGTTGAAAGCCTGTTAATTGAGCAGGATATATTGGAGTGGGCTGGCTGGTATTTTGGACAGATTGAGGTCCTGTGTTCCTGTGGTCGGTCTTGGCTCTTCCTCTGCATTTCCCCTTTACTTTCCTCTCTTGCCGATGGTTTACAGCGAGATACTTCGTTATCTTCGCGCGTTTATCTATATCTCCATGTTCAAGATCATTGTCTCACCAGATATCCATTACTATGTAGCAATGTACATCTGCAACCTCCCTCAGCTGGCAAAGACGGTGTACCCAATATTCATATCTTACACGCCTCTCGCCTCTCTGGCTTGGTCTCCCTTTTCAGTCTCTTTCTTCCTGTTTGCTCCATAGTTGTTTTAGTGTACAATCAACGTGTACTACTCAGTCTTCACTTTCAGTATTTATACACCCCTAATCAGCGTCAATTCTCCCTCAGTCAGGCAAGCGATAATGGATTTGCCATCACCGCCCGCAAACAGCCCGACGCCCAGGAGGGCACCACCACGCCCGTCGTTTATCTTGAGTATGGACTGTTTCGCTGTCGTGTCCTTGGCGCCTGCCAGATAGTAGATATAAACATTTCCGCCTCTGTTGCTTGACCCACTTTCGAAAGCCAGGACAGCTTTTCCAGGGATGTGATGAGTGAACCGTGTGTCACGTTTTGAGGCCAGCACAAAAGCCAGTGCAGGATAAGTCGCAGTGTGTTTCCAGTTGGGACGCTCGAGGTTCTCAAAGGGTTCCTTGTCTAGAGTAAACACGGTCCCGTCGATGGTATTCTTAATGATAAGCGATACCGGATCCGACACCGCCTGCCCGGGGATAGGAATTGAGAGGAGTTGGAACGGTGTTAGGTACTCGTTGTGTGCCAGGAATTCAGGTTGAATCTGAAGGGATGGGTCTGGGACCCAGGTGGTAAATGCTCTCCTACCAACGGAAAAGTCCACTTCTTCGTCCACCTCATTTTCTGTAAGACTCGGTACGCCCCTCCCAAGGCCCAATCCACTCGTGTCTTCTCCTTGTATCGCAGCAGTATACTTCTCTAGAGCCTCACGGATGTTCCACAGTTCCACCGGGTCGAGTGTCTCTGGCACTTCAATATCTTCCTCGGCTATGGAACCTGTGCCCGCACTAGCGAAGACGTGTGACCACCTGGTCCCTTCGTTTTGTTTCTCGAGGTGAAGCGAGAGAACGCCGTAGGTGCGCTCGGCTTCGCGATCAAACGTCCAGAAACTAGACGATGGGGATATCTCGCCCCAGAGTTTCTTTGCGGAGTATCTGGGCACCGAGACATCCTGAGGCGTTGATAGATTATCGAGGTCGACATGGAATGTCAAAGTCGTCGATGAAAACAAGACCTTAATTTTATCTTTAGGCGCAGTTGAGGATAGGGGGATAGCCACCGTGATGGAATCGGATGACTGGGTCCAGGAATATGGCGGCGGTTTTGATGGAGCATCGAACAATGTTAGAGTTTCGTCTGCTCTAGGGATGGGTGCTATCTCGTCTGGACTGGGTTCGTACGTCGGTAAAGGAGGCGCGTCGAGCCTGCAGTACTCTGATCCACCAACAAGGAGATATAGTCCCCTGGACTCATCAAAAGTGGTGTAGAGAGGGACATCCTCTCCGCGACGATGCCACAGGATTTCCACAGGTGTTGGATCATCAGTTGTCTGTGCAGCCATCAAATTGACTTTAACGCCCCAGACATCGAACTCGGCTGGTATGTGGTGTTTTCCTTGGGGTTTCTCTACCGGGCTTGTGGGGTAGTAACGTGAAGAGAGTGTCGCAACAACACATTTTGGTGATGGCCTATGGACATCGTGAATCCGGAAGGGTGAATCCACAACTCCTGGACTACCGGAGGGGAGGTTGAATTTTCCAATGAGAACCGCATCTCCGGTTCGCATATATTCGTCCAGGCTAAGGGCATACATCGTTCCCTGACCGTCGGATACTAGAAGCGATGTTGGACTGAAGAAAGCGGCAGAAGGATATTCTCGATGAATACCCGTATCTACCGCGTCAGTTTGAATGGGCTTGGGCAGTTCATATATTTTCTGCATGAAAGGGCTCAGCCTGTCCTGTTCAATAATCACATCAACGGATCTATCTCCGAGAGAAAGGAGTAGGTAGAACTTACTTACCTGGCCAAGCTCTATGATAATGATGTTGTAATCAGCATCAACATATACAGCGCGACCAGCCTCGCTGTGGACCACCAAGTGGTTGTGTGTGATTCTGCTTTGTACTTCTTGGAACACAAGAGGGACTTTTCCAGATGTGGCCGCCTGAGTTGGTCGATTCGCGAGTGGAAATTGCAAGACACCCTCTTCCTGAGGGATTATGTGAAGTTTATACCCCTCAAACTTTGGATTGAGGAGGGATTTTTCTGTGCGGAATATTTCACTATCCATCACGTCCTATGGGATATTGTTGCGCCGGGAGTAAGTAGAGGATAGGCAGGTCTCATCTTGGACCTGATTTGGGAGTGATGAACGTTCAAATATTCGACAGCGACATGTGATGGAGTGTATTATCCACGTGACACCGCCATGTTTAACGTTAACGAACCTACTGCGAACCTACTGCTTCAGCTTTTATCCTAGTCGCCTTTCGCCTTAGTTGCTGGCATTTTCCTGTTTATTCCAGCTGATGCACAGCGTCTATGCTCAGAAAGGGACTCTGGTGTGGATGGTAGAAGTGTGCGTAAGCGTGTAGCCGCCAGCGAGCGCACTAATGCAGAATGCTCGAGTTTCGAAGGCCCCGAACAGCTAGAAATACTCCTAGGTCGAAGGTCACGGATGTTCAAGAACTCCTGAACCCTTAAGTCCAACCGTACTCCATTTGTCCTGTGAACCTTCGTGAACATCAAATTGCGCGGTTCGCGGACTACATGGTCTTCTCCTATGTCAGCATCCTCCGCCTGCCCAGCTCCATACGACATAATAGTAAGGGAGCCAACAACGAACCGCGGATTTTGGTTCAGGTTCGTTTTGAGCTATAAAGTCGATCCGAATGACATACCTGATAGGCCTAGTCAACGTTTTATCCATCTGCAGGGTCTCGTCAACCCAGCCTCTGTATTTCAGCGAGTGATGCTTCTGATACAAAGACATCTCCCTCCACAGGATGGTACAAATTTTATTAATTTCCACTACCACCCCGATGCTCCTACGTTCGTTCCTGCAATCCCTCTACACGACAGTGGAGGAAACATAATGTGATATTAGCATAAGTATGAATTAACCGGCTCACGCAAATCAGGCAAAGAACTTCAGTTTCCTCGACTAATTTTACCTTTGGAGGCGACCGCATCTACGCTGCTGCACAAACGTTTGCCTTATCTATCCAGGTTCAAGACAAACTGGTTTTACTACTGGCTTTCTGATAAACGCGCATGAGCAATCAATACGTTTAAGTCAAATTGTCAATATTTCAATCTTCGATACTCTCACCCTCTCTCACCTCTCACATCCCTGCACTCCGCACAATTTTCGGACAGGCATCTTCATCTTAGTCAGCACCGAATATTTTCCACTGAGCCCGACACGCAACGAGACCTAACGAGATTCACACCACCCGTCAAGGTTAGAGAACAGGTGCACTCACAACCCCGAGTGACCCTCGTTCTCGCAATAGAGTCGAGCCTTGGCGACATTAATACCGGGATCGGTGAACAGCGAAGTTACGGTGAAGCACCGAATGAACATGCTTCTCCGTAGACTTTCGATGTGCGTGGGTACCAGTATGCAAACGCTCATAGGCGCAACTTTCCCGCAAGAAAATCAACAAATCAAATAGCCAACCGGTACCAACTTGATTTCCATGCAAAAGACTTGGTTCAATATTATTCCTGATACATCTCGCTTAACCTCTATCTGACAGTCTTCACGTCCTGACTTCCCTGCGGACTTCCTGCCTCTTACCGCCGGAAAGGGGACCATGGGATGTCCTTCAAAAAGCTGACACGTCCATGCCAAGCACATCTTGACTGCTTTGAGAGTATCTTATCTCGTTTAGCCAGGGCAGGAGCACCCTCATTCTAAGAACTCGCATGAAATACATTCATAGGGTATGACAGTTTGATTTCATCATTGGACACCCTGGTATCGTGTTAAACCCGACTGCTTTCACTTTCAGTGTGGTTCGTGCATAAAACCGACCAGCGGAACCCCGCACTATCAGTAGTTGAACCCAATGGAATATTCTAGGTACGTCCGTTGCATCTGCTCTCTCTGTTTCTCGGAGCTCCATTGATCAGGCAGGTGAGTCAAAGAATTGTGCTCACCAGAAATCGTCAATTGATCATATCTACGGCCGAAACCACTCGTCGGGACCATAGATTGAACACACTCTGCCACAGACCCGCATAAAATACCCCACGCATTTTATCTAATCTCCGAACGGCTGTCAAAACCAGAGCAGCAGGTGACGATACATGACAAGTTGTGGCCACGATAGTTCCCTGCACCTTGTCTGTTGATTATATTCGTGGAGCCAAGAAGTGAGAATTCACACCCTAGAAGACATCTATGTATGTACTATAAACAGAGATAGCGCAGGTCCCCACGATATCAGATTTGACAAACAGGCTGCCCGCCTGCCTTAACGTTAAAACACCGCGTTTGCAGTGTATAGGCAAGCATAAGAAGCTCAGGATCGGTTTGTGCGGAGTAATAAGATCGAAAGAGGTTGGTTAATCGAGTAATAGTCTAATAGCCATTGCAATGAAATAGCGTGACAGTGGAAGCTAAACTCATCGTCTACTTATAGCCGTGCGGAGTTACTTCTCTCAGTAATCCTACAGTCCGAACAGAATCCCGAAGTGCCGATATATATGAGTAGTACTATGATGTTCGGACTACAATCAGACACAGAGTCATAGCTTTACAGATTCACGTACACCTCCGAGTAGACTTCGCTCATGTATTAATTTTCAAGCCAAAGAGAAGCAAGTCCTAATCGGCAATGATATGTATTGGAGAGCATTCGGTTGGACTTCTTCTGCAAAGGCGTTAGAAGTAGAATATAATGTTCGGCATTCCGAACATCCGAATCGGAAATCTGTACGAGACACTTATGGCAGCCAATGATTCACGATATAGGTTCAGCCAACCCCTTTGGAAAGGAAGCCGCGAGGGTCGAAGCGTGAACGTGAAGGGGAGGCACTCACAATGAACAAAGACTTACATGACTGAACAGAAGCCCAAGGGGTCAAGAAGGTCCAGTTCGTGAGGGATAGATGAACCAGCCCCACCAAAAATGGGGAAGAACCGAAGGGTTACATCTGCACGGAAGCCTGGTCGTTCTGCGTGGTAGGTGCAAACGAGGGATTTCCGTGGACTTGCAGGGGCATCGAATGATTGATAGCTACCGTCCGACAGGCCTGATAGTGTCACTTGAGTGATTCCTGTTGTCTCAGCGAATTGAATCGCTGACCCTGTAGACTAAAGTCTTGGAAAAAAGTAATAACCAGCGCATACAACAAACAGGGATAAATTTAAGCGACAGTGGGGAAGCGAGTGATTTGGCTTCTTGAAACGTATGTCCTGCATCACAGAATGACTTCATCGCTGCTGGTACCCTGTATTTAAGGATAATTGATGTATTCGGGGCAGTATTTCCACGGAGTCCGCTGATTCGAGCTGAGGAGCAACGACGGCGGTGTTTGGGCCGAGTGATGCCTATGTAGCAATCCAGTCAGTCTGTGGGGAAAGAATTGCCGCAGAATGCTGCATGTGAGTATCATGTGCTGATCAGTGTTGGGATTGCGTCCGAGAACCTGACCCACGACCGGCCAGGAGGACAATGATAGCGGCGAGAACTGCGAGCAACCACGGCTAGGGTCTCAGCAGCAAGGAAGGCAATACAGACTCCATGCCTGGGGCCTGAGGCCCGAGTGTCGAGGGGAAGGTTCGAGAGTAGATTGAGAATCCTTTCAGACGATATCGTGTGAGTGCCACGCGTCATCAAGGAAAATCAATTCCTTTTTGTGAGTGATTCATCGGACCCAGCATTGGCAACCAGGGTACACCCTCGAGCTGTGTCCAAATGAATGGAATATGAATGGAGCCTGATGGCTTGTGAGATACCCTCAAACGACCCCTTCATTCTGTGCGCCGTCAGCTCGTCTTCGCCCTCGGATTGACAGTCAGTGACTAGAATAGCATATCCACGGGAAAGGTGGCCCCAGAAAGAAGTGATGAGAGGGACAGCTTCGTAATTGTGTCTGAGAAAAAGGCTCGGGGCGCTATGAGGGTTGATTTGAGCTCCGTGGATGGCGCCAAGAGCGGGCCCTGGCGGTAGGTTGGGCAGTCGCAGTAGAGGAATCTTGATCGAGAATTTATGTCGCCCATCATGGTGAAGGGACCGAGAGAAGCTTGATGAATGACGTCGATTTAAACATGTGGGGAAGACTCACTCGAAATTGGGCGAGTTGTCATACACTCAGGTGACACAAACGCGAATGGCAACGTTAGTTTCTAATAGGCTGGACTCACCTAGTGACGGGACTGACCCATGGCAATGAAAAGCGACAGCTCAGCTGCAATCGTCATAGTTCCGAGTAACTGCTGACGTAGATCAGAGACGCAACCAGGGACTGCTGTTGCAACACCAGTGTGCTGATGATATGCCGAGGAACGAGGTGGACATCCATAACTACGTCATAGCACTTTTACGTTAGCTCATGCGAGGTAATAATGTAGCCAATGGCAGCCAATGATTGCGGCAGTGTGTCAGAGGCTGTCAGAGGTGGGAGGAAAAACAAGACTCCCATGACTGCGGCAGAGGGAGAAACCGAGAATAGAGCGAAAGACACGGCAAGGGCTTCAGCGGATGAGGTTAATTTTCGGAAAGAAAAGGCACAATGTTGCGGATGAGGGGCCGAATGTGCTGTCCAGTGATGCCTGGTATCGGTGTTCTCAAAAGGAAGGAGAACCAACACGAACCGGTCCGTTCGCAATTACAGGACGCCCGATACCAACCTGGATTTGCAAATCCGTCCTAAAATGGCATACCGACGACTTGTTGATCAACCATCTCAATCCTTCCTCGCCCCTGCCCTCCGCTTTCTGCCCCCGTGCACCTCCAGCCTCTTGGAATTTGCTCTTGGTTTACTCGAATCCACTATGTAGATATATGGCCACAGGAACCATCATAACACCGTGGTCCTCAATCACACAACTGTGGACAGTGCCACACCCTGAGCGCACTACTGCGCAAGTAATTCCAGCGTGACACTTAGTTGTTGGATTGTGGCATGTCAACCTCCCAAACAATACTTTCCATATGCTCTTGTGAATGGCACCCATGGATGCCATTCATCCGACTCGGGCGAGACGATCTATTTTGAAGTTCATCATAACAAACCACCCGAAATAAGCTATACTCTCCATCCGGACCAAGGCGGCATTCCCTCAAACCGGCAACCTCTGCTCGAAAATCACATAGTGATACGTACCATCTCGATAACGCTGAGTCGCCGGATGGAAAAGATCCAAGAGGACTTTTACCCTCGACATTTTTGACAAATGGTGTAAGCACCATCTGACCTCATCCGATTCGCCGCCCCATTATCAAGCGAGTGTATGATTAGCTCGCGGCAGGTTGCGCTTTTCTCTTTCAGCTTGGTTCTAATCAACCTTCCTCATTGGTACTCGTTAGGAGCATGGTGGGATGGGCTTTCCGGTGCTTCTTGATTGCTCCTGGCTTCGATTAAGTGACACCGACGTATCGCGAGTCGCGACACACCGGAATATCAAGCTTATATATCAGGTTTTGTGTGATAAGCACGAGTCAGTCGGCACTTCCCATCCCCTTTCCTGAATAGACATGTGGCTGTAATCTATGGTTAACTATCGACACAGGCTCTGCATCTTTATTGACCTTAGCCGTGCCTGAATTGCAGACATGAAATGACATAGAGCCAGCCACTCCCATTTTACAAGAGACCGTCCTATTGCCTCATGGCCTTAGTGCAGCAGATAAAGCCTCAGTACACCTCCCGTACAAGTGCATTCACACAAGCCCTATGTTTACCATAGCTTATTCCTCCGTCATGAGGCTGGTGTCCCTGTGTCGCCTGGAACCACTTTCCGCACCGGCATCCGTTTGCGGAAAATGTCACCACCCTTCCACATGCACCCACCTTTGATGCCAACCCAGAGCCGCGCGGGCCTGGATACCAGGAGGTTCTGTCGTTCAAGTACCCAGTCCGTGTTATTTTTTTGATACACATGCGCTCTCGGCGCTTGTGATAATCGCCGGATTACTCGTGGCCAGCCATAGCGGTGAGCCCCTACGCGCGTTGATAGCCGCTATCACAACGGAACCAATCGCAATAAGACTTTTTATCACCCTTTTATCGGGTTGGTGGGCTTTAGTAGTCTCTTAGCGCCCCCATCAACAAAAAAAACGCGCAAATACGTGCGTCAGAAATGCCGCTAAGGCTGCCTGCATTGATATCAATAGGCTAGTCATAGCTCTAGTTCTGGCTCGCGATTTACATGAATATGCGGGTCGGACTCCATGCGGCTACGTTGTCAAGTAGCGGCCCATGACCCAGATGCTATGATAACCTAAACCTCTACGAGGCAACCCCACGAGTGCCGAATTACATATGTACTCAGGACGCATACATCATCATTGGTGCATGCCTTGTGCAGCGTGTGTTCCTGAAGAACCGAACCACTTTCCAGACATGATGACCATCGCAACGCAGGTGAATGACAACATAGATTGGGGCCATTGTTGCGCTGCTTTGTCTTTTTCAAGGTCTTTTGGTCTCCGAGCCCGGAGACCCCTCGATCTTGCAACTCAAGATGATCGGAACAAAAGAACAATATCGCTTTTGTTGGTTTAAATCGATGGGACCATCGTCTAGGCCGAAACTCGGTCTGCGTGGATTACAATCAATCCGATAATGGTGGCGCCATATGTGTTGATATGTTGCCTGCCTCTTCCCACTAGTGAGTTGAGATCTCGGGGAACAGGTGATCGTTAAGCATGTTCGACGCCACTTGTTCCGGTTCAATGATGGTCCTCAGCCCTCATTTTGAAACTTCCTCAGGACTTATTGTTCCACAACGGGTTAGGGATTTGTTGATTGTTGAAGTGATGACGTTGTTTGTGGTGATGCAACGCTAGGCCTGAAACCCTGACTCTGAATGTTGTTAATTGACTGTTGTAGCACCCATGTTGAAATATCAAAGGTCAGAATCAAATGGTGTAAAATCTACGAACTATTTTTCGTCGCGCTCTAAGTATGTAGTCTTGAAGTACAGTGGAATGGACTCGACCGTTATGGCCCGTTGAAGGGATGTGCCTTAAACAGGCCATCGTTTGTCCAGGTCTCCTTAGGTGAAGTATAAGGATCGGTTTCATTTCTATGAGACATAAAATGCCTCTATATGACTCAGAAGAACGTTTGTCCGCGTTGAATGAACGGACCAAGAGAAGAACAAAGCCTGGCTGAGTCAGTGCAGTATGAGCCACGTCCTCTAGCGGCACAACATTCTGGTTCAGCCCCGCAGTCGCGGTCGATCAAATTAACCAGCCGCTTCTAGTGCTGTCGATATCAATGTCACCTCCCCTGAACTCTATTGCATCGCAAGTCAACCCGTTTCGAGGCCTCGCGAAGCATGTACCCAACGCGGGGTAAATGAGCCAGGCGTCAATGCACAGGTTGAATGCAAATAGCCACCTCCACACATTCATGTCCGCACTCATGACATTTGGCCACACTCGTGCCGTGCCGACTTGCTCAGCCACATAATAAGGAGACAAGCCCACCAGAGACTAGATTAGTATATAATATCCGTCAAACCATATTCACCTGCCACGGCGTTTCGGCCACTATACGTAGTAGGTCGATGCGCCACGAGCCCACTATATTCCTCACTAGGTCCCACTCTCCAATCATGCCCCAGGTACAAAGGCCACGGGAAACCCTAAGGAGCGGACCACAGAAGATTCTTGTGCGACGGCATAGGGAGGCTTCTTGGTGGGTGTGTCTGATGTTCTGTAACATAGCATGGACATTCATCTCGCATGACCTGACCGTGATACCGGCAACGTTCTGTGGTTTGTGCTTGGATCGGAAATTAGCTCCTAGCCTTGGTGGACCCCACTTCTTGGTGTTGGCACAGTTATGACTTTTCGAGATACGCTTGTAACTTGCCCAAAGAAGCTTGGTGAGTAGTCATCCGTAGTCTCTTGACCTGACAACCTTCGTCATAACGAAATCTCCTTGTCATCGATATCGTCCATTGCATGAGTCAGTTTGTTAATCACCTTCATCGGTATGAAATCATGCGCTCACCATTTCGCACGTAACGTTGTCCAGAAAGGTTGGACATTGATCAGCCATTCCCATTCGAGGTTAACTTAGGTATTCGGTTAGGCCGTCCGAGATATGCGCCCATATCGATTTCATGACGCCTCTATACACTCGCAATGCAGAATGCCAAGCGGATATGAGAATCCCATGAACGTGAGATTCGAATTGGGCAGTTCTGGTCTATGGGCACACCGGAGGATCCCAGGTGATTCTCAGTATCATTTCCGGTGTGAGCGTCGTGTCAGTCCAATGGACTTTAAGCTTGACTCATATAGGCATTTCGAGTTCCGTGGAGCATGGGAGATTTACAAGCGCACGGGCTAGAGCTCGGATAGCCGCTCAAAAAAAGAATTCATACCTTGTGAGCTAGTGTTTGAGGATGTTCGCTGGAAATTTCCCGGAAGACGGAGAATCATCTGGGCGAAGCGCTATGCATTAGCACCCTGGCAGAAGTCCAACCCTGGGATTGAAGCGCACACAGATATCTGGTCACCATTTTACAATCTACATCAACTGAATACTGCACATTGCTTCGACGAAGAACCAATCACATTCAGACGGGTTGTGTGAAATTCAGAAGAATGCTCTAGACCTTTGCTTTTCTAGTTCGACCTCCATTCTCTACTAATATCACCTGAGATGTAGTAGGAGGCTATGGTGGAGCTGATAGTATAAGCTCACAGGACTCGAACCTGGTTGGTCTTGACACTGATAGGCGATAAAAATGGAACGAGTTCCTGTATATATCCATGTGCTGGGTCTGGATCAGCACCGCAGATGATTAGAAGCCGGGGAAGAATTGCCGTTAAAAAGCTCAAAGCCAATAGTAACGGGAAGAATGGATCTCGACGGGCGCTACTATTCTAGGGTGCATCGCTCTTCTCAAGATTGTCTAAACATATGTTCAGATGGGGTTGCGCACAGCACAATCATTTATCGAAGCAAGTCCAATTGTTGAAAGTAGAATCACCTTTGCCGGTGACAGGGGAGATCATACAGTCGGGATGGGAATTCCATGGCTACATTGAGTTTCCTGGAGGTGGTCCTAGAATATCAAGCATTCTGGGGCACACAGCAAAAGCACTTCCATCCTTCGAGGTGGAGTAATTTCGAGATGGTAGAACTGAACCAACAGTGAACTGATAGTGAACCCATCGTTTCGTTAATTCGATCGATCTAGAGATACTCGTTTGTTCGAGTGGCCCGTCAATCAGTCTATGAAGCGCAATGTGAGTGTGATCCAATGAAGCGGACAGCAATTTGATGCGCACCCACCAAACGGATTGCTTAGTCGAATTTGAAAATAGTAGAGGAGCGACCATAGTGAAATATATTCCTGTGTCTTCTTTGCTTACACTGGTCCAGATCAATAGTACCTTCGTCTCTCTACGGGGGAAATTTCTGCCGATTTTAGACAATATTGACAAGGGTCGATAAACTGTCAGGATTAAATACTCTGGGGTTCCTGTCACTGAGACTGTCTTGTCTTGACCGGCAGCATTGGGAACAAGGTAGGCCACAAGTCCTGACATATGACCGTCAACGCTGAATATAATTTTCTCAACTGTTTGCCGTGGCATCAATTGAATACCGTGCTGACGGCACGGAAATCAGGGGGGCAATTGCAAGGGTGGGGGGGCGACTCCTCACCGGCGGGAACAATGATTACACCCCATAATGAATACGAGACTTCCATCCCAAAGAATCACGATCGACGCGTGTCTTCTTAAGCCGGCGGTCATCAAAGGCCACCAGTGGCAGAACGACCATCAGGTGCAGACCATACAAGAGAGACTTCGCCTTGCTGTCACAATCCGATGTTGATACGAGGTACAAAAAAACCACTGCGTACCGGCCACCCTATCTTGCTTCACACTCCCAATATGAAGAGACGAAGACAGCCAAGTGATATAGTTTGAGGGGGCTCGACTACCTGCAGAACCAGGTTCAATTACCATTCATGTCGAAATTAGTCGGCGCCTTGTTCTTGTTCGTCCCGATTGCCGACATTAGATGCGCCGCTTCGTTCCTACTGGCCGCATCAGAAGAAGGTTCTCGTCACGCGTTCGAACGTGCAACATTCGGCATGGAAAAGATCATTTTTGCTATTTCACCTGCTCATACGCCTGACTTCTGGAGAACTCCCAAGGCTGTTACAGTGTCGGGCCCGAGAGACTGGAGCATTGGTTTGGATGGGGAGGAGCATATTAGATTGAACCAATCCTATAGGCTAATAACTGCACATATGTACGTTACGTCGGGGCTGTCCGAAGAACGATTGAGATGAAAACGTAGATATGAGCATTATCTCATTGGTCAGCACAACCGAAGATGATTGAGGAGAAACAGACTCACATTCGATCTGACGACGACGATTTTTCAGCTCCAATGCGTGGGTCAGGTTCGCCTAACAACAAGCGAAGATGATTCACAGGGGCAGAGTATGCTCAGGCGATCCTCGTATCGATTTCCAGCTGCTGAATAATGTTTGAATAGTGAGTTAGACTCAGAGTACAAGAAATCCCGGTGCTATGGAGACAGTATGTGAACTTCTCTCGGATTTGACGCGGGCTCCTTAGGTGATCGTCATTCCACATGTAAGAGCAAGTCAATTCTGGGTATTGCTGTGTTCTTAGGTTCAATATCCCATTAGAGTCAACAGCTGTAAGCGTCAAGTACAGCCATTGCCTCGAGGATTCATTTATGATCGTATATAAGCTAACAGAAAGACGATATAAGCTAACAGAAAGACGATGTATTTGATGGATGAAGAAGATTTGGGTGAGGTCACAGCATGGAAGCATCTGGGAAATACCCGTGGGGATATATCATAAATCGACCAATATGTAGAATGATTCATTTCTCTGTTGCCCATGGGGTTTTAGAAACTTCTAGCAGCATTATGTGGCGATTTTAGGCCTCGTGGTGAAAAGAACTTTTTTTTTTGGCGTGGACAAGAATTCATATACACGGGCAGTTAGTAGTGAGCAGTTTTGAGTGGTTGACGTTTAAACCACGCGAGGGATGACGCCCTTTGCGCTTGACTTGATGTGTCGCCATTCCGAGTGTTCCTCATGCTTCAGCTTCAGAAACTCCATGTATACACCGACCCCTAATCATATCAGATATTATCCACATCATATGAAGTATTTACAGGCCTCAAGGCCTCATATGTTGTTCAATGAAGTCTTCTTATGTTCATTTCCGCCACCCACATGTCAGCACTGTCGGGTTCACGTTCCTCAAACATATATATTCATGAAAAATTTTCTTTTCATACAAGCTCACAGCCATGCATGAATCAGCGTTGCGTTGATTAAAGTTCATGTTCAAGTACATAAACGGAACTTCCCAGCTCCGTCGCACTATGCAACCGAACGAGAGAAAAAAAAACTTACTACTTCGTACAACGTTGATTATGCTCACGGCAATAGCTTTCTCAACGTTGCCGAGCGATGGATGTTGAGTACACTTTGGAACATTACTAATGCCATGGCTCGTAACTCAGGGAGGACGGGAAACAGCCAATAGCCTGCCGGCTTTAAGTTAACGGAACAACCGACCAGCCCCAACGAGATGATCAGTGAATCTGTAAAGGGTTCGTAAGAACCTCCTGCGTGATCATTCAGGCCTTCAGGTTCTAACCAACCAATGGGGTCCAGTCGTGTTGAGATAGATACACATAAACTAGTGGCTGATCTAATAGAGCGCACTTTATTTAATTCTCCTAACGCTAACGGCAAGTCTTCGGAGCAACTACCCGGACTCCGACGCTCAAAGTTAGACGCCTTACGCCTATTTTAATTCATTAACACTCGTGGCTGAAAGAACTGGCTTATCTTGGCCATTGCCGTGCATATTCAACAAGTTCGCCCTAAATTGTAACGTTCAAGGAGAGTATGGCGATAACTCAGGGTCATTACCCATTCCCGTCTATGAATTGATAGCCCAATTCAGGCTCAACACCAAGAGAAGTTCGCTGATTCGTTCGGACCGTCCTAGGAGTCGGGCATACGGTACCCTTCAATACTCCTATGGAGCTCCATGATATTGCTCCTGGACATCCGATACAGTCATATGTTGAATGCCCCGTCCATTCCTGTCACTCCTGAATCACATGTGCTTTGCGGCCATTAAATGACACCCAACTGCGCCGCGACCAAGTAAGTTGGCACATGAAAATTCTAGCTGTCCATTCCGGACGATCAGCGCATTTTGCAATGTCGTGATTCTCCACGTCAGGAGCTCGCAACAACACTTTAAAGGTCAATGGTCAAGGAGTCGCGATCGCGCGAGTATCGCTCTGAAACTAGGGCCTTGAGAATGGTACTCACGGGTCGTGGGCCAAGTTCTCACTGGCCCGAGCAGAGAGGTCCAATCAAATGGCGATCAAATGAGGAAATACACCCTGACCTGAACGCGACCCGTCCATCCAATGGCAACCGTTCCGGACACTCAGTAAACCCAATTGAATCCGACCCCGCAATCGGAGGAGATCGCATGTTGATTGGTTACGTTCGTTGAAACACGCTACTACATACATTATTTGGTATAGGTATTGCAGTAGTCAGGACAGCGGGTGTGCGGAATACAAGCAGTATTCCGCCGGTAGAAGTCTTTCAGACCACGCGAAGTCATTGATCACACGGAAAAAGTTCGTCAAACGTTAAATCCATTCATTTATCATTCAGCCCAAGTCATAAACTAGTGAAATCGTAAAGAAACCATTATGGAAAGTTCATCGCTATTTGCCTACGTTACCCAAAGCTCGAATAATGTTACAGAATATACAAGATATAGTACAAGGTGGGAGGGAACAATGGTACATTTTATTGAGACGACGCACAAACCCAAGAAGTGAATGAGGCGACGCCCCGTCCTGCTAGCCAAGCTTCGACCTGCTGTGAAAGTCTGGCAAAAGTGCTGATAGACTGGATGACCAGTCCGAAGATGAAGGTGAAAGGAAGGGGTGGTCACATTAGGCGGGAGAATAGCGATAGCACGGGTGTGTGCAATATGCGATAAGAATAAGCAGCGGGTATCATTAGGATATGCTGGTCATACGAATTGCGAATGCCGATGGTCAAAATGCAATGTGGATGTCGAAGTGTCGTTGAATAGGCAGCCGAAGTGTTCATAACAAGTCATGGTTGGGTATGAGGATGCGAGTGGTAACAAGAGGGAAGGCGAAAGCATTAGACAGAGATGGAATAGCGAAGTCGAAGAAACCCGTGTGTCCGATGTGCGGATATTGATGCAAGTGAAAATGTGGGTGCTCATGAGGAGGCCCTGACAGGGGCAGGGAACAGGAATAACCTCTTGCGAGGTTGCTGCACCTCGACCTCAACCTCAACGCGAACTTCCTTTCCGTCCACGACACTGATTTGAGTGCGCTTCTCCTTCTTTGTAGGGAAGGGCATCATGTCGTAGGTTTTGAGGTTATCGTATGACCAAGACCGAGCTGTAGAGAAAATAAGTACGAAGGATTAAGTGCGGCAGTACGTCACACTCACTCTCAGGATTCGGTCTCTGGGGGGGGTGAACAGGAGATTGGGGGCTGTCACACTTGCTGACAGTTGACTCATCGTCACCAGAGTCGCTGGTGGCAGACAGGGGACTCCTGACTTTGCTCGCAACGGAAGCACTCGAACCAGTCCGAACCTTGAGCTTGACGTCGGGGACAAGAAGTCTGCCTTCGGCGCCAGGCGGGAGTAGGGACCTCTCTCGTTTAAGAACGGTAGTCTCTGAGGAAGAAGAGATGGTACCAGATCGGCGAGTAAGGGACTCCGCATACTTGTTGATCATAGCAGCATTATCAGGAAGAGACGAAGCGGAGGTGTTGCGGAGGGGGATAGAAGCATCGCCAAGTTGCGAACGAACAACCCGCTTCTTCTTGATCTGCGGAGTGGGGGAAGGCGATGTAAGGTTGTAGAGGCAGGATCTCCAAGCATTGCTTCCATCATTCCATCCAGGAACAGTCTTGACGGGCTCGATAGGAGCACGATGACGACCAGTCTGGGGCTTAGCGGGCTCAGAGCAAAGCTCCCGCAAATAGCGACCAGCCATGATAAGGCCATTGTCACCGATGGGGGCGCGGCATAGCTCGGGCTCAGCGGCGTCCTCGAAGCAGATAGGGGCGGGGGGTGGTGCAGGGGGGAAGTTATAGAGTTTCGCGAGGACAGCAACAGAGGGGGAGGTATATTGGGGTTCATCAATGACGTGAGGGGGAGGTAGCTGCTCATACGCAGCCGAGCTAGCGGTGGCGATGGAGGATTCGGAAGGGATGGAAGACGAACCCGAACTCTCTGTCCCAACAGACCCTGATGATGCCTTATCATCCAGCCGCCGACATTCTTCAGAACAATATAGAGGAAGAGGGCCTTGATCGATGATGGTGCGATACTTTATAGGCTTGGATGGCTGAGCACCCTGTTGTGATTTGGAAGCGGTAGATTCTGTGCGCTTGATGGTGCCATTGGGCTTGACACGGCCAGTGCCCTGGACAAGACCGCCGCGAGCGCGAGCGGTAGGTTTGCGTTTTTGTGCCGTGGTATCTTTCTTTGAAGCTGGTGGGGTGAGATTATGGTATATGAAGTGGGAAATATTGTAGAACTTACGAGATGATTGGGGGGAAGTCGGGGGCGGGGCAGGAGTGCGCGGCTGGGGAGGAGCGACTGGAACAGTGAAGCGTTTTGGCTCTATGAGCCTACTGCAGACGGGACACCATGCAGCTTCGAAATCCATGGCGTGAGTGCGGGGATGGGAACGGAGGGCTAATCGCATGTTGCTTCTTATAACCATCCCCGCACCTCCGTGCTGTCACCCACCTGTGACCGCGTGACTCTCAACCCGTCCGCCCGATCCGGCTCACCTATTCCAGAACTTCATCTCCCCTGGATCTGAATCTCAGATCCCCGCCGCAAACCAGCTCGTTTCTCCACACCAATTGACCCACAGGTCCCCAACCCGTCCCGATGACCCGGCTCTAGTCCAAACGCGGTCCCTACCGAGGTCCCGCGGTTCTGCTCTCTCATTGGCTCGATGCCCTCTCTAAAGTCTATTCCACTTCACTGTCGCAAAAAATCCTGATGATAACCTCTATGAAGCCCCACACCGACCAAACATGTTATTTTCCGGCCAACTCCTCTCTCTCCGAAACCTGTCCGACAACCATCCAATCAATTATCATGCGCACTCACCGCATCGCACCAAATTGCACCTTGCCGCGGTGATTAGGTCATCGGCATTCTCCGACATGTTTCTCCGTAGTCTCTCCGACCAACCTCTGGTGTCTTCTACCAACCCTCGCGGTGTCTTTTCCATAAGTAACACACACCTCTCTCCTCGCTTCTCCTAATATCGGCGAAATTCAGGACAGCTCTCGTGTCCCTATCTCTTGCCCCAATACTCTTGGGTGGTGACTTTTGTCCGTATATTCACTGGAGATTCATACTCTCTCTAGCGGAAGCTATTCATATGAGCTCCTCATGAATAGATTATCCCATGAATCCACATTTCAGACCCACTACGACTATCATGAACTTGATTTTAATCTTACCAGCCCTTGTTTCACATTTTTGCTGTGGCAACCCCAACCTCCGGTCAACCCATGATTACACATGGATACTGTCCGTGGCCGGATTCATGCAGTCTCTCGCCCGGACGTCACATCAACCCCCACATCCATTCTCAACGAGAGGGGGTTTTACCCGGAATCATGACCTGAGACGCAACCACAATCAACATCACTCCTCCACACTCCCCGTGAAAGTGCCCACAGTTCCCAATGATCACGCATATACACACATCATGCATCCGCTACCCCCCAACCATCAACGGGGAGTTGATATCGAGCTATCAACTCGTTCAAACACATCTGTCGTACGAACACCGTTGATTCCGACATCATCGACGCGCCCGCAGCTATATTTCTGAAGCTGGTTGGTGTTCCATTTATAGATTGCATCACCAGAAACTCACAACAAAGGCCCATGATAGCCACCGAGCCCCTGCCTATGTCCAACTATGCCAACGCTAGACCTCATCCCAGACAGTTATCTTTATCCACGCAACCACACCATCCCCGCGTGATGATAATCTCAAGGGGGCACCCGGAAATTGCCGCTCAAGACTTCCGAGTCAGTCTATCATTGGATGGTTTGAACCCGTCCCAGTGAAACGATACTGATAGCTTGCTTACTCGACTCCCCCACATTTGCGCTCGCTCCAGGCTTACGTCTCCGCCTTCCCCTCCTATCCCCATGACCTTCGCTTGTCAAGGACTTGAATCCCCGTTTTGTGGGTTCCATTGGTTCATTATATGAGCGGCGTTAAATCAACTTGTCATGAAATACCGCCTTGCTGTCTTCCCTCGCCTCTCTTTGGCTCGGTTATCCATATGGGATAAATGAGACACTTTCCTTACCCCGCACTTGAAGTGAGCGGCAAAGTTAATAACATTCTCCTTAGTTGAAACCAGTGCTATGGAATCATTTAACTCGAGCCACCTCCGTTGCCGCTTTCATCAAGTAATCAATCAACAAAATAACAACGTATGCGATGTTTTTGAAACCCAGCGACGTTGTGACACCAACACCATCAATTAATC
The DNA here is from genome assembly GCA_015584085.1 of Macrolepiota fuliginosa MF-IS2. Lineage (NCBI taxonomy): Eukaryota > Fungi > Basidiomycota > Agaricomycetes > Agaricales > Agaricaceae > Macrolepiota > Macrolepiota fuliginosa. The sequence continues at coordinate 55,749 of MU151052.1, read as the reverse complement.
ACCTATGCCAACCAGCGCACTGCTGTCTTCATCCTGGTCATCCGCTGACACACAGCCAATCCTTGTGGTAATAGGCAAAGGCAATTACCTTCGTGTGATTCTCTCTTCTTTGAAATAAAGAATCTGCTTCCCGCCCTTGCCCCCCCACATGCAAGGGAAGTTTGATCACGGGTCACGAAGTCCTTACACGGGCACTCACACAGAACCTGGGAATTGTCGATACGCACATTGGTGGGAAGCCCTTGCATGCTTGCTAGTTGATCTTTGTACGGCTCTTCCGACTTCCTCTTAGAGGTACAAGTGAAGAATCCTGATGGAGGTTTCATTACATACCTCCGCCATCGCTGATCACCCTATAGTAGACTGGGCTGGACAGTCGAGTCATCTAGCCCCCTGGACCTATGCTCTGGGCGTGGTTCATTTACCAAGTGATTCCAATGTGACTCCAATGTGATAGTGGTTGGCCAATGGATTGCTGTATCACCCTTGTTGCGGATTTGCTTATCCGCACTGCCGATGCCCCGCAAAGTCGCCTCTCTGGTCCGCTTTACCCCACACTACGATCCCTCCGTTCTCACTAACTATTCAAGTTCCGACAGCCATTACTTAGCGATGGCTCCACTATATTCCACCATTCTTAATTGCTATAGAACCACTACTTCAGCAACTGGACGCCTGGTGACCTCCTAGATTCGCGCAACGCTCGTCAGTTCCCACTACCTCTCAATTGACAGCTTCCAGTTCTTTTCTGCAACTTCCAGATGTGTTTCAATTTGTGAGACTCAGTTAGTGAGTTGCCGGGAAGGAGAACGAAGCATGTCGTGTGTAGATAGCACACTAGTATAACTTCGCAAGTACAACGGGCGATCCCAGGGCACGAGGCTCCACGGTCCATGGTCACCGCGCTGCTCCCCAGTAGTTAGACTTTGACAAATGACAACTATTGGACGGATGGTGTTTTTAACTTAGTACTTATCCATAAAATTCGCCTAATTAATGTAGATTGCCGCGGCAATGTGATGAGGATGATCAAGTTGGTGCTCATGCGAGAGAGGGGCTAGCTTGGACATGGGGCGAGTAAGAGTAGGTACTACGACATGTATGTACGCTTTGGGCTTGAACATCCGCCCCGTGGCAATTACTTTACTGAACCACAACCCCCATTTCTCAAGTGAACGGGAGCACCCGATTTCCAAACTAGTGACACAAACTCGGGGAATGATCAGAGTAGTGGACACTACCTTGCATTCTGGCCTGCTTAGTAGTGCGTCTCCTCGATGCTATGCAGCATGGACTTGGGCGTCATGACGAATTTCAATGACAGTTTTGGAGGCAGTGGACAACGGGAGAGGAGCGCGATACAGTCATACCCGTCCATGCCCCTCGATTTAGGGCGGAGGGATGGGTGTGGATCGGAGATGGTATGCGCTTCGAATGTCGCAGTTGATGCGACGATACTTCTCGAGAAGACTCGGAGGGACGCGAGGAGAAGAGGGATGCAAGGAAGTAGAAGGAGCTCTTCATGCCTTGCCACGACTCGGATAATTGGTGATACTATTTTTGGCACCCTTTTGTGTTTAGTCAAGGCGGTAGTGCGGGTGCTAGTCGAAGTTTTACTGAAGGTGTTGTACGGTGTCGCGGGTGCTTCGACATTTGTCGGACGAGCCAGAGCGGATCCTCCATTCGTCCAAATCAACTTGGTAATCCGATTGGTGGAAGTTTTTTCCCGTCAGTCCTGGAAGAGATTTAAAATCCGAGGATCCTTCGTTTCAGTAAAGCCCGCCAAAGCAATTCAAAAGAACATGAGAGTCTAGGATTTGTTTTTTTCCGACCATGGGTCATTTCGTTACACTGTATATATTCAACGGCCATGTGGCTGTTGGCGTGTAGTATGCCTACGCCGCACATAGAAATATATTGTATTGAGTGGAACTCTGTACCTGTCAGAGCTTAATCAATTATCAAAATCATGCGGAAAATCTGCGTCGGTATATACGCTCCCTGGCACCCGTGGTATGTCGAATGCAGTGGAATGCATTTGAGGGCTTGGCAAATTAACGCTATGAGGACTTTAGAGATTTGGCCTAGACAGCGGCTACTTCAACTCCTATCAATTCGTCCTCTTCTCAATATCGAGACTTCGCTCCTGACTGCTCATCCACTTGTATATGGTTGCCATGACGCTCCCTTGAGAAGGGACGATGTACGAGAAGGGGAAGGTAAGCGTATTACATCCATATCCACCCCAATTTCGGCGACATTAATTCTGTTGGTCTCCTGTGCCGGTTACGGTTTCGACCCCCTGACCCACCTTGTGCCATTTTACGTGGCTAGCGCGTTGCTGCCTTAAAGACAGCCCGTCGGCGTTCGAGTTCATAGCCACCTCGTCGGGGGCACGCCAACCCTGATGAAGCCACGCGGCCGACGGCGGGTGGAATCAGTACTAATTTGGGATCGCTCTACCACTTCGCTTGGTGTCAACTTGAGCACCAGCAATGTGGCCTCCGGTGTCGAGTTGTGCCTCTTAATTCGTTGCCGACTGCCGCCCTTGAATATGCTAACTACTGGCCGAGCAATGTGGGAGGCTGACTTCCCTGTGGGGAAGAGCAAGTGACAACGAAGATTTTAAGCAATCCAATCCTGATGCGAGCATGGTGCTCGTAATGGTGCGTTTGTACACATTCTGGTTGATAATCTATGCTGTCGAATACCAGGGAATTTACCGGTTGTCTCGCCTGTTGTAGGCCGGCTCACTTACTTGGAATTATACTCCCTGGACCAGCCCGCTGACCACGCGCTCGGCAGCAGAAACGAGAGAAATTGTGGGGGCGAACAGGGTGAACCATTAACAGGCGTCGCTTTTTTTTTGGACCTGGATGCCTGCCATACATATGATACATCGGCGCACTGACAGGCCAATGTGGATTCAATATCTCAATTCGGCTTCGCAACTCCAGTCTATGGAAGATCAACCACTATGACGTGCCCATAATACAGTCTCATCACTCATATGGTACTCATAGTTGTCCTGAGCAGCCGCATGCGATCGGTCAATGGAGAAGCTGCTTCAACAATGTTGTGATAGGCGTTGTGTGCTGGTTTGGGAGCAGGTGAGTGAATTAGTATGATGCAACTGCCGCCTGCTAATACCTCCATCCTATGACAAGTGCGACTTATTAAACCGAGGTGATTTACTGCTAAATCCGTTTTGGCAATATATCCATCTTAGATGACGATCACTATTATCAGATCCCTCTTTATTTTGGTCATCTTCACGATGAAAACTAGTTCCAGCTGGTTGGGGTCATTCAGAATCAATCATGATGACGCAACATACGTCTCCTCAAGAGCTAGTTCCTCGTGATCATCCACTTGGGCGGTTTATAGGTACTAGCACCACAGTTCTGTCACTGATACACATATCAGGAAGATGGATGAATTGGTTATGTTCGATGATCAGGTCGAAGGATATTGTAGAAGTAACCGACTTGTTTCGAGATCCATCGCAACAATGCGAACCGCGATGGATACCGGAACGTGAAGAGTAAGATTGGGGAAGTTGCCACAAATCAGCGACGACCATAATTTCCCCGATAACTTAAGCGGAAAAATTTCAGAGTATTTTAGCGACAACTCTCGGTTTGGGCACCTCCAGCCTTCTCTAGCTCTAGGCACCTCTTCGGATCGGAATCAGCTGCTCGACGACGGAGCGGAACGGCTAGATTAGCGAAATAGTGCCTGGTCCTGCTGGCTCTGAGCTCACCTAGTCGGACTAACCTCGTGAAAAGTGGTCGCCACCCCGATCCTTATTACTCTTCCTTACTCCTTCAAGTGTTTTCAAGGCTTCAGCATTAGGACCACACGATTCCCGACCGATCATAGCGCACGTTACATTCAACAGGTGGGAAATGTATGCATGGTTTCTTATTCCATAATCTCAATGTGTGATTCGTAAGCCTTCCCAAGTCTGATATCGATACGACCGCGGGACCAACAATAGACCTCCTAGACTTCTCATACTTGAAGACGACCCTTTCCGAAAATAGCCTTCATCCAATCTACAGCGCCAAGTACTGGTAAGCAACAACGCAAATATTTTTGCAACGTCACTGATCATGCGCCCATAAATGATTGGTTCCATAACTTTCAAAGAAGAACTAGTTGGCCGACTTCAAAGGAAATATTTAGCAAATAGTCGTCCGAACCTCGGTCTGATTACGACGGTAGTTATAATTACTCGGTCCACGAAGTGGAATTGGCACGTCGCCTATTTACTGTAAGACTTTTATCCGAGGCTAAAAGCCGCCGCCCATCCAGAGTCGCGATATCAGCTCTCCTGTTGAAGCACTCAAGAATATCATAAGAAATTTCAAATGAATTCCCCGCTCAAGTGGCAGCGCGATAGTTGTATCTCAACGGTCCCAATTTCAAAGTTCTAATTCAGAGTTCTAAACAGCGACCCACTTTGAGGGCAACCCAGCTTGATCACGGTCCTTGTGGGTGCCCGCCTAGTGTAATAATAGGAACGTTACCTCGAACTTCGAGTCCTTTCAGGACGACAACGCTCCGTCTTGTTTGGCCCAGTCCGTGTAGGTAGTCGGTTTTTGATAAGGCCCTTTTGAGAGTTAACTTCTAATACATGTCTCATGGATGAATCATTCGGCCGAAGGATCTGATTTAGACTACGAATAACTGTTGGCGCAACATCAACTTTCTACCATGTATCTAACTCCTTGCATATGTGTGGAGTAACCACGGGCAAGAGGGTGGTTTCTTTGTCCCACGACCGTCCTATCCATAGCTGAAGCCGACTTAAATGAGTAGAACACACAAGCGGGGGTACTGGCAAAGCGCGAAGGGCATAAATCCACTGGACCCGATGGTGAAGCGCTATTAAATAGGCCACACATACTTGCATCGTGAATACTTGATATCTCAGCCATGGTCAACTAGCCAGCACGAACTAGGAGTCGCAGGGAAAATCCCGGAGGCGGGAGATGCGCTTTCGCTTTTGAAAAGTAATCTAAGTCTGACATTTACACCCGTTCAATCCGCGGCGGCACATGGAAAATCCTGTGCTAAGCACTCACATTGGACCGGTATTCAGGTACCTTGATCTTCTTCAGCGTCCGTCAACTTGCAACCGACGACCATTGAAACATTGAACGTCTCAGCTCCAATGCATCATGCGCTCGTTCTCGTTTGACAAAGCTGGGCGCTCCGCGGAGGTAAGCCTGACAGCTCTTCTTCGTATGTCTGTCTTGTCAGCTGGATTCGGACGAAACGACACTGGAAAGCGACCGCTTTCTCACGTGTCAATTACATAGCTCCAACGCCTCGATGCTTGGTCGAGGCTCTGGCTACCTGTTCTGGTCCCTTCTCTTAATCCGAAGTTTGATTCCGAAACAGGCATATACATGATGTTTGGAGAAAAACCTCACCGTTTCTTACTATTGGTACAAAGGGACACGTACAGTGAGTGAGATCATTGTCCACGTGTTTTTGTGCAGAGAGCACATGTAGACTTGCTATGGCGAGAAGGGGTTAAAAATGAATGCTTCCATGTGAACCATGCATACTTGCGCAACGTCTCATGTTAACACACATCGCGACATCCTGGCAGCATTCAATTTATTGATCCTCCTTTAGATATACGTAGGCACAAAGAATCAAGTCCTGTGCACGTCAGACGTCCGTTTGGATGGTCTGGCCTGGCTGCTTGCAAGTTCATCAGCTAAACAGTCTGCTTTTTTTTGTTTTTGTGAAAGCCATCCGCTACCCGAGCGCGGTTGTTTTTGGCGCATGGCAAATAAACGGGACCGATCATTGGTTTTCCTTCTTTGAACCTTAAATCGGCTGTAGCCGTTACCGCTGTTATCGCTGTTCAAGTCTTAATCCATGGTTCCCCGCAGTCCGTTGATGAATATGCCTCCGCGATTCTTTGATGGATGCCAGAATAGTCGAAGTGGGCCTCCCAACCAGGATCGCTTCAGCTATTCTGTCTGCGTCCGTGCTTGGGACTTTCAAGTGGACAAACAGTTAACTGTCCATTCTCGTCCTGGTGCGCACACACCACTGGAAGGGCTGGCCGTTAAGTTCACCTAGGTCAATCACACAGGTAGACACAACCTTCGGGGCCATCTCCAGGGCATTGTGATGGATGAACAAAGTACACCAGTAAGCCTGTCGGGGGTATGTATCTGGCTCTCGTAAATAAAATAACTAATGACTGCTCTTGACTAAAATATAGTTCTCAGGCTATTCAGCACGTCTGCCATAAATTAGCGTTGTTCTTAATCGTAGGCACTCTTCGACTAGACATGTGTTGTCACCTACGGCACTTCAAACTCCGAGCGCTACCGAGGAAGGGTTGGCCGATGAAGACGATCGGCGTAAGCAACGCGAAATCGTATTTGTCACGGATTTCTACCTTATTGATCAAGTCCAGTATTTGGACGTGGGGCTCTTATAGCTGATCCTATATGCCAGTGCCAGGGACTTCGGATCTCCCGTAAATACGTGCCTTGACTCATGCACATCTTTTAATGGTCACGACTTGTTGGCTGATCGTTACATGCAAGACTTTCTCGTCTGTCTCCGTCGGCCGTGCTGGACGTCCGGAACTTTGCGAAGGCTCAGGTTATGTTTAGCACGACCAGAACTGGCTCAGTGTTGACTGAACCGCTGGTTCAGATGATGATTAGCTGTTTTTGTACGGCCGGTGAGTGGGACGGTTTGAGTGTCTTGGGCTGGACAGTTATAATACATGAACCGAATTTTCTCCGTCGTTCGTCGAGAGCAGCGGCTGCGGTTTGCTAACAGGAGGTATTCATTTGCTTGATCGTTATGATACCCACAGTTATTCCTGGGGATCTTATACTCCTTTGCGGTCATCTACAAAAGTGACCCGAAACTGGTCTTTGGGTATGTACAACCCTCTTTATGACATAACTACATAGAATTTGTCCTTTAGCTGATCACGACCGCCCTTAGGAGAAAGCCGAAAAATTGTACAACCCTTACGATAAGTATTTTTGGGAAAGGACATCGTGCACGGTTTTCCTCAGCGCTTTGCTTCTCTGCTTGTTTGGGGTTATCCCATATTGCTGAAGAGGGGACCTGTATCTCAAGGGATGACGTGATTTGCTACTGGCAGCAAATTAAGAAATTCCGGAATCTTAAAATCACTCACGGGCACCCTCTTACCGAGGCAAAGTCGGTGTTTTCATGTCGTTTGTGTCGTTTGCTAGGAAAAGGCTGGAACCAAGGACTGTCACCACTGGGTCTATGATCTTGGCGTACGTTCCTTTAAAACGGAGTCGACATAAAGACCCCGCATCCGAAAATGAACCTAGACCGTGAAAGCCGCAACTACTCCTGCCATTGCGAAGTTAATATCCCGTACTCCTCCGCATCGGACTTCCTGTGTGCAAATATATTCCGCATGGAGTGGGCAAGGTGGGTCAATCTAGGGAGACACTGCTTCACCTGATCAAACCTGACGGGCCGGCCAGCGTTCCGTCGACTCATAACACAACATTACCTGGTTACGCAACATTGCCAGTACAATCACCGCAGTTTACAAAACCCGCTCGATATTGTTGAAGGCTCACGGGAACCTGTTACCCCATCGCAAGTTCTCATGACAGCTGCTTGTCGTGACTTACTTCACTCTTCACCGCACGTACCGAATCTCGTGATAGTCCTCATTGTTAAAGCTAGCGGCATCCGTGGTAGGGACGTCTCAGTCTATAGTTAATCTAGCTTGAGTTCTTGTCATCCGGATCGATGTTCACAAGGCCACAGGAGTTGGCGGTCAGGCTTCTCCTATCAGGCGCCTCGGAGGCCCACCGGGTTTGTACGCTCCCGTAAAATCACAAGTCCAGGCTCGAATTCTCGTAAGGCTGGCTCGTTGACGAGTCTTCGCTATATTTGGCCCATGTCTTTAGCCCCCACTCTTGATCAGGGCAGGGCCTTTGTAGGCTTGTAGTTCCAGCATTACTGGTCTCTCACGTTCTGCCGAACTTGCCTTCGGCAAGTCAATCCGCAATGTCGGGGTTGTGCACCCCACAAGCACTAGCCTGGTTTGAACTTTGCATAATGGTTATGCTGACGAAACCAGATGCCCTGTCGGAAGACGTTCGCCATCCGATCACCTCAAGGGACCTCTGTCTTTTGAGCAACCACCCTACGGGCGGGATGCGACGGCAAGCAATGGCCATAAACTGAGAATTCTCCTAAATACCAGTGGGGATCCTATGCTCTAAATAAACCTGAAAATTGAGTGGATAACCGAGCATGAGTTTAATACCGGGAAACCCTACTATTTTGATCCCCTCTCTCCTAATTGCCTGATTAGAAATCGGCCGAGGTTGAGCGGTCGCTATAGGTTGGAAGTAGCACGGACATATTTGCATCAAGGTGTTGTCCTACGGAACGCTCTTCGCGAGGACGCTGAGGAACTCGAGGGAAGAAGAAACATGTGTCTTCAGGCGAGGTAGACGACTCGCGAATAGGCTGCTATGTTCGGTTTACTTGGGTGAACACGAATCCAAACACGATGGTCGTATGCTTGTTGCCGCCGGTATGTCACTTTGGGGGTTTGGCAGTAGAAATTCTCAAGGGACGCGGGATTGTAAAACATTTCAGAGTCGTACACATTCCAGTAGAGATAATCGATGTGAGGGATCGCATAAGATATTATGCCTCAGTAGTGCTTGGCAAGTCCCCTGTGCCTCCGGACGAAACTTACAGTTTGGTCTGGGGACAGCAAAGTCGGTCGAAGAACCGCTGATACCCACCATTACGTACAATTAGTACAGTCAACATGCTGAGGACAGTGGCACGCTATCTGTCTTCAACCACTCGCAAACGTGACGTCGCCCCCTCTTCGACGGTCATACACTATACTTCCTCCTTCATGAATTCGATGGCAATTCCACAAGATGTTCGTGAATTCATAGATGAATACCCAGACATAGGCGACGATCCCGAAGCTTCCGAGAACTTGGACTTCTACTCAAATATCCTACGATGTCGGCCGGATAATCGGCTTATCGATGAAATACACGAGCAGTACGTTGTAGTTCAATGCAGGGGGTGTATCATGAAACGAGCCCCGCAGATGGTTTGGGGACTTCAGGAGCCTGGAGTATAAGCATGGGTTCATCCAATGGCTGTGGGTTTGCCGAGCGTGTCTGAAGGAGACTGAATGCTCAGCTTCATTTCAATTCAGGTTTCCGATACGCGAATACGGGATGAACTGGGAATCCCAGCCCCTTCAGCCTCACGAAATCGAAGCCATGAAGGCTAATGTCACGGTTATGAAGAGGATCGTGGGGTCGTACGAGTTGATGCTGGATTTCTATGGAATGCGTTTAGTTTCGGGGGAAACGGGTCTTCTCAGTCGTGCTCTTCCGCCCGGAAACTACGAAGCTCGATATAGAAACCTTGTTAGTGAGTGTTCATCCAGTAATTTCACATCACGAGAAGGTTGTGCTCAATTATATTAATTACGCTCCAGCCTCCTCTCATAACTATCTCCGCATCTCCCGGATCTTGAAATCCCTTTCGGAGCTGGGTTTGGAGCATCTCAACGCGGGTTTCTTGCTCCACGTACTCAACGAGCAGAGCGAATCCAATGAATTATATGCTCGTGGACTTCAAACTAGCATGGATCGCTGGTGGGCGAACTGCTTGCGGAATGCGGAAGAACGCTCTTGGATCGGAAACGTTATAAGGCAAGTAAGAGGAGGTAATTTTATATTCACGAGAGAAATGTACGAGAAAGCTTTACAAAACAGAAAGCAAGTCGGAATGTTTGGGACATTGGAGAGACGAAATAGTGGACGCAAGGAGATATCAGATAAGATAGACAGATAGTGTACGCGTTGCCAGGACTGGTTCTCGTAATCCGAGCAATGATGTCAATACAAATCCATCTGCCAAACGCTGGGCCTGGGTCAACAGGGCGCACGAGGAGGTTGCAGGCCTGATACGTACTGACATCCCCGGAAGGAGTGGTGGGTAACAGCTTTCCTTAAGATATCCTTTTGAGGGCTTCAAATAAGGCTTCACTGCGCTTCTGCGTGTAGAGAGGACTTGTTGAGTGAAAAAGGTCTTCGATAGTCTCGAATATTTGTGCTACGCCTTCATTTACTTTACACTCGACCTGGCAGCGCTTGTAGTGTGAGTCGGGGTAAGGAGGAGGTGAATGAAAACATGCCTTGTATCCTTGTTGGGTGAGGGTTACGTCGATGGAATGGCCCTCGAGGAGTCTGACACGAGCAACTGCCTGCAGAGTTCCAACATTCACGAGCTTAAAGCCGTGAATTGCAGCTCCCTGTTCCTTGAGAGCACGGTGGAGCTCTTGGCCATAGAATGAAGTGGCCATTGAGTCTTTTACGAGGAAATTGCGGAGGGTATGAAAGTTGAAGCGGTGCTTAAATATTGTGGAGAGCATATCGCCTGGCCAGGGGTGGTAAACAAAAGTGTATTACTGGTATGCGGCCACCGGTGATCTAAGTCTTTGTCCGAGGGATATACAGTCGTTGGGAAACGAAGTCGTAGAAGTGGTGGACGATGAACATCGGTTTAATTTGGGAGAATGATGGATATCTCACCCGGAAACATCATTCAGGTGCTCGGGGTTTACCGTAAGTCACCCAGTCCTCCTGCTTATCCATTAAGACACTCGAAACTGTATCCTTTTGTTTACAAGGCAGGGGAACCCGATGTTATATGGTCGTCAATATGACTAGGGCACGTCTATGTTTCCTGCCCGACCTGATGGGTATTTTTCGGCGTTGCCATATTGTGCACCTGCGTCGGAGTATTTGTGAAAATCAATTCGACGCTCTGCGAAATTATGTCGTAAGTAAATACCACTCACACTGAAAGCCTATCTGTCCAGTTATTACCCGCGGATAGTGCCGACCGAAGAATTCCGTGCGATTCGTAGCACGTCGGCCATGGTAGTTTCCGTTTGTCGAATTTGACCCTGAGATGTGTTGTCCTTCCGCTAAATTCTCGGTCGACTTCTCATTCTTTCGAAACGACCAATGATTGGCCAAGCAAGATCGTGAGGAGAAAACCCCATGCGGTTTTGTCGATTTCATGCAAAAGCGTGGTGTCTGAACTCTCGATGAATCTATAATAGAGGCACCTTCGTGGCGCACGAATGAGAATGCAAATCATTACGCCAAAATAGGCTTATATGGTCTCAAGAGATGGGCTGCGGAATGGTGGGATGCCGTACGTCAGAACGTTCTTTCGATCCATGAGGAATAGATTTAAAGAGGGAACAAAGCAATTCGTGATAGCATTAATAAAACTTCAGTCTTTGGACTGAAGGGATTCATTTTGATTGTCCTTGGAAGGGCCTGGTTGATCTGAACAACAGTTATTGCTCAATCGGGAAATCTTGAATGAATTAAGCTCCTTACATAATCTCATGCACCCCGGGGTATGTCACACTTTCTCCTCCGTCTCCCATACCTTGGATCTCGTCTTCATTGATATCTCGGGTTACCATCGGCGCAACCATTCGACACCCGACATTCGGCGTTCTGTTAATCAGTGCAACTTCAACCCCAATGGACGTAGTGAAAGCTGTGGAAACCTACGTCAACAAGTTGGTTTCGACACCAACTTCAATGAAGGTGCTTCTTCTGGACACACACACGGTGCGTAATTATGCATTTCAGAGTGTAAAATAGCTGGTGTGCTCACGCTCTTTCGCTCAGACTCCCATAGTGTCACTGGCTTCCACACAGTCAACCCTGCTTTCATACCAGGTATACTTGACGGATCGAATAGACAACAAGAAGCGGGATCGAATGCCTCACATGAAATGTGTCTGTTTCCTCCAAAATAGTGAAGCGAGCATGGAGGCTTTAGAAACTGAGCTCAAAGAGCCGAAGTACGGAGAGTATTATCTGTGTCAGTTGGTAAATCATACTGGGTGATGTCTAGCTCACCTACTGTTGTTGACGGTCGACTTACAGACTTCAGTAATATCTTAAGTAAAAGCGAAATTGAACGCTTGGCTGAAGTTGATGAATATGAGGTGGTTCGAGAGATTCAGGTACCTTTAAAATGATACCCCACTCGCCAGTCGCTTTAACCGAGAACCTAGGAATACTTTGCAGATTACACGCCGCTGCTTCCTAGCCTCTTCTCGTTAAATTACGCGCCTTCGACCAAACGACCTCTGTACGGCAACAGTCCGAGCACTTGGAATTCAGACGCACTCGAAGCTCATGTAGAGGGTCTCCTTGCAGTGCTGCTCAGCTTGCAGAAGAAGCCGATCATACGATATGAACGGATGAGCTCTATGGCAAAGAAATTGGGAACGGAGATCCAGGTCTGTTGAGCTGGTCTGAACCGCAATATTAACTGATTCTCATTATCTTACTCTCAACAGCACCGCATTCAAGCCGAATCATCGTTATTCGATTTCAGGTTGACCCAAGTTCCCCCTCTTTTACTGATTCTGGACCGGAGAAATGATCCTGTTACACCTCTTCTTTCACAATGGACGTACCAGGCCATGGTACACGAGCTATTAGGCATCCAGAATGGCAGGGTTGATCTACGTATGGTTCCTGACATCGGGCCAGAGCTCGCTGTACGTTCTTGAATTGGTTCTGTCTCCAGAGGCTCATTTATCAATTAGGAAATTACACTCACAACCTCGACGGATCCGTTCTTTCAAACGCATTATCTCTCCACGTTTGGTGACCTCGGCACAGCGCTTAAGGATTACGTCCAGAACTACCAGTCCAAATCCCTGGCAACCTCGCCTACAAATATCCAATCCATCGCAGATATGAAACGCTTTGTGGAGGAATATCCTGAATTTCGTAAACTTGGTGGTAATGTGAGCAAACATGTCGCGCTCGTCGGAGAGCTCAGCCGCTTGGTTGGGCGGGATAAATTGCTCGATGTTGGGGAGGTTGAACAGGGACTGGCTACGAGTTCTGGTGCCGATTACAAGGTGAGGTGGTTTCATGTAAACGAGTTCATCTACTCATGTTCAACCATTAACAGATCGTGCGGGGCGTTATCGCAGATCCTGGTGTTTTGCCGTGGAACAAGCTGAAGCTGGCTATTCTATATGCGCTTCGCTACCAGAAGACACAGCAGATAAATATTGCCAATTTGATTAATCTTCTCCTCGAAAACGGAGTGTCACGAGAAGATGCAAGAGTATGTAATGGTTTTGCAAAGGGTTTGGTCTCCAGCTCATTCAAAGATCGTTCTAGCTCGTCTACTTGTTTCTGAACGTTGCTGGTGCAGATCAGCGTCAAGACGACCTGTTTTCGACGGAGTCCTTGTTAGCAAAAGGTCGTTCTGCATTAAAGGGTCTCAAGGTGGGTCCCTCCAGGCGCCCATTTTCGATTCTAATCCTTACATGCTTCAGGGTGTTGAAAACGTATACACGCAACATTCTCCACATCTCTCACAAACTCTTGAGAATCTATTCAAGGGTAGGCTAAAGGAATCAAGCTATCCCTTCCTCGAAGGTGTAGGGCCGAATCAGGGTATTCAAAGGTGAGTTAAAGTTAGTGTGCTCCTATGGACGTAGCATTCTGATTTTGGGAATTTAGACCACAGGATATTATATTGTTCATCATCGGTGGCGCAACTTACGAGGAAGCAAGAACTGTGTCCCTATATAATCAGGACCCCGTTGCAGCTTCAAACGGAGCACTTCCTCCTGGAGTAGGAGTCCGGCTTCTGCTTGGAGGGACGTGCATGCACAATTCTTCGAGGTAAGTGCACCGAGCTTCTGGTGATGACCGTCGCCCTAACCTCTAATCTAGCTACGTTGAAATGGTCCGTTCGGCTGCGGAGAAATTCCCTTCGACCATTTACGATCCTCCACCTGAATCAGCTTCCAATGCACCAGTATTAAATTTAAATCTCGGTGGAGTGAACGTCAGTCTGGGAGGACCTGGTGGTACCGGTGTGTACCGTACCAGTAGTGATGCGGTTGGAGTACAGGCAGATGGGCTTCGCGATGGTGTCATGAATCTTATCGGGAAGGTAAAACAAGGAGTAGACCGTATTGCTGCACCCTGATCAACAGCAGTGTATTATTCGCTTTTCCTTAGGTAGAATAATACGACACTCTGAATTGGAATCCAGGAGAGCTTTCGGTAGTTTCTCAGGATGAAATTCGGGTTTTTGAAACCGGAGTTATGATTCCACGTACGCCCAAGACCAGACGCTTGACACGTCAATTTCAATCACGTGACATCCGGTTACACGACGACATATGTACTCGCCTGCCTCCCAGAGATAATTCTTCCGTTTCTTCCTTTACTTTCCTCGGGTCGGCTTTCCTGGATTAACGCAACCAGGACAGGAGTTAGCTATAATGGCGAAAGGTCTCTTCAGTAGCCTCAAGGGCATGGATGCCTTTGGCAAGGTTAGTTGACCGAATCTTAAAACTTGGTTTTTGGAGTGTTGACGATCGGAATAATAGACAACAGAAGATGTGAAGGTCAAAACTCGTACTGGCGCATTTTGTAAGTCTTATTCGCTCGTGAATGAATCTTTACACTAATCTATTACCCAGTGACCCTAATTGCAGCTGCAATCATCTTGACATTTACATCCCTTGAGTTCTTGGATTACCGAAAGGTCTATACCGACACCTCGATTGTCGTCGACAAGAGCAGAGGAGAGAAGCTCACTGTGAACCTCAACGTCACATTCCCTCGGGTGCCATGCTTCCGTACGCTCTACATCCACGCCCGTCTCAAAATCGGCACCGCTCAGACTGACACTCTTCTGCTCCAAAATTCCAGTGCTTAGTCTAGACGTAATGGACATCAGTGGTGAAGTCCAACGCGACATCTCGCATAATATCCTCAAGATCCGGTTGGACAAGGAGGGGAAGATGGTCCCAAATTCGTATAGTGCACAATTACAAAACGATTTGGACAAGATGAATGAAGTCAAGAAGAAGGGTTACTGTGGATCCTGTTACGGCGGCCTAGAACCAGAAAGCGGATGCTGTAACACCTGTGAGGAAGTGCGAATGGCTTATGTGAATCGTGGCTGGAGTTTTTCGAACCCTGATGCTATTGAGCAAGTTAGTAATTTCCCATCTGTTATCCTCTTTCTGCTTGAGGACTAACGTTTTGTTTTCGCATTGTTCAGTGTAAAAATGAAGGTTGGGCTGAGAAACTTCAGGAGCAAGCCGAAGAGGGATGTAGCATCTCTGGTCGCATTCGCGTGAACAAAGTTATTGGCAACATCCATCTTTCCCCTGGCCGTTCATTCCAGTCCAACGCTCACAACCTGTATGAATTGGTCCCCTATCTTCGTGACGATGGTAGCAAGCATGATTTCTCTCACACCATTCACCACTTTGCCTTTGAAGGTGAGAAGTTCTACTCGGGTATCAGTATGTATTGAGGCTAAATTCGAACGGTTCTACTATAGGTGATGATGAGTATGACTACTGGAAAGCTGAGGCTGGTCGTGAGATGAAGAAACGTCTTGGTCTTGCCGTCAATCCCCTCGATGGAGCGCATTACCGTACATCCAAGGCTCAGTACATGTTCCAATACTTCCTCAAGGTTGTCTCGACCCAATTCCGGAATATGGATGGCAAGATTGTATGTGAACCTCATCTTACATGCATTAGCTGCGCACTGATAGATTATACCAGATCAATACCCATCAATATAGTGTAACACACTTTGAGCGTGATCTCACCGAGGGTGCTGGTGGCGAATCTCCAGGAGGCATCCACGTCCAGCATGGCACCCAAGGCTTGCCCGGTGCATTCTTCAACTACGAAATCTCGCCCATACTCGTCGTTCACTCGGATTCAAGACAATCTTTCGCTCATTTCCTTACATCGTAAGTCTGAGAACATCACACCACAATGAACCAACTAAAGGAGACGTATACAGAACATGCGCTATCGTGGGAGGTGTTTTGACCGTTGCCTCACTTCTCGACAGTGTACTTTTCGCAACCACACGTGCCTTGAAGAAGTCAGGTTCCGGTGGTTATGGCGGCACTTCAAAACTCATGTAATATTACTGTATACCATTCACAGATCTGCAATACATTATCTATTCACCCAGACATGCGAAGAATAGTGAAATTCACATTCTTGGAAGGGCCTCCATTATGTTTTCCGTCTGGCTTTCGGCTTACTACTACTTGTTGCTGCACTGAGCTTGCGCTTCTTATTTACGGCCATCCTCGTCGCTTGTCCAGGGACAGATGAACTAACGTCAAAACTGAGATCGTCCTGTAAAGAAAATACTGAGAAAGCAATCCGCACTTGAGCGAGGAGTTCCATACCCCGGCACCGATCATGAGTTCGTCATCCTCCTCTTCAAAATCCCCAGATCCGATCTCAGGAGAAACATCTTCGGGCACGTAATCATCGTCTTCCACAATTTTTCGAACCCGTCGTCCATTTCGCGATCTCCGAGGAGTCAGAAGGGGTTCTTCGATTATATCCTGATCCGAGTCCTCTTCTTGCTTCACTTCAACGATGGCACGTACTCTTCGAATGAAGATTTGTTTGGGTTCCTGAGATTCTTTTGGAACTTCTGTTGCCGAAATGGCTGGCTTGGCACTGGAAGATGAAGTAGTTGTTTGTTTACGGTTCGTACGAGGACGAGGGACAGAATTCGATGCCGAGGTTTGAACTTTGTGAGGAGTTGAGACTGTTTCTGTGTAAGGCGGTAGTTCACTTTGACTCGGTACCTTCGCTTTGTGTTTGGTTGTCCTACCGCCGGTAGTCCGGGATTTTTGTTGAACAATGGGACTTTCGGAAGATGGACATGCGCCATTGCTAGCAGATGGTGGTGCAGCAGAATGATATGTCGGCGGTTGGGGTATGTTGGCATGAGATGATGGGGTATGCTTGGAGTTCCGCGCGAGAGGGGAAATCTACAGGCGCATATATTAAGTTCTGCGGCAGGTTTGGCAGGTTTGGGGGATGTTAAACTGACGATGAGTCGTTCCGTTACGAGTTCATCCATTCGTGAGGATAGCGAACATCGTTCCTGCTCGACACGAAGGAAATGGTCTTGCCAGTTCTTCGCCTGGTCTTTCCACTGAGTGGTTTCACGTTGTAATAAGGCATAGTTCTCGATATGGTGTTGGACCTGAAGAGATGTCAGCATGAGCTTATTTGGCGTTGGGGAGGCAATATGACTTACTGTTAGTTCTGATTCTTTCAGCTGCACCGGGCGAGGGAGATCATGAGAGATTATAAGAAAGAAATGAATGGAACAGGGACATACTGCTGCCTTGCATTTGAGAATCTCCTCCTTGTGACGTTGCACCTCTTTCTTGGATTCTTGTAACTGGTTCAAGGCCTGGTCGCGCTCATTCCGGGCCGCCTGCGCATCGGCCTCGACGCGCACAACCTCTGCACGTACTTGTGTCTGCAGATCATTGAACTGGAGATGAATTAGTACACATATGGTGTTATCTGTATCAAGGGGACATACAGCCTTGGTCGCGGATCGAGTAAAGAGAGAAATGGAGTCGGAGAAGGTAGCAGACGGATCGGCCTTCTTGCTGTTAGTCATTGAGCTCAACCAAACTCCGCGACACGCGACGACTGCATCCTAGTTAAATCACGTGTTCGAGTCCACGACGACTGTGCTTAAAACTGATCGCGAAGTAATATATATATATTATACACAAGGACCCATAACTACGGCCAGAATAAACACCAGTGACCAGACATCTGCGACCTGCTCCTCTGGTCACACCTATCAAGTTGGGGGATATCCTTATCGGATCGGGTCTTCAGTCTTCCTGCTGAACTGCAAATGCCACACAAGTGGGAATTTAGATCGGGCTAGGGACCCTACAACTGTGGCCCCCAGCTTCTTCGGATGCACCCCCGGGAAAGGCTTTGCTCCGTTAAGACGCTGGGGTCAGGCATCTTGTGAAAGCGAGGATTCATGAACACATGCGCATTATTGGTTAAGCGGTATGGCTTTTTGCTTCCGGGTCGGTACTGTTGAAACAAGATCCCATAGATCGCACTGGGGCCCTCTCACCTAAGAAACTCAAGGCCACCTTCCACACGAGCCAAACGAGTCAGGTCCAAGAAGAGACAAATTACCCTCTTCCCAGCTACTCGTTCTATTTCATTAATAGCGCATTCAGCATTTCTCTGCATGTTGACATCCAATACACGCCTTGGCATCGCGGCTCAACAGCGGCTAGTGAACAAATCCAAGATGAGGGTCGCATGGGATCTCACAACACGACACTCACCTTCACCGCTTCCTTCCGAGCCCTGGTACTGGTACCAGTGGCAGTGGCGACTTCTTAGCAGGGCCGGGTTGTCGTCGGTAGCCCATGTATTTGTTTGGGGGCAAGGATTGTGTGATAATGCACTGATGTCAAAGACGTCGAGGTTGATAACAGAGCCAGAGAACCATATTGATGAAGCGGGACTGCGGACAGGGTTGCCTTAACGAGTGGACAATTGATTGCACGCTCGACTTAGATTGGCACTCGGTCAAAATGGGTAGGTGCAAGCACCCAGACTCCAAACCCCGTATCGCAGCTCTAGGATAGGCGGGAAGGGTGTGCGAGGTGACCAGCGACCCGTACCATGAGATGGTGCAAGGCCTAAAGAAAATCAACATAATATATGATAGATATCATTAACAAGGTCCTCACACTAAACTGTATACATGAGTATCGCATACAAGAATAATGGTCATGACGACTTACAGCTACGCTATCATCAGATGTTGGTAACCTGCTCCTCTAACCACGTCCATAATTCCTTTCCAAGTTGTACGTCACCTGTTTCCGGACGAGGCTTTCCCAGTCTCGCCCAAGGGATCAGGAACTATTGAAAGGCATTGAATACATGCATAAACAAATTTATGCATCTTAGGCTGACCTTGCCGCCATAGTTTCCGGCTTCCTCAGATACCCCAGCATAAAGCTGCGTTATAGCACCCGAACTTGGCGGATAAAGTCCCGCTAGTTTCTGTATTCGTAATAATTAGGAGGCCCAATATAGTTGTGGCAGGAGGTTAAGAACCACATACCTTCCCAAACCATATGATTGGGTTGGTATCTACGTAACGATAGAGCTCCGTGTTAATATTTCCTGAAAAATTGTCAGTGCACCCGTCTCGGAAACCGAAGAAATGAAGGGATCGCCTACCCGGGTTGGTAGCTATTGACACAAGACCCTGCTCAGCGAATCTTCTATGGAACTCGTTCGAAACAACGATATTGCCCTGTCGTTGATCAACTCGGTCATGTCTAGGTTGCCATGCTCACGGGCGTGACGTACGAATTTGCTCTGCAAGTAGAGTTCGTCGGTCCTATACTTGTTCCTCTGAGGTCCAGCCTTGAAGCTGCCGAAATCCAGTGGTTGACTTTTGGCTGCATAATGGCCCATCGAGGCGACATGCACCACTCGCACGCTCTTTGGTGCCGAGTGCTTAGCGGTCTCGAGCAAAATGGGTAACAGGAGGCTCGTGAGGTACCAATGCCCTGGAGTCAAAGTAGGCGGAGTCTCATTCAGCCTAATTCGTCATGCGTAGTGCAACCAAACTGACCAGTGACATTAGTATGGAACTGTAGGTCATATCCTTCAGCAAGTTGAGAATGAGGAGGGAACATTACACCACTAAAATCCCAGAATTAGGCATGATTTGAAACAAACAAGGTGTAAGCGTACGCATTATTGATCAAGAGGTGCAGTTCTTTCTCCTTGCTGGACAACGCGGTCAGTCATGGTTACGGATGGACGGAAACGCAACTTATTTACCCTAGAAACTCGCTAACACCCTCCTTCACACTTTTCATGCTAGACAGATCCATATGAAGGTGAATGGCCTTCTTTCCCGTTACCCGTTCCAAATCCTCGATGGCACGTTCTGTTTTCTCCGCAGTGCGACATAACATATACACCCTAGCATTGTGGCTCAATAATGCCTAGTTGAGAGTAAATTTAGCCAATGATAACACAAATGGAGCATACTGAAGCGCCACCTTGACCGTTTCCTTCCCGATTCCGCTGTTACCGCCAGTGACTATGACAACCTTTCCTGTGAGGTCTGGGATGTCATCAACGGTCCATGTTGGTTTTGGAATCCAGAATGTTTGTTCAATAATAGCACGGATGTCGACGACGCGCAAGTCAGCGAAGGAGCGGGGGAACCACATTGGTGAGGGACAAGTGCTGAGAACAAGACGTTGACGTGCTTGAGAATTATGATGGGTTACACGGTAACGTCTATGGACACACGCCACTTAACTCGACGACCAGTCGGGATAAGTATTGGGTAGGCGCGAGGACCCCGGTCTAATCATTGAAGCCGTCACGAGTCTAATGATCCGGGGACAAATTGGCAAGTCTGAATGAGGAAGAAATCAGCTGATGACATACCACCGAGGCGAAATCATAACCCTGAGGAGATCAATACCACCATCTCTACTATACCTATGCTACTGCCGTCAGCCTAAGACAACTCCGCATAGGTTACAAGAAACCGAGACTATTTAATATTCAATCTACAGCTCACGTCAAAGTAAACTATACAGAAAACGTATACGTCAAAACTTTCCTGTCCCCTACAATTGTTCTAAGTTTTGAATAATTTGAACTGACGTTTGCTGCCCAGTTTCTGAGCGGAGCGCCTGGCTTGCAGCCACGACAACTACATCGACGAGAACGTTGTCCAGTGTGGTAAGCGTCTAAAACATTGGCACTGCATCCTCCCTTCATCCTTTCCGAAGGCGGTTCAAGCCAGGAGCTAGTCCCAGTTGAAACCCGATATCAATCTCCCCCTCCAGTTGCCATTATCTTGTGTGGTTTCCGTCACTTTGTGGCGTACTATAGGGCTTGGCGCTGGCGAGTGAATGACTCCTATGTTGGCTAGCTCACACACCGGAACAGAGCATATGAATTTCATATCTATGGTTCCTGTGCCAAGTAGATTCTTTCACTTCCTTGAATCGGACGAAGCAACGGTTTCCTTGTCGACATCGGTACATACCTCCTATAATGACGGCGACCCTTGCATTGGGGTCAGGAGATATATTGTCAATGCCTCATTTCGCCTCATTTCGGTTGCAGGAGAAAGTAAGCTTGGTCTAAGAATGAGACGACGTGCAAAGTAAATACTGACAAAGCGGCGAGGAAACCAAATACACGACGAAGATTCGAGGCATTATGATACTGACCGTCAGTCCATATTTCCGTTCTTAATCTTATTGGAAGCATGATTCCGAACGGATCAAAATGCTTGGGCTCGGAAAGCACTGATCGAGTCTCCATTTCGCTCGGTTTTTGGAGAAGGTAAAGATATTTGTTTCCCCGACCACCAGTTATCAAGTGCGCCTGCGGCTTGAAGATCTGGGAGAGGTTCAGGGTTGGCGCGTCCGGTAAGTGGGATAGAAATAAACCCAGAGGGAGAAATAGCCGCAAACAATTACGCAATGCATACATGGGGCGTTGATGACATATGTGTATTGTGGCCGGATGTCGCAACTCATTATATATCGTACTTACAGTAGGGATAGTTGGAGACCTGGTAAGATGTCGCGGAGGGAATGAATTATTGGAGAGCAAACAAACTCCCACTACTGACGGGATTAATCAAATGTTAGGATTACGATGTTTGTCATTGTTGTGGACAGTTCGAGTCTCGTCTCGTCTCTTCGGCCTCTGTTGACCTACGCGCAAGGCGTAGATTAGCCCTTTCTCTCTCCTCTGGCTGAGATTTTCGTTCTGTACTCTATTCCTTCACTCGACGCCCAGAAGGGACTCAAGGCCGTGTTCTGACTGCTCGTTCTAGCCTTTCCTGTTTCATCCTTCGGCTCTTCGTCTCCATATACTCCTCTCGTCTTCCCCTCGAAGCTCACATAGGGTCTCTGGCGGCTCAAGTCAATTTCATTCCGACACTCCTGTGACACCTCGGCGAAACCATCATAGCACTGCTTTACAGTATCAGTCTATTTTCACTTTGTAGTGTCGCCCGATCACCCCTTTCCGGTTCCCTTGGATATCTGTTCTTGAGAACAGTTGAACAATTTGTGTGCGTTACCGAAATTAATAGTGAGTAGGTCTTTCAATCACCAAGTAGTCCGTCTTCACGCCGATATTAACTATTACCATCAACTTCCTACTTTACTTCCTCACAAACTTCGTACATATCCCAACAACATCAATCCAGTATAAGCAAGGGCGGGTCCATGTATACCTCGCGTCTTGCTGTCGATACCAAAGTCAAATCCGCCTCAGGCCCTCACTCTGCAAAATCACGTTCGAACAAGGAAAATCTAGCCCAAAGTACAGCCGTTTCAAATGGGAAGCAACGACCACGAAGCGGCTCCAATGCATCGACATCATCTTCCGTATCAGCCTCCACCAACGCCTCTACTTCTTCCCTGGCACCTCCTAAGTCCTTTCATGGGATGGCTTCACAGTCTCATCCCCAACCTGTGAGTCCATCACAGGACGAGACTGTCCGCATTGGTCCTGAATACGTCCTCGCCATGCACGACTACGAGCCGCAACAATCAAATACGACGTGCTTGTCATTCCGCACGGGACAGGTGATACACGTCCTCAATCGAGATGCGAGTGGTTGGTGGGATGGAGAGTTAGAGGGGCGAAGAGGTTGGTTTCCGAGTAATTATGTGAACGTGGATTTTGGGAAGTCCAGAACACAAGCGGTTCAGGTGAGTGCTGGATACGGTACCCACCCTACCTTTGGTTTGATTTTGTGCCCCATTGCAGCCGCAGCGTGCTCAGCACCAATATACTCCGTCAGTGGTGTCATGGGCTACCGCATCGTCACGAAAGCAGCATAGTCGACAACCCTCCGCTGAGGGATTCTCTGCGGATCCCATTCACTACTCCACCCCGCTTATGATCCCCATGGTCCATGGCCTTTCTCTTCTCCAGAATGCGGTACGGACGAACCGGGTGACACATTTCCAACCATCTGCTGCGTGCATTATTGCATGCGTGCGTCGAATATTGAACACCACCGAAACCATTAATAGGGATGCACCCGTGCTGCGGCGGTTTCCTGTTCTCGCACGAGTACGGAGCGAGCTTTTGACTACCCTCGCAAAGCTAGTATCACAAGCACGACAGGCTTCAGAGGAGAACCTATCGCATACCGAGTTGGCGAATGAGATTGCGGAGATGCTAAAAACGGGTGGTCTAGTCTTTTCTCATGTCCGTCGGTTTGTTGCCATTGCGGTACAATGTGGGATCGAGCTCCCTCAAGAACCTGATGATGAAGACGGATCTTCTCCAACAGAAGCCAGGACATGGGGGAGTGCGGATGAGGCAGGAGGAGGAGGGGTTCCTTCAATGTCTCCAAATGGTCGTACCCCAACACAACAAAGACAATGGGAGAAGTCAAAGGCTCCTCCTTCACCAACATCTATGCGTGCCAAAAGCATGGTGAACCTTCGGAATGGACCTTCTGCACAGTCCGCGGCTCCGCTCTCCAGAACGTCAAGTGCACAAGTGCCAGGAAAGCCCTCAGGCATTCGGGAACGTGTGTTTACCCGGCACAAACCCGAGTCGTCGATCGGCAGCACCTCATCTTCCTCGTCATTTTCATCACAAGGGTCATCTGGTGCCCTATCACCACCCCTTTTCCCTTCCGGACCAACTACCTCAATCCAGGTTCTGGATGCATTGCGGTACACCCATGACCAGTATCTCTCTACCATCGCTGCGTTCATCGGTCACGCGCATTCATACAGTCGATCATCGCATGCATCAAATACTGGTCACTTATATGAGCTCACACGAGAAATTGTGAGAATGGTTGAGAGAGTCCTCACTATTGTTGTGGCGGTCATGAGCCACCCAGAGATCCCAACGCATAGGGTCAACAACCTTCGGTCTGTGAACGAGGGGTTGTACACCGTGGCGAGTACACTGACGGATTCGATTCGTCGTCTGACGATACCGTTAGCACCCACGATGTCGGAAGAGGAGGAGAAAGCTGCGTTGATCAGATCGGCTACTGGAGCGTTGAAGGCTGGTGCTGATTGTGTATCTGCCGTAAAAGTGTGTTTGAATCGTGCAGGAGGGGAGAGGTCATTTATTATCGACCTGCCGTACGAGGATGGCAGAATACCACAACCTCAGCCACTTCAACAGAACAACACTGCAAGAGGCGTCTTGAATAAGGCGACGAGTATGAGTGCACTTCATGGATATCGATTGAGCCGAGCTCATACTCAAGAAGACGAAGAGGATGTGACGATTCATCCTGGGCCCTCGAACCTGGTGGCTCGTTCGAGAGAGTTCTCGTCGGGTTCGGATAATAGCCGAGCTTCGAAGACTTCATGGGCGCAATCAGTCGACACGGCCGCTACCTCACCAGATGACCACCGACCACCACCCCTTTCCTTCTCCAGAGCTGCTGTCGAACCCGACCTGCCATCACCAGTTTCGTTTACGCGTACAGACGACGATAGGACAACCTGGGAGGGAAGTATGGGCGCTCACGGTGGTGGTGTGGCAGTATTGGAGGAAAATGTGGCGAACGGCGAGCTTCCCGCAGTATCCCTCGGGTTCGACCAGGATCCCGCAAACTGGATGTACACGCACGATTACTCTCTCGAGGATGTAGCATACAATAACGAAGGTCACCTCGTCGGCGCTACACTAGAGGCACTAGTGGAGAAGATGACCTCGCACGATGCCGTAGTAGACCCTGCCTTCCTAGCCGTCTTCTTCATGACCTTCAGGCTATTCACATCTCCCACTGAACTCGTAGACGCGATCATTGCGCGGTATAACCTCGTACCGCCACGTAATGAGTCGTTGTCGATCGATGAGCTGCGTCTGTGGCAGCATAAGAAGGGGCTTCCTGTGCGGCTGCGAGTGGCGAACCTGATGAAGGGATGGGTAGAGGTGTATTGGAGGCCCGGAGTGGATGATCCTGTTCTCCCCACAGTGACTACTTGGGTGAAGGAGGCATTGCGGGGGTATTTTCCGGGTCCTGCGCAGAGGCTGCTTGAGTCATTGGAGATGAGGAAACAGCAGACGGAGATGGCGAAAGCTGATCCAAGGTTGCTTAGGAGTCCGCCGAATGTCCCTATCCCTACCAGTGGGCTTCCGTCCGATATTCCACGACCGAACATGACGAAAACACTTCTTGTTGCGCTACGAAAGAAAGACTACACGAATATTTCCGTGACGGATTTTGATGCGTTGGAGCTGGCAAGGCAGATTACGGTTATGGAGTGTACGTTGTACTGCGCAATTCAGCCTGAGGAGATCTTGGAGGCGGGCCAGCAGGATGGTGCGAGGGTGAGGGTGAATGTGAATGTGAAAGCTGTGACGTCGTTAAGCACGGTTATCACCGGTTGGGTGGCGGAGAGTATTCTGAATGAGCAGGATTTGAAGAAGAGAACGCTGTTGATTAAATTCTTCATCAAGGTCGCTGACGTGAGTTCCGTTTCCCATCCTCGGGAGTTTTTGAGGTAGTATTTGCCGGTGTGTGCTGACCCAGGGTTTGGTTTTGTAGAGATGCACCTCGTTGAATAATTACAGCACGTCGAGATCGATTTTGGCAGCGTTAGATTCGTCGACGATTGCTCGACTTCGCCAGACATGGGCGGTATGTGGTTTTTTTATGCCTGGTATGTTTGTTGGATGCTCATTCGAGTCCGTGCTTTCCCAGGGCGTGCCGCAAAAATCCAAAACGCAACTGGAGTCGCTCCGGAAACTAGCAGACCATGGCCGGAACTATCATGAATACCGTTCAAGACTGCGAAATACGTCACCTCCGGCGGTTCCATTCCTCGGTAACTACCTTCATGTTCTGGGTGAGTAAAATAGATACTAATTAATCGGGCATGGATAGGTCTATACCTTACGGACATCACATTTTGTCGAGAGGGCAATGCTTCACATCGATTCTCGCCTTTGAATGATAAGAAGAAGCTGCTGAACTTTAATAAATACCATAAACTCGCGAGGATTGTCCAAGGTGAGCTATTCTGTCCTCTTGTCATGCGTTGGCGTTGGCACTGAACCTCTACTCCTTTTGTGTAGACATGCAACGCTTCCAGATGTCGTACAACCTAAAAGCTATTCTGGAGGTCCAGGATTACCTTAACGTGTCGTTTGAAAACTCCAAGCATAACGGGGATTTCCAGGACCTGTATCGTCGGAGGTATGCCAGCTGGGGTTTTGGTTTTGCGTTGACATTGATACTTATGTTGCTGTGACTTAACAGTTTACTTGTGGAGCCCAAACAGCCTGCGGACACGGCGCCGACAGGTGACATGCGACAGCTGTTCAATTGGGCAACGCGATCTCAGTCGGCAACAGCACCTTCATAGCATTTTTCCGCGAGGCCCACGTCTTTTACCCTTTCACCGTTTTCATCGCCCTTTCGTTCCATTCCTCAATATCTTTTTACGCAAGCCCATTCATCTACGATACCTTGAGACCAAAAACATCTCTCCATTTGCATATATCCGATGTTATATTCCTAATTCGATTATGTTTTCCTAGTTCCACTTGTTGTGTATATCCATTGCCTTCGTTGTGTTTTCATGTTTTCGTTTTGTTCCCTCTTCCTGGTTCTACCTAGTTGTGTCATTTAAACTCATTCATGTACAATGTCAATGGCTTTTCTCTTTTTTTCCTAATCGGTACTCTCCATCTCTCTCTAACGTATCACCACCCCTCGTCATTCTGATTTTTTTATTTACAATCTACCCATATCTCCATTTTATTTCTCGTACCATGTTGATTTAAAAGCATTTGTTGTAATGACTATACCAATTACACGATGAACAAGTATCGGTATTATCAAGCGAACGGTTATAGTTCTAGAGGATTTAAGAACGAAATTACATATTATACAAAAGTCTTTGGGAATCAGTGGTCGTTAGCTGTGATACCACGACTATGATGGTATTTTGTGACATAGTAGTCGATACCTTTCCTCCCCGAGGTCTTGTATGGTTTGAGCTTGTCGCCGCGGGTACGAGTGATGGGTGGGTATGTGTCTATTATTACACCGGGTCCCTATAGCGAAACACAGCTATGAGCATTTGCAAGAACGGGCACTATAGATACCGAGGGAGACTCACAAAGTCATAAACGAATGGCCGGCTTTCTGTCGCACCAAAACACCGGGAACTTTCGAGAACAACGGAATAAACAGGAGAGGGGTCGTTCCCCGGAGCATGGACACTCCAACCCGCCTGCGGGGAACGGATATCCCAAAACGAAAGGACGCTGTGGCGTGCAGAGCCGGCGGCGATATGGCTGCCAGAACCACCGCCGCACGAGACTGAGTATATGGGTTCGTAGGACCAGGGATTGTGTAGCGAGAGAACTGGGCATAGCGTCGGTATTGCTATGCCCGCGAGACCCGAATCGGATGTAGGGGAGTAGGCGGAGGAAGAGGGAGTGCGAAGATCATAACATCGGACTTTACTGTCGTACCAACCTGCAACGATGATTTGGGGCGAGGATCCCCAGGGAGAAGACGGAGGTGCCTGGGAGAGTCCGTAGACTGCGGAAGAAGACGAAACTGTTGTGGAGTTTGATCCTGTTGAGAGTAGTACAGAAGGGGTTTCGGAGGTAAATTGAGCGTCGGGGAGGGAGTAGATTTGGAGGGGTGTGGGGGAGTTGGAGGTGCCAAAGGCGGCGTAGGGGGTGGAGGAGGAGAGGGAGAGGTGGGAGGCCCAGCTCCGGGTTTTGAGGTCGATGGTGGAATACCAGGTTAGTGGGTGGGAGGTGGTAGAAAGGACATCACGGTAATCTGCGAGGGATACTGATCCGTTGGAGGATAATGATAGGAGGATTTGGGAGGATGATGAGAGGCTCTCGGAGAAGTCGCTGTTGGGTAGTGTGCTGGCGAAGTGTCTGGTGATTGTTGGTGGTTCAGTGGGGGTTAATGTCGTGATTGTGATGCGCTCGACTAGGCCATCTTGAAAGGCGATAAAAAAGACATCGTTCCGTTCGTCGGAGAAAGCTAATGATATGGCGGTGATGTCCCCGAAACGCGCATGGCCTTCTAAAAGTGAAAAGGAAGCCTCGAAAGAGACAGATGGGGTACTATTCTCGTTGGTGGATGCTCCGAATGAGTAGGAGTAGAGCTCATTGCCCGCAACGACGACAAGACGATTTTTAGAGATCGCAAGGAGGGGCGAGTGTTTGGAGATCCAGCGATTGGCAAGAGGTCTGGCGACGAACGAGCATGTCTGCCAGGCTACATCTGTGAGTGCATCGTATTTTGCACGGCGACGGGCGGACCAGTGTGCGCGTGCATGAACAAGGCTGCAGGAGGGTCGTGGGTGGGTGCGCAGATATGTGGTCCAACCGTGTTCATTAATCTGGGGATAATCAGTGACTGGAGCTGGAGTGATAGTGATAACTTGGACGCACAAAGAGATAGAGTGCCCTGCAGGTCTGGCCGAGGGCAGCAAGGTCAACTGAGGCTAGCAACTCGAGGACGAGAATGAGAATGTCGTGTGGTAGTTGTGTGAGTATCTTCTGCATTGTCATATCGCTGTGCTAGTTGGCTCGACCACACGGAGGCTTATATAGTCGGCTGCGACGGCCATCCGAAGCAACAACCATATATGGAAAGCCGCTTCAACGCGTAATATATTCGGAAGTCACGTGGACATACAACCTGCTTATTTCGTGTCTTTGTCCATCTACCGCAACCACCGACGCTGTTCCATCCGCTCCGCCTTCTCCGAGCAACCCCAGGCCATGAGACGAGATGTCCGAATTCTACTGGTCGGCGATGGTCCGTCTCTCTTTTATTCGGCCGAACTTCACCACTGATACACACGGCTAGAGGGTGTCGGCAAGAGCACCATCGTCACATCTCTAATTAAGGAGTCATTTGTTGCCCATGTACGCGTATTATTACCTTGCTTTCTGCATCCCCTTATCCCCCCTCAGGTCCAACACATCGTCCCCGAAGTCACTATCCCTCCAGAGGTCACCCCGGAAAATGTCACCACCTACATCGTAGACTCGGGAGGTAACCCTCGTTCCATCTTTCTCTCCGCGTCTATTCTTACTCGTCCACCCCAGCCGGACCTCAGGACCGTACCCACCTCGAATCAGAAATCAGAAAGGCACACGTCATTTGCGTCGTTTATTCTATAGACAACCCTAATTCCTTCGACCGCATACCTACCTATTGGCTTCCCCATTTCCGCCACCTCGGTGTCAACGTAATAACCAGTCGACACTCTACCGCTCCTCCGCTCCCGTGCTGATATGAAGCTGTCCAATAGGTCCCTGTGATCCTCGTCGGCAACAAAATCGACCTGCGTGGCGGTGAGGTCACCAATGAAGCTCTCGAGGATGAGATTATTCCTATTATGAACGAGTTCAAGGTACCTTTCTAGCTCGCTGACCCGCAGAGCTTCTATGTGATACCCATTTGGTCTTATTCTTTGTTCTGTAGGAAGTCGAGACCTGCGTCGAATGTTCCGCCAAGCTCCCACTCAACGTTTCAGAAGTCTTCTATTTCGCACAAAAGGCAGTTCTCCATCCCACCGCTCCCCTTTATGACTCGCGCGAGCACGTTCGTCGTTCCCTCTTCAACCATCATTAGTTCATTTCCATCCTCATCCGGGTCTTTATAGGTCCTCAAACCCGCGTGCATGGCTGCCCTCAGACGAATATTCAAGCTCTGCGATACAAACAAGGACGGAATTCTCGACGCTTCCGAGTTAAATGAATTCCAGGTACATTTCACGCCCTTTCTAGGCCTTTTGCTTTCTTATTTTCTCTTAAAACAGCGCAAATGCTTTGATGCCCCGCTACAGCTGCAAGAACTGGAAGGTATCAAAGCCATGGTACAGGAACATGCAGAGGGCGGCGTGCATAATGGCGGTCTGACAGAAGCAGGTTTCCTTTATCTCCACACTATCTTTATTCAGCGCGGACGCCTCGAGACGACTTGGACGGTGTTACGCAAGTTCGGCTACGCGGAGGATCTTCGGTTGATGGAAGCTTTCCTCGTGCCCAAGTATGCGGTTGAAGTGACTTCTAGGGTTGGGGGGATTCATTCAGCTGACTTGTTTTTTTTTACTTTGTTGCCCAGACTCGACGTTCCCCCGGACTGCTCTGTTGAACTGAGTCCACTTGGCTATCAGTTCTTTACTGATATTTTTGAAACTCATGATAAAGTGAGTTCACACTACGCTTGATTTAAATTCATATCTGATCCGTGCTTAGGACCAGGATGGTGCCCTCAAGAGTGATGAGCTAGACGGAGTCTTTAGTACTTCGCCTGGTAATCCTTGGGCGACACAGAAGTTCCCAGATACTACGCTGTCGGACGATACTGGTGCCGTTACTCTACAAGGGTGGTTAGCCCAATGGAGGTGTGTATTCTTCCCCCACTCGATGTTTCATGCGCCATATTCATAGCACATGAGACAGCATGACGACCTTATTGGAACACAAAACAACCCTTGCCTACCTCGCGTATCTGGGTTACTCCGGTGAATCGCAAACCGAGGCACTTCAGGTTACGAGAGCGCGCAAGATTGATCGAAGAAAGGGCAAAGTCACGCGAAACGTCTTCTTGTGCTACATTTGCGGGGCAGCTGGCTCGGGGAAGACATCCCTTCTCAGAGCATTTGCTGGGAAATCCTTTAACGCTGCGTACGAACCCACGAGCAAACCTATTAGTGTGGTGAATTCGGTGGACATCGATGGAAGCGAGAAGTATCTTGTGGTTAGTCTCCTATTTGTTATGGGCATGCGTTGCTATTGACAAGACTTTTCTAGATGCAAGAATTCGGGTCGCGTTACGAAGCGGAAACGCTGCGAAGTTCAAAGAAGACGGACCAGCCTGATGTGATTGTTTACGTACACGACTCAAGTGACACAAATTCGTTCTCCTATATTAGCAATCTACGGGTATGTGTGTCTGCTTTTTAACATTTTGGGGCACTGATCAAGAACCGGCGTGTAGCAACAATACAGTCTAGACCATATACCGACGCTCTTCGTGGCTACCAAGTCCGATTTAGATTTGGCGTTGCAGGTATGGGCATATTTAGTTTGACCCCGGGCGTCAACTGACTCATGTTGATACTCATAGCGGCACGAAGTACAGCCTGACGTATATTGTAGACGACTAGGACTTCAGGTGCCGGTATCCGTAAGCGTCAAGGACGGGCAGATGGCAGATGTCTTCCATACCATCTGCAGAATTGCCATGAATCCGTAAAGTCATGTTTCCTTTCCCACGAACGGCATTTCTCATGTAGTTTTTTCTGTAGTCATTCAGCTATTCCTGGTGGGGCCGACCGCGCCATGACATCGGCCGCGAGGCTAAGGATGTACTTTACACTGAGTGCGATTCTGGGAGGATGTACGGCGGCGCTGGTGGTGTTATTTCGGAGTTTACGGTCGCCGCTTGGGCTAGGGGCATGGAGCACGCCATGGGCGCATTGGCTAGTAGGGAGTGGTAGACGGTAGAGAGTTATGTATGTATGTAGTTGTCAAGAGACCTCACGTAGGCCTCGCGGCAATGATGGTTTGGGGCCAGATGATCGGTGAGATCCGAATCTGGAGGAGTGGAAACTCGTGGCGTATGTGACTTTTAAAGGGCCAAGGTCTTGCATTTATCCATCACACCCATCGATTCCCACTAGTACTCATCATGGATGAAGACATGAACATGGATGCTGGTCTCCAGCCGGCCTTTGTCGACCAGCCAAATCTCTCTCATGTACGCACAGGTGCACCCCCAGAACGGGGCACAAAGATGCTGTAAGAACTCACAAACAACCCCTCCAATCCTCTCACATCTCCAAAGGGACCTCGTCTTCATACAGGACTGCACCGGCAGCCAGGGATCTTATATATCCTCTGCAACAAAGAACATCGAGGCCATCTGTGCGTATATCTTCGAGTCGGGCAAGCTCCAGCGCCAGGAGGACCTCCGTGTCGGCCTCGTCGCCTTTCGTGATCACCCACCTCAGGATCATACATACGTCACAAGGAACTTTGGCTTTTCGTCTGATATAAGTAAGGTCCACAAGGACCTTTCGTCGCTGTATGCTTCGGGGGGTGGAGATGGCCCAGAGGCGGTGACTGCTGCGCTTGCCGAGGCTCTGAATATGGAGTGGAGGGAGGACGCGAGTAAGATGATTGTCCTTATTGCGGATGCGCCGCCCCATGGTATTGGGGAGTATGGTGACGGTGAGGACCCCGGTGTTTGTGATGGGGATGGTCTTTGTTGAATCGTATGGTGTGCGTAGGCTTTGACGATGGATCGCCTGATGGGTATGATCCTTTGCAGATTGTCAGGGAGATGGCGAGTAAGGGTATCACGCTGGTGTGTGGTTTCTCCTTTTGAAATGACTCGGAGGAGTGGCGCGCTTAATATTAACAATTGTAGTTCTTTGTGGCTTGTGAGCCTGCGCTCAGCGGGTACTCGGTGAGTTCGTTCATAGTTGCACGATTCCTCCGCTGAACGCTTACAAAGAAGTACCAGTATGCAACAGACTTTTATCAAGCTATCACTAATATCACTTCGGGACTCATGCTGCCGCTCACGACCGCCGACCTGCTCGCACATGCTATTGTCGGCAGTGTGCTGGAGAACCTAGACATGGAGCGACTCATACATGAAGTCGGAGAAGCTGTGGCCCAGCGTATCATCGGGAATAACGAAAGCGTGGACGATGTCGCTCGGGAATTGCACGAGAGGCTTCTCCTGCGGAACGAGAGCACAAAGAAGGTTGTGATTGAGAGTATATACAAAGAATCGGAAGAGGCGAAGCACAACGTTTCGGTGTTCACGAACTCTCCCTCTTTAACTGAAGCCCGTCCGCTGTTGAAACGGGTAAGTGTTACTCTGTTCTCCTTTTAACTGAAACTAAAAGCCAATATGGTTTATTAGGTACATGGAACCCGGTTCACGGAAAAGTATCTCCAATCAAGGCAACATCTCTCGCGCCATTCGTATCCCATGGGGTCGTTGTACTCTCCCTCGCGGTCTCCCCCACCCAAAATCAAGCCCCTGCCCCCACGATCACCGCCGTCTTCACCGCCACGGAAAGTTGTCAGCGACTTTGCGCCATTTGGAGCACCGAAGAACGCGAGTGTGTTCGGGACAGCGGTGCAATCGACACCGTTCTCGCTTGCGGGCGGAAAGGCTGCATTTGGTGGGATGAGACCTGGTGCTGCGAGGAGTGCGTTTGATGACGATGAAGATGAGGAAGATACTTCCGCAACTGGTGCCCAGCGGGTGGAACTGAGAGAAGGTTCTATTTCGCTCGAACAGGTACGTTTTTTTACGTCTTTGTTATGAGATTATGAGGCCGTACATGCTCATAATTTGTGCTACTAGGCGAAACGTATCGCGATGCAGAGCGCGTGGAGAGGTCTTCGGTCCTGAGTTCCGAGTTAAAGTCTCCTTGTCAACATCTACTCTTGGTTCTTGCACAGATATGACCCATCATGTATAATATGTACTGCTCTTCATCGTCAAGTTGCTGCTGTGTCTTGTGTCATTTTCATGAATGTTGTTTCTTTCGTTCTTTTGCATCCGGACTCGGCTCGAGGTCTATGCTCTTTTTGTTGCTTCGTACTGTCCCCCCTGTGAGTCGTTGCTTGGTACTCTTGTATTCATTACATGACCTTAGAATTAGTTTCATGACCTAATCTAACGAATGTTGTAAACCTCATGTGTTTGTTCCGATCAGAATCGTGTTGTGAATGGTATATACGAGTGTTTCATGACCTAATCTAACGAATGTTGTAAACCTCATGTGTTTGTTCCGATCAGAATCGTGTTGTGAATGGTATATACGAGTGTAATTAGTCTGCCGTCTTCCGCTTTTTCTTTTTCTTTTTGGACTCGGGGACGTCTTGATCGGTAGCGGTAGGTGTGGTCGAGTCCGAACTCGAGGCTTGGGCCATATCGACATCGGCACCTTGAGATGTAATCGCAGCGGCGGCGGCCGCCTCCTTGGCCTCCTTGCGTTTGCGTTTCCGCCGTTTACGCTCGTCTTCATCCTCCTCCTCCTCACCGCTATGTTTGAGGCTCTCCTCTTTCTTCTCCTTGCGTTTTTTATGCTTCCTCTCCTTTTTCAGCTTTTTCTCATCCACCCGGCGACGCTTCTCTTCCCCTTTATCGCATTCTTTTTCTTCTTTCCCCTGGAGGTTGATTGAAAGCACAGGGTCTTCTGAGTGTTTGCGTTTCTTGGAGTCGGATGAAGAGGATTTGTCTCTCTTGTGCTTCTTTTCTTTCTTTTCCCCACTTCTCTTTCTCTCCTTGCCCTCCTTTCTCTCTTTTTCCTTCCTCTCCTTCTTCTTCGCATGCACGACCTCTTCCTCCTCATCCCTCTTGCGCTTCTTCTCGCTCTTGACTTCTAGTGCAGGAGTTATAAATTGTTCACTAACACTGGTCTTTGCCGTTATTTTGGCTTTGGCAATCGCCATTGGCGTCTTGCTACTCCCCCTCCCCAATACGTGACCAGAAACGGCGGAGTCATCCCAGTCAGACCTAGAGCCAGAACCCGAGATAGCACCAGCACCAGTAACGGGAGACGCAGTATCAGAATCAGAGTCGGGTCCGAGGATAGGACCACGGAAGAAACGTGCGTAGAGCGAACGTTTCGCGGCCTCTTTTTTGGCTGCTGTGAGGAGGTTCGTTGTTGAGGTGGAGATCAGTGTTGTTGTTGGGGTTGTGGAACCAGAGGGGGAGGAAGAGGAGGAGGGTTCTGCGGATGTGCCGAGTTTGGGACGTTTGTTGGAGAGGATGCCTGTGGATGTGCGGTCTAAGTGTGATGGTTTTGTTGAGGATTCTGTGTCCTGGAGGGAAGGTGGGTTGTGGATGAGGATGGGTTGGAGGTGAGGGGAGGGGGACGTACAGATGAGTCGTTGTCGTCATCGTCTTTGGATAGTTTGACTTGGATTGTTTTCGCTGCTGTGGAGAATAAACTATGGGTTTGTTGTGTTGAGTAGAGAGTTTGGTGTGAAGGTGGAGATGAGCACGCAACTGGTCCCAGAAGGGGAAGGCCTCGTCTCGATCTTTGCCCAGACCGGCGAGGGTGCGTTTTTGAGGGATGGCGAGGGGTCTGATTATGGAGTCTTGGCGGAGACCTGTGCCATGGCCTGACCAGCCTTGGGAGACGAGGTAGGAGTGCCCGTCGAGTGGCATTGGTAGGCGAGCACTCCCTGGTCAAGTTGACGCTGGTGATTGATTTTTTGTGATCGCGTACTATGATTTGTTGATCCAGGTTTGTGTAAATACATATATCAAATCTACGACTAACAACATCACGCCCCTACTTCGGCTGATAACCCATTGGCGTATTGGAATTCACCAGAGTTCTCGTACTGCAGGATGATAGACTTATGATCCATGATAGAAACTAAGTAGCTGGAACTCACCTCCCACATATCAATTGCGACTTGACAGCTCTCGCGCACGACACGGGGCGCGTCTTCTCTCGTCATCCAGTCTTTGAGGTGAGGGAGAACTTCTGGAGTAGCGATTCCACCAAGTGCTTCGGCAGCTTCGTGACGGACCATATCTGATTCTGTGGTATTTTGAAGGACGTTGAGCAGGGAGGGTACGGAGTGGGGTGAGAGCATTTGGCCAAAGATGAACGCAATTTCGTGCCTATCAATCAATTAGCAACGTAATTGGATTCCAGGCACGTAGGGGGAGCATACTTGAACAGAGCACTGTCGTCGGAGAAGCCTGATGCAAGAGCGTCGACAGCGGCTGCGGTGCCGATATTACGTAGAGCGAACATTGCGCGGTATCGTTCAAACAGCGACAGTTCGGTATTTGTGAGGTCCTTTTGGAGAGAGGTGATCCTGTCAGAGGTGACGGTGTCGGGTTTGGGTGCGCCTGAGAGGAGACCGGACGTTGCTGGTGCGGGGTCTATTGAAGTGTACACTCTACACAATCTATCAAGAGCTATAACTTTGGGTAGATGTGAATGAATGCTCACGGAGTGTTCTCAGCGGCTTTGAGAGCCTTTTGGTGTTTCTGTCCTTCTTCAGAGTTGTCCCATTCAATTTTTGCGATGGCGATTTCGCAGGTTTCGCGTACGCTTCGGTTTGAATCCGTCAAGAATTCTTTGAGGATGGGGAGAGAGATGGAGGAAGAGATTGCGCCCATTGCTTCTGCTGCCTTCAGTGTACCATTGAGTGATCCATTTCGGGTGATTGGGAAGAAGAGGTGCGGACTTCGTGCCTGACCATAGGGTCCTCGTTTGCATTTCGGAGGACAGATTCGAGAGTTGGTAGGGCCGCGGGGAGCTTCATTTGCCCCAGGCAGTATGCGAGTTCGTGTTTGAGCAGAGCTGAATCGTCAGCGAAGGCTAGGAAGAGATGATCAGGCTGTGGTTATCTAAATTACACGAAAGAAAGAGATGCACCTTGGGAGATTATCCGAACGGCATCGTCGGTTTTTAGAGACTTGAGAGTGAAGAGGGCACGGAATCTGTTGTGCAGAGGTATGTTCCCGTCGTGATTCAAGAGGGAGGTTTCGAGGGATTTGAGCTGGTCTGTTGAGACGGTCATTGAAGCTAAGATATGATGGATGCAGGGTCACATTTCAATTTATTTTTGTTTCTTTGATCAGTTTTTGCGGACTTCCAAATTCGTCTTCTCTTCGTCCTCTCTCAAATGCCGAAGTCAAGACGCTCGAAAGTTGGTGGGTATCGTGCATGCTGTCTTCTTGATTGTTTGGACTGAGGGGTGTCGATGATTAGTGTCGTTGACGCAGGTCGCGAAAAAAACAAAAGAGCACAAAAGCTCGTTGATGAGCGAGGTTAGATCTTGCATGGCTTTTTCTGGTGGGATCTGTGCTGATGTGGTGGACGAGTAGTTGCAGGAGAATGCAGAAAAGTGGAGATACTGCTGGTTGTTCGAGGTTGGGAACATGCGAAACTCGCATCTGTCGACGGTACGGCAGCTGTGGAAGGGGTGGGTGGATCGGGGATTTCATCGTGGATTTACACTGAGTTTGC
This sequence comes from Macrolepiota fuliginosa MF-IS2, assembly GCA_015584085.1. Taxonomy (NCBI): domain Eukaryota; kingdom Fungi; phylum Basidiomycota; class Agaricomycetes; order Agaricales; family Agaricaceae; genus Macrolepiota; species Macrolepiota fuliginosa. Next base: position 18,738 of record MU151052.1, on the reverse strand, counting down.
ATGTACAGCACGGCACGGATATTCTTTGCCAAGGGCAAGGTGATGGCGAAAGCACTCGGGACATCACCAGAGGAGGAGCACCGCGTAGGTCTCCATAAACTCGCAAACGTGAGTTTGTTTCATGATTTATCAAAGTGTATCTGACATATGTGTGTAGCAAATAAAAGGCCAAGTGGGCATTATGTTCACAGATACTGAGCCACAAGAAGTCGTAGAATGGTTCGCAGATTTCAAGCAACCAGACTTTGCGCGCGCAGGCAACAAGGCCAGCCGAGCGGTAGTGCTCCCCGCGGGACCAGTGATGCGGATATACTCCGATCCCCCAGAGCCATTCCCGCACAATGAAGAGCCTCAATTGCGGAAACTCGGTCTCACGACACACATGAACAAGGGCGTGCCGACGCTGAACGCACCCCACAAAATCTGCGAAAAAGGAAAGACCCTGACGAGTGAGCAAGCGCAGCTGCTGAAACTGATTGGCGAGCGGATGGTTGTGTTTCGGGTTGGGCTTTTATGTCACTGGGACTCTGCGACAGGGGAGGTTGCGCAGCTGGAGGGTGGTGGATTACCTGGAGATGAAAATGATGATGAGAGTATGTCCGAGTAGAAATTACAAATATATACGCCTTCTTCTCTGCCGCTCACCACCATGCGTTTCCCCTTTCCTCTCTGGGGTCTCGCTGCCCAGCTCCCCTTATCGCCATCGATTACTCCTTCATCCTCCATGTCCACCCAGTTTGCGTTGAAAGAATCTAAACACGTCTTTTCGCCCAAAGATCTCGTGAGTAGTACCGCAGATACATACGGGCCCCGACTCTCATTCTGCCCCAGGTTCAGCTCGATCGTCCTTCCGCTGCAGTCCCAAATGCAGCCGGCGATCTCGCCTTTGTGACCATCAGCAAGTACAGTTTCGAGGACAAAAAGTGAGCCCATGTTCGACGCGTATGTACCCGAGCCTGCCTAACACTTGCATATAGAAACCACAAGTCTCTCGTTCTCGTCCCACTCGAGTCTACCTTCCAGGGCGCCCACATCCCCGTATGTTGTATGACGCGTACTCCCCAGCGCCAAACTAACACAGCGCCCAGCTCCCCAAGGGCGGCGAGTTCTTCTGGCTCACAGGTACCACCCTCGCACATGTCCTCGAAGGCGACGACAATCTCGAAATCTACGCCCTTGATGTTGGTGGCACCTACAGCACCTCGACCGTAGACTCAGGCCCTCTCCGCGTCTCTGACCCAATTCCTATCGGTACCATCCCCTCCAAGACTGCGACCAACTTTAAATACAACCCCGCCTCCAGGCACTTGGTCTTCTCCGATTCAGTCTATGATGATCGTAACCTCACCTCTACGAAGGAGCAAGATGACGCTTGGGATAACCGTGGCAACTCGGCCTTTGTTTATGATAGCGCCTTCGTTCGTCATTGGGATACCTGGGTTGGGCAGAAGAAGTCTACCTTGTTCAGTGTCCGGCTTCAGTTGAACCCGGATAGGGTCTGGTTTATGGACGACGAGTTCCGGAGTCCATTGCAGGGCACTCTCCATGTACGTCCTGTCTTCTTTCTTTCTTTCGTCGTTGTCGTCTGACCAGCCTTTGAAGAATACCCCCGTTGAGCCTTTTGGCGGTACCGACGACTTTGATGTTTCCAATGAGCACATCGTATATACCACCAAGGACCCCCTGCTTCCAGAGGCATGGCATACCAAACAGAACGTGCGTCCACTTTTATACTCGTACAAAATGCGTGCGTGTACTCAGTGATCTCCCAGGTCTATATTGTCGATATCCGTGGTAACGGAAAGCCACGTGAATTGACCTCTGGAAAGCAAGGTGCCATCCACAGCCCCGTATTCAATCATCAAGGTGACAAAGTCGCGTGGCTTGAGCTCGATGAGGACGGTTACGAGAGCGACAGAGCCAAGATTGTCATCTATGACCTGCGATCGAACGTGAGGTATACCCTTACCCAGAAGTGGGACCGCTCTCCCGACTCGCTTGCTGTACGTTCCCCACTCCTTTCCTCTAAACCCACTTTTTATTAAAAGCCTGTGTCATATAGTTCAACCCAGAGGGCACCTTCCTCTATTTTACCGCCGGGGATGCAGCCAAAGTTAAAGTCTTCTACCTCCCTATCCCAGATACACCCTCGCACTCAACCACCAACCCGGACCTCGACACAGTCTATACCACGCCCATCGAACTTACCTCGACCGGCGCAGTATCTGGCATCTTCCCTATGTACACTGGCCGCCTCCTCTTCTCCCGCTCCTCGCTCACGTCGCCCAACGACGTCTTCCTCGTCCAACATCTCCCTCGCTACCTCACTGATCTCACACAACCAGGTGAATTTGGACCAAAGGGAGATCTGAAGCAGATAACGAGGTTTACGGATGCGGCACTGGGCGGGAAGGGTTTGAGTAAGGGTGAGGAGTTTTATTTCAAGGGTGCGCATGGGAAGCATATACAGGGGTGGGCGTTGAAGCCGAATGGGTGGAAGGAGGGTGAGAAGAAGAAGTGGCCGGTTGTGTTGTTGATTCATGGTGGACCTCAGGGTGCTTGGGAGGATCAGTGGTCGACTAGGTGGAATCCTAATGGTGCGTATGAGCGGAAACTTTGGGAAGGAAGAATGTTCTGATGGGGGTGTTTTTTTAGTGTTCACTGGTCAGGGATACTTTGTTATTGCTATTAACCCGACTGGTAGCACGACCTTTGGTCAAGGTGCGTTCTATATGATGGACTCTCGAAAAAATACTGACTTTGGCGTAGAGTTAACGGATGCTATCAAGGAAGACTGGGGAGGTAAACCTTTTGTGGATCTCATTAACGGATGGAAGCATGCACTCGAGAAATACCCCGAGGTACGCCCCCTTACCCTATCTCCGTCGCATTAACATTCCTGAGCCTATAATCACACCAGATTGACCCGGATCGTGCTGTTGCTGCTGGGGCGAGCTGGGGCGGATATGCCATCAAGTCAGTATTTTATCTCACGAAAGAATATCCTATCTGACCTTCAACTTCTAAATGAACAGCTGGATTCAAGGACACCCCGAATACGGATTCGGCTTCAAGGTAAGCTAGCAAAGCATAACCATCCGTTCATATACCCGCCGCGGCAATCGCAAGTTCAGCTCACAAACTTCCGATTTTCGCCAGGCACTCATTGCACACGATGGAGTGTTCGACTCGGCGTATAACGGCTACTCCACCGACGAACTGTTCTTCGTACGTCTTCTTCCGTTGTATCGTCCGTCCCGAGGTGGCTCATTGTTGTTTGTCCGCTTTAGTTTAACCATGAATGGGGTGGCAGGTAGGCTCTCTCTCTTTCGTTCTATGCGGTGCGGCAACGTCCCATAGACAATTATGATTCTGATCGGGAGCATTGCTGACTTGGACTGTGTTAATTTACCTGCAGGCCTTGGGACGAAAAGAGCAAGAAGTTGTCTACCAAGTGCGTTCGGTTTCTGCACGTTACCGCGCCGAGAGAAGGTTTTTGACGTGTTTATTTTGTTTTTGAAATTGTAGGTTCAGCCCGTCTAACTTTGTTCATAAATGGTCGACGCCCCAGCTTTTGATCCACGGAAGCAAAGATTTTAGACTTCCGGAGACGGAGAGTATCGGTGCTTTCCATGCTTTGCAGCAGTGCGTTTGCTTCCCGTCTTTATTGTTCCTGTTGGTTGATTGATTATATGCGGTCATTAAGGCTCGGGATTCCAAGCCGCTTGGTCGTCTTCCCAGATGAAAACCACTGGGTGTTGAACCATGGGAATAGGTACATTCCATTCTTTCGTCTTTGGTTCAACGACTTTTGGCTGACTGTGGGTTCGTGCTGCAGTCTCAAATGGCACTATGAAGTTTTCCGCTGGTTTGACGAGTTTGTTGGAAAACCTTCTCACTAAGTTATCGGTCTGTATGTGTGCCACTGGACACCGTGTTTTGTCTAGTCAAATAAATGTTGCGTGTAGATATATATATATATATGTATTTGTTGTCCGAAGCGAGGCGGGTTTTCTGGCGCAGAAATGAACAAATAAAAAACGGGTATCATAATAGTTTTTGTGAGAGATTCGGGACCTTTGGCTTCAAGCCTGGGCTTTAGACTCTACCAAGACTCCGCTTCGACTCAACATCAAAGTTACTCGTCATGTCTTCGTAGATTCTCTGGTCGACCTTGAGGGCTGGATTGACCATTTCATGTGACTCTACGTGGACAAAGACCTGGGTTTTGAATGAGCATTCTGCTGGATATAGTCCTTAGTTGGTTTGGTGCTAACCTCGGGTCTCCTCACTGGGCCAGATTGGCCCCGGATGTTCGCCGCGGACTAGTCAAGAGTCAGTAAGTGGTGATTCTCAATGACCCCGAAGAACGAGTTTCGTACCCGTTTGCGATCCAACGAGGAAGCGGCTTCGCTGTCGTCGCTGTACCTCCATCCGCCACGAGAGTTGAGACTGCTCATGAGAGAGTTGGTGTAGAGCTTTGACAGGCAAAAGTTGAAAAAAAGATGTCTGAGGGCTCGTTTAGTGAATCCCTTGACGTGGACCGGGTGGGGGGACGCTCACTTTCCGGATGGCTTTAGGACAGGTTTAATATTAGTAGGTTGTCAGATTGCATTGGAGGTATCGTGTGTGATGCTTACACTGGAGAGGTAGAGCAGGAGGTCTATGAGGCTGTAGGGTCGATTAGCTTGTGGTGTTGTTTAGCAAGTAGTTGTGGAATACTCACGCCCATAACGCTGTGGCCAATCCTATGGTGAAGAGAACGTTTATATGGTACAATACCGGAAGAGAGGTGAGACTGACCCGTATGCATAGTAACTAGTCGAAGGTTGAGCATCAGACATGCATACATGTTGGAACTCACTAACCTCTGATTATCCTGTCGATCTGGTGGTCCGTCTGGGAGAAACCTGTTCTATGCTTCCGCTGACACCCCGTTCAGTATGGCAGATAGGTGGTGTTGCAATTAACACTGACCAAGTATAACACCATTGTAGATGTGATCACAACATCAGCGGCGCAAGACGATCCCAGCCCTTGTAACGGACGTTAGCATACCAAACTCGACATGAGCGTTTCATGGACTTGCAGAAGATAACGACGATCCTGAACCTTTGAAACTCGGCAAACTTGGGTACGAAATAAATAGCTATAGCCGTAGCCGGGCCCATGACTATACGCGCTTTGTATCAGAGGCCGAAGGAAGAGGATTAGAGAAACATACACAAAGAGACCACTGAGCACAAAAGGATGAGCAGGGAGAGGAAGATGTTATGCGTAAGCACGTTCACTCTCCAAGCAAAGAAGGCTTGTACGGTTCCGCCGATGATACCCTGGAAGAAGGTTAGAAGTTTGCGATGTAAAGGCACAGGTAGGCTCTTGGACATACAGTCAATGCTGGATCTGAGAATATGTAAGTTTTGGCATCTCGGTGTCAAAGGACGATGGACAAACCAGTGGCAAAAATCCAATCCGCCGTTTGAAGATGACCGACATTTCCTGTGGGCCATCCGATGAGTGTCAAATCCAGACAGGTTGTTGGATATGCGTGTCCTTACCAAAGTTCTTGATCAAAGAGTCGTAGATATAAATGAGCGTGAAAGCCGTGTGGACGGTGTCGGCGATAAACAAGAAATAAACCTAGATATTGTCAATTGTCGTTCTGTATATGGTTGATACTTCAACTCACAAAATACTTGATGAACCATCTATCACTGCAAGTCCAGGGGCTCGAGTTAGTACACATTCTACTCGCTATCAAAGAAATCAAGGAAATGACCTTTTGGAGCTTGTCAAGTACAAATATGTCTGAGTGACCGAAATGCCGTAGAGGAATACGTTGACAGCCGTTCCAAGGAACATGGGCCCATGACTTTACCGCGTCCGTCAAAAATCAAGTCGATACGCACGCAGGCACAGGACATACGCTATCTCAGCTGCGCCAGGGGCCATGTTGATGGAGATACCTCTATCTGAGGAGGGCTGAGAGGGGATAGGGGTCGGTAATAGTGCGAGAGCTACAATGGCAGATTTTGTATGCCAGCGAGGACTACGTCCGTTGTCCAAGCATAGCGAGTCATCCGTGGCGTGTATTCCCGTTTAAGTTTTGGATAGGGATAATTGCAGCGGATGTCAAGTTACGCCTGGCATATCGAGGTCGAGGAACAAGGTGGCGGCGGCTCATGCCATCAGCCACATCATGGCGAGATTCTAACGGAAGTCTGAGAAAACTTTCTGTCTCAATTAAATGCCGACGAGTTACACGACAGCCAGGTTTAGGTCACGGTTGGGACAGTTGAGGTTGGTGCGTAGGTGCGTCAATTAAAAAAATCTGATGGTCAGGGCGAAGATGGTGAGTTAATGCCAATTACCAATCGGTATCTTGCCGGCAAAGTACAATCATTAGGAAAAGACGTTGGAAATAGAGACTCCCAAAATTGGAGACATGGACAGCGGCAACGCCGCAGGCAGCGGATGGTGTTTCGTGTGTATTCCTAAACGACAAGCTACAGAGCGGCATCCGATCACCTGCTACAATATCCCGACTATACTAGGGCAGTGGATAATCTACTCTGCTGGTAAAAACGAGTGACAAGACAGTATGATAATGACTGTCTGTGCAATATAATGGAATAAAACAATAAGGTTCTAATTAGAATATTGAGATTTCTTGGGTTCATCCGAGTCGCTCTCAGCGTAAAAGCTGGAATCCTTCCCCTCCTTCCTGCCCTGTCTGCTCGCACTGAAGCCGTTAGCATGGATGACTACCGTCTTTTTGTCACGCTTCATGGGGGGGTCACCAATCTCTGGTATCTCTGCGATGGTTTCGTGCCTCAGTTTTTCGTCCGACTCGTTGGAATAAGAGTTCGGCGAAGCATTATGGGAAACATCTCGCAATTCGTGGGATTCGACATGGACAAAAACTTCTGGTAAAGTCTTTTGTTTCTTCTACAGGGTCGCATGAGTAAGGATCTGCCAGATTTATAGCGATATCCTTACCGAGTACTTCTTGGACCCATGGGCCAAGCTTACATTGTGTCCAGCAGAACGGCTCATGCGCTTCGATAACCAGTTTGAGCTTCGAGACTCGAGTTCGTTTTGACTGCGAGGCGAAACATCGTCGGCCTCGCTCTCCACATCATCAAGCCGTTCGCTCGGACCTGTCGAGTTCAGCGAAAACTTCCAGCCTTTGCGGGAGTTCAGGCTACTCATGAGGGTATTCGTGTACAACTTGCAGAGAATGAAGTTGAAGATTAGGTGACTAGAAAGATGATTTCAACATCGGGCCTAAGTGCCAACAAATCGGCCGCACGTACGTTCCTGTCGACTGCAAGAGGACGTGAGGCAAGTGCGTAGAAATAAGGTGATATATCACTTACATCTGTGAGGTAGACAACCAAGTCGACTATTGCCACCACTGAAGTAATGAGGCCCGTTTGCACAGTGACTGAGGTACAAGAATTCAAGTACGGCCACCAAAGACGACGGCCCGACTCACGTCGAATAATGCGGTCCACCACCAAATCTGACTGCCTGAAACCAGTTTTATGATGTTTCTGACTAGGAGTGAGGGGCTGCAGCAAGGAATAACATTCCTACACTTACGCTAGAAATCAGAGTGAGATATTTCGACTGGCTGTCGACGAAAGAACAACTTACAGGAACCACACCATAATGGATGTGATGAGGACATCGCCCAGAATTGCTGAGACCAACCAGAGGGTTACGACAGCCTTATCAAGAAAGTGTTAGTGTTGCAAAAGCGGCGGCTAAAACTAGAAATGACCTGGAATTCCTGGAACCTGGTGAAATATGGTACTTTGATGACTTCACAGGTCGTAACGATAGCGGCCGCTGACGGTCGGGCGATCAGTATTGCGAGGAGAATGTCGGAATCTCATAGATCACCTCCACCAGTGAGAGCGCAAGCGATGACAATAGAGCCCAGAATCCAATTCTTGGTCAAGGCGACCACTCTCCACGCAAAGAATCCCTGGACTAAGCCTCCAATTACGCCCTACTGTCATCAATATTATGGTAGGGGGGAACGAAGGAGAGCCACCCACATTCAATGCGGGTTCTGATTTAAAAAACAAAAGAAGGAATCATCAGTCATTTTGCTATTCGTAAGGAGGGGGGGCGCGTTCGAACCTAAGGCAAATACTATACGCAAGTCAGACCATGTTATAGAGCTCAAAAGGAAGAAAAGTCCGCACCCCAATTAGCTGTCTCAAGGATTTGTGGATCGCCTGGGCCCTCGTTAATAACATATAGATAGCTGCAGCTCCGTACATACCGAAATGAAGAATAAGGGAATCGTAGAGATATACGCAATCGCATACACTATTAAGTGTATCAAGGATGTAAACGAGGAGCACCTAGAGATAGATAATCAACAATGCAAGCTCGCGCTCGAACAATAGAACTTACATATAGCTTCATCCATCTCCGGTCTCTGAAAATCTCCTTGAATCTCTCGTATGGTGATCAGTAAAATCAAGACATACTTGCGGAAGCTGGTGTAATAGATGTACACCTGGGTCGTCATCATACCAAAGAGGAATACGTTGAGCGTGAACCCGATCAACATGGGTCCATGCCTCTAGTGGTGTCAGCTAGATTGCAAAGTTATAAAACCAAAGCAAACCGTACGCAATCTCCGCTGGGTTCTTCATCCTTGCATTAATGGTGTATAGAGGACGAGGATCACGAAGTTTGACGAGGAGACGGAGACGGGGATAAAATGAGTGGAAACAATGGGGCAGGTCCTTGTTCAGCTTTCGTTTTGTCCCAGACCGACTCAGATTTTATTTGGATTTTATTTGCAGCCAGAGTTCGATCCCGGTTCAAAGCTTAATCAGGCCTGACTGATGTTGTTAGAGTGCGTCCGCAACTCCGTTTTCATTGAGTTTGCAATTCAAACCGAATTGCTCCACACTCAGAATCTCGCTGAAAACAAATTGCGAATACGCCCCATTGGTCCATAAATTTTAGTCTTCTTTGCAGTGTGGGTCACTCACATTTTTCGGCTGCAGTGGCGGGCCGGTTTGACAAGTGGCACAGATTGAGTTAGACGTCCTGAATTCACTCTCCGCGAGGACCACCGTCCCTGTTGCAATACCCGGGTCAAATTGTCATGGTCGGGAGGGTAGATCACGACGTATGAGAGTTGGTGGAAGTTCTGCTTGACATTCTGTTCGAGAGGTAGTGGGGTAGTTCTTCACAGTCCTAGTGCAACTCGGAGGATCGTTCCAAGTATTAGGAAACTTTTGGCGACTTTGAGTTTCCTCAGAGTTATGATCTGGGGTCGGCTACCTTGTGGGGAAGATGGTAGCAATTGGTGGCAAGGAACGAACCACGCCAAGAGGATAGGGTCGTAATTACGACCCTGGCCCGTTCTTTATTTGTGGGAGCTCGGGAAGGTATGAGATCGCCTGTCAAATGAGATAAAATCTCCTTGGCTTCAAGACTCAGTGCCCTCCTATGGTGGTGGCATAGCACTGCTGTTTTCTTTCTTCTTATAGACTTACGGAAGCCCCATTAAGCTGCATCAACGCAAAAGTTCTCTATCACGAATTCCATGATAAGGTTCGGCGGGTATTGCCGAAGTATTTGTTTTTGCGACAAGGTATAGTACACTCTACCTTTTCCTCGTTTTTCCTCCTGCTCTGTGGCTTTCAGTTTCCCGTCATTCTTTTGGCCACAAAAATACTCTAGATATTACTTAGGGTTTCCGTCTTTTTCCGTGGTTTAATTCGACGTCGAACAGGAGACAAAATTGGTCCAGGATACACGTCGGAGTATAAATGGACTGGTGCAATAGAGCATACTTATTTGCAAATCGTTCTTAGCGAGTTTTCAGCGAGTGAAATTAGACTACTTTTTAAATTTCAGCGAGAAACGCTCCACCCAGCGCCACTGTGACTCCCTGGAACTAGCCAAGTTTGGTGATATAGTGTTGATGAATGTGTTCTCCCTTGATCACGACCATCGCCAATGTTTGGTCTTTCTGTGTTGTTCTAAAGCTCAGCAACTCGATAAGTCCTTCTGAAGGACGCCAGAGTAACGTGAGCGCCAGTTCTCAAATATAAGGTGTACCCTTGATCCAATTAACACCCTTGGGTTATTCTTTCGCCCGGGCCCTGGGTCCATAGCTCTCTCAATTTTTGAGACGATAACTTCAGAAGCGAACAAGAAGGGACCAGACAACGGTTTGTTTGTCCGGTATCAATTACTTCACCCCGAGCATTGGGTGGCCGTCGCTCATAGTTGCGGCAGTCTTGATACGTTTAGCAGCTTGACGCGACGCGTGCACGATGCGCCATAATTTAAATGTCGGCCTGACAATTCACCCGGATTATCACTGCATTTGTTGTGATGTCTTCAAGCACGTTCGCAAACCAAAGGTGTCATATTTTCAATGTGATCCAGTGCCAGGGCCTGATCTCAGTTCTCAATCAAAATGTATCCATTCCATTCCTTTCGATAAGGTTATTTGATAGCCGATACGTCGGCTATAAGAGAAATTCAAATCTCACAAGTGCTGTTATACTGGTTGGCTTGTCGCTGCATCTCACACTAAAGGCACTCACACAGTCTATCATCACTTTCCCGCTGTGTGCTATGCCTCAAGTCCTACCTAATTTTCTTTATTCTCTCCATCCACAGTAGAATATAATACCCATTTAATACTTTCGTGTCCTGTCGTTGGCCAGAAAACTGCTGATACTAGCGCTAATGCCGTTTCTTCTAGGGTCATTGTCTTTGAGATTTGACTATACAGCCGCTAGCGTACGTCGTCACTTTCAGTGGGAATTGAGCTTTTCGGCCACTGCGAATAAGTGTGTTCCAATCATGCTCCCTGTCTCCCTTTGTCAGGCCTCACGCATCTGTCCCTTTTGTGTTGACTGTTTCGGCACGGGGAAAGGGGGGGGGGCACCGTACATACAGTTGCGATGATTATGGTACACCAAGTTTTAGTACAGGAAATACAACTCAAACACCACGACCGAGCACCACTAGGAAGAAGTGTCCATAGCCTCAATCTTCTCGGCTATCCTCTTGTCCCGTCTTTCAATTAAGAACGCATCTATCTGGGCCTTTAAATCCGGCACTAGGTAAAAGTTAGTCAGACAAGGTCACCCGACCCGGCAACAGTAAGCAAAGACAAACTTGGGATCACATCCTCGATACTCAGAGGCGCACGGTTGAACGGATCTTTGGTATCAGAGAGGAGGTGCGACTTGATAGTAGCACGATCGATGATAGTTCTTGAAGACGGCAACATGATAGGATCTCGCATGAGGGTGAACATCAAGGGGTCTAAAAAAATAAATGTCAGGGGCACGCAGTGCCAGGGGGAGGAATTTCTGGTTTACCTAGGTACTCATCTGGAACCTCTCCCAGATCCTCTTCTGCCTCCATATTAGCCTTCGCTTCCTCCACTTTCTGGATGAACAGCCTAAAAGGTTCTATTTCTGTTTCCGTTTTGATGCCCCTTCTGGTTGCAATACGCGCAGCCTGCTCGAATAGTTCCTTACTGTAACTTCGTCCATCATTTGCCACTGCTTTCGTAAACGCCTCTTGGGTGCTCAAATTTAGGAAGACATCAATGATGTCGCTCAACAAGACCCGGGGGTTCCACCTTAGCTTCTCCGGATTGCGAACTTTGAGTTCTTGACACTTTGGTCCGGCGAGAGCGTTCAGGTTGTAGTCCAATGTCGCTGCCAACCTGTCTACAATCTCGGGCATTGTAAACGGCGCTTTGGTCTGGGCGGTGAACACCTTCAAGAGTTCGACTGTCGTTTCGCCAAGCGCTGCGTACATCGCTGCTTGTCTCTCTAGACCTCGTAGGGATTGCTCCCGTTCTTCACGGTACTGAGGAGGTTTTGCAGCCCAAACCTCTTTATTATCCATTTCTGTTTGGATTGCGTGTATCTGAGTGATGTCATTCAATGACTCGTCAAGAAGATAGGTCACATCATTCATCATCAGGTTGGCAAAGCGAACAAATTTGTCGACATTCCTATAGACCTGAGTCAACCAGAGGACGAATATAACAAGGTGGCGCCTTACTCTGCTTCCTTGATGACTGCAGCGCGATGATTTGGGTTGTTCCATACAGCCTTAAGAACGTGTGCGATGCTACGGCGGGAATCTCGATATGCGAGGTCAGAAAGTAAGGACAGAAAAACTTGAGGGCAACTCACTGAATTTATCGTAGAACTGGGAGCTAGCACCCGTTTGCTCCACCTCTACAACATCATTATGATCTGCGGCACTCGGAAGGAGGACTTAGGTACTTACCAATATAAAAGTGTGTCAAAGCTGGTATAAGGTGAGTCAGAGCCAATTGATTGGTGTTCAGCATGTGCCCAAGCAAGCCATAGCGTTCTCGTCCGTAACCCCAGGTACTGTAGAACAAGATCTGAAAATAGGATTGTTCAGATCAACTAAGTGATTTCACCTCCATGACTCACATCGTTGATCTTAGATTTCAAAAACGGGTTCTTGATGTACCAAGTTGAAGTTAAGAAGGTCAAGACGAAGGCCAGGAGCTCGGTCCTTCCTGCCATCTCCCATTTCTCGGGCACGAACCTACGAATGGGACAATGAATCACAAACCGCACACACTTTCATATATCAACCACTCACTGTACGGTGAAGAGGATATAATCCGCGACATCTTCAATGATGTACTCGGGCAGGATGCGGAATGCCATGGGCACCTCTTTTGACAAGGGCAATCTGTCGGGTCACATTAGTGCTGGAAGCTAACGCCACCAGAGACACTCAACTGTATGACAGGGTTCGGATGGGTTTTGGCAGGGTCGACTTGCCGAACCAGCCACGTGGACAAAAAAGTTGTAAAGTTAATCGAACCAAAGACAAGCTCGGGATCCAAAAGTCCAGCCTGAAACGCGAGCATCTGCGAACGCGACTTATCTAGCTCAGCCTAGGAAAAATTGAGTCACAGCAAGATTCATTTTCACACAATCTCACCTTTCTCAGTCTGATTGCCATTTCCATGCGAGCTTGTTGAGGTGTCTGGAAGAAATCATTGAGACGAATGTCAAAATAGAAGAAATACGATGTACCCCAATCCATGAACCGTCTTGACCCAGAGAATCAAGCAATCTTTTTGAATCTTCGATGTGTCTCGTTAATTCCTTAAAAGTGTCTATCGTTTTGAGGTAGCCATAATGGCCCAAGGCAATGCAGAGATAGAAAATCTGGGAGATAAAATTCGGTGCGGGTGCTATCCAATGGTTAGTGTAAACGAATAATCCGGGGTGATGAGGGAAAGAGCTAGTTTACCTCCAGGTTTATTGTTCGTTTCCGCCCATTCCGCCGCTTCTTCACTAGTGGCCTTGATTCGTGTCTCCTCAGTTATGTCAACCCGGTTGGAGTGAATGTAGAATAGTGGATCGATCCGGTCCATCTTGAAATAGGATAAGTAGCTGTTGCCAGGGACAAAGATAAAAGCACCGACTTTAGAGTACGTTGCGTCAATGAAAGGGTCAGCGAATTTGTAAAGCACGCTTTGTAGGTTGACCATAAAGCTGTCAGACGCAACGGTCTCGGGATCGACCTGTTCGGGATCCCAGAATTAACGGCAGAAAAAAGTCGCGAGTGGAGAGCAACCAACATGTGTTCCAGCACGTTTATTGTTTAGTGAGATAACCCGAGCAAAATACTTCAGGACAGCCTCACGTGCGTCCGTAGATGCCCTAAGGAGACTGTTGAAAATTTGGAATATCGAAGACTGAATATATAAGAATTACAAACATGAAGGTGACGAGTTAATTCATACCTGTAAGCTCTTCAAAGTGCCACGCAGACTCGCAAACGAGGAATCAATGTCAGCTTGAGTTCGTTTCTCCGAGTCAGCGAAGTACGTTTTTGCGATAGCCGGCTGGGGAACTTCGTAAGACAGTGGCAACTTCGGACAACAATCTACTCACCCATTCATTTCCAAAGACACCCAAGCGACACAGGGGGCCCATTAAGGATACTTTTTCAAGCGTGGCCGCGGTAGCTTCTGAAGGGTTGAACTCCTCCATACCCGTTATCATGACAGCAACACTCCGAATAGACACTAAAAGCTCCATCCCACTCACGACACCGCGCCACCCTGCATCCCCACCAGCCAAGCCCTCTGGCCGTGAAAGGGACTCATGTGATAAGAGGCTTTTAACGACAGGCCCAAAAACACTCTCTAATTCATCATCCTCAAACCTCCGTGCAAGTTCTTGGAGGAACTGATCGATGTCAGACGAGTCAAGCGTGTAAGGATCGGTGGATGGTCCAGAAAGCAGGGGTGCAGAAAGTGCAGAAAGAGAAAGAAGCGGCGCAACAAGTTCGGGTGCTCCAATCAGTCGACTGTGATGTGTGCATTAGGCACGTTATTCATCGCCTTGGTGGGGCGCTCACCCTGGTGGCTGAGGGAACATCTCGGGTTCCTGGAGAGTCAGCCCTGCATAGCTGATCAAAAGCTGTCGCAACCTTTCAAGTTTCTCAAGAGCTTTTTGGGCGTCTGGTGGCGAATAGTTCTACGTAGTGTTCAATGAGCTTATAGCGCATGGACCATGGTTAACGGTGTTACCCACCTTCTTCACGAGAGCAGACCGCGCGGCGTTCAATCTCTTCCAGCTCCCGACCAGGTATTGAAATATTGTGATAGCTGGAAGCGACACAATCACTGGGAGGTATTCGAGGTCATCACTGAAATTATGTCCTGTTAGTTGGCGGAGGTTTCTTGTGGTGTCGAGGATACACGCACGTCATAATTTGGGGGTTCAACTCCAGGCGAGCGATGAGAAGGCGGTCAATAAGATCGGTGCTCAATTTATCGTCAGCTACAAAAGAGTCAACATTGAACCTTAGTACACATCCTATGTTCTCACATATTCCTTCCGAGATCAGCTCATCCCGAAGGTTCTTTAGCCAAGCAATCTCATGGCCAGTACTCTCCGCCACTTCTTTCTATAGAGAATCGGTTAGGATGGAGTCTCCCACCATATAAACACAACTAACATTGAGTGTAACCCTCAAAATGTCCTGTATTGTCTGGTTCTCCCAGTTGATGAAGTCAAGCTTTGGAACGACCTTTTTCTTGACGGAGGAAGGACCAGATAATGGCGGTTGTTTCAATTCACCAGGCAACGGCCTCCTGATCGGCGAGGGAATGGCTTGGGGTCGGGGCGAAGTCACCTTAGGTGGAGGTGTGGGTACTTTGCTGGTGCTCGGAGTTGTAGACGCAGGTCTACTTGAGGATTCAGAGCTCGCATACGGTTGCGGTGCTTGTAGCTTGGCAAGGCGCTTTAGCCTGATCTATAACATGTCGGTGAGTGTCAAAGATACTATGTCTTTCAGATGATTGAATGAACTCCTACGCGGTCTGCATCATCTAAGGGACTTGGGGCAGCTGGATTATGATCGCCCATATTTGAGATTTAGTACAAACAAAAGGACTGCAAGAAACGGGGAGGAGTTGGAGATAGCGAGAGTGGAGACTGTACAGCGGGTAGCTTTGCAGCGACGTAAGTATCGCTTCCATCAAGCGCCCATGACACGTGCCCAAAAACTCTTTCGCGACTTCCTGACCTGTCTTCCATAAACGCCATCCGTCATGTATCTCGGACAGCTTCTCACCTTAAGCCCTCGTTCATGGCTTAGCACCGGAAGACTTTTCTCTACTACCTCCGTTGTCGAGGCAGGTTACAAAATGAAATCACATTCTGGAGCAAAAAAAAGGTGGAAGTCGCTTGCATCGGGGAGCTCCTTTAAACGAGTGCGTGTCTTTACACCAGACTACAGAACGGGGTTGATATTTTGTATGATATAGGATAAAGCATATCACTCTCATTTGGCTGTCTCTAAATCTCCTGCTCGCAAGAACCGTCTATCCCAGACTGCCTATTCGAATGCCGCGCAGACTCATACGCTAAAGAAAATTCTGCTTCCCTATGGTTCCAACTAGAATTCATGTATAAGTGCGCCTCACTATCTAATTAGTTATCATTATAACCATGTGCTAAACGAGGTCCCTCAGTACAATTTATTAATTTAACCAAAGGACCAAAGTGATTCGGACTATTCACGATAATTTGGTTTCCCCCGACCTTCAGATGATTTCTTTCGCCTTGTCCCCCTGAAGAAACCCCGTATATCTTTCTGTTGTGGATCATAGACAGAGCTTCCAATACCACCGCGCTGGCGTTTCTGTCAAGATATTAGGCCCAGGTCATTCAATAGAACTCTATCGCTCACCAAGGGAAGAAGGTGATCATGATTATTGACTTGGGTCACTCTGACATCTACTAATTCTAGTCCGCTGTGATCTGAGGTCGCTTCCGGGTCTAGTCCCTTCAACCCAGTGAGTATTAATATGCTGGTGTCGGGATGGATACTCACTTTCGTGGTGACCACCACCCTTGTCCACCCAGTGTTCTTCATTCCCCGACAGCCATGGATATTCCGGCTCGTTGGTTTGTCCCTTTTGACCAAGGCGGCTACAAGCTCACTGAGAAAGTTCCCGTGGCTCACGATAGCGATGTGCGCATCTCCGTCAGCCTCATCACGGACATATGGCATGAGTATCTCATCAATGACCCTTTCTGCGCGTATCTCCAAGTCTTCAAGGCTTTCACCTCCAGGGAACCGTTTCGATCTCCCTCGTAACACCGGATACATCCCTTTAGAGTAATGTTCTTCTAGAGTAAGACCATCAATTCGTGGACTATCCCATCTTTTCCCTTCCGCGGAACCATAGTTCTGTTCGCGCAAGAGCATGGAGGAATATCTGGTGGGTTTTGGATCCATTTGTGCACCGTGAATTGCATCGGCAGTCATAATGGTGCGTTTGAGATCCGAACAATGGAGGGCCTTGAAATGTATTGTCGCAAATGCCTCACCGAGAGCCCTCGCTTGCTCCAGTGTACCTTAGTAGAGAAGCTGATGTCAGGTGTCGGTAACTCACACTCATGCCTGAAGTAAATATTTGTGAATTTATAAATCTAGAATTCGGAAACGTCAAACTTGCCATGATTAGTGAGCGGCGCATCTCTCCAGCCGGCCCATAGTGAACGCTATACGCTGCATCAGGACTCTCCTCACGCTTCATGGAATGAAAATCATACTGACAGTGTTATCCTTTGATTCGCCATGTCTGACCTAGAAAATGTTCCGTGAGTCCCGCCCTCAAAATCACAGATAATCCCAGGTTACGCACGAATATGAAAGTAACCATGGCAAAGTTGAAGAGTGCCCGTCGGCGTTGAGAAAATGGGCACCTCGGAGGATAACTTTCTGTAGCTGTCTTACGTCGTTCTGAAGGCAGTGTTGCAGTGTTGTGTTTGAGTCCGGAGCGCTGGGCGCTACTATGAATAGATTCCTCAATTCTTTGGGTGCACTGTGCCACGTGCGCCGCCTTCTCTTGTTGACCCTACACTGTGCAGTCTGCACCAACTCCCACTCATCCGTCAGGAATTGTCACAGGCTTTCAGCGTCCTGGCCTCTGTTCCTTAAAACTTCGCTCTACCTACGGCATCGCAGTACCTTCACGCGGAGCCAGAATGCGAAATGACTGATGCTTAACGTCAGAGGTCTGTCGGACTTCTGGGACTGACTCTTGTCCCAGTTGAGAACCAGCGCCCAGCTGTCAAATCAATCTGCATGATCTAGCTGTTAAACCTGTCCGACCAGGCAAGACTCATTTAATCTTCCCCACTGCGAAGTACCAGAACTATCCTAAGAGCAACGTTGGGGTCTGAATATGCCAAGTCGCGCGGATTTTCATACTGCTGGCACCGCGTCGTGGTACCATTGGAAGTCCTTTTCGCCGACGACAATCAAGTGGGCAGAGAAAATGTATTTTGGTACATCAAACTACGCTATCAAACTACGATAACAGTCGGCGCCCAAGTCATCCGATGCAGCTCATCCAGTTCTCTGAATACTTCATGCGTGCTCTGTCTGCGTAACCATGTCATATCCAGACAGGAGTAACAAGAATCACAGGTCTGATATGATGGTTCTCTTAGAACATTCACTGTCCTTGGGCTCCGATAACCTATAAAGGCCTCGTCTCGCCAGCTGCAATCGACAGTTCACTTTCACCTTCTTTAATTACCTCGCGTTTCTTTTGGCCAGGCGCCTTCGTTCTTTTCGTTCTTCAAGTCAACCTTACATCGCTCTCTTTACTAGGTAAAAAAAGACGATCTTCATGGAAGAATATTGAAACTGAATCACTGCTTGCAGCCCTCTTTCATCTCACTATGTTCGCCAAGCTTGCTTCCGCTTTCCTTATTGCTTCCGCCTGCATCTGGGGTGCCGATGCTAAGCCCATTCCCAAGAACGAGATTCGTGAGTTGATTCAAGAATTGATCAGCACCCTACATTTGACTAACATATACTCAGTCCCCCGCGGTAGTCCCATCTCATTCGACAACTGGGGTGGCCTCTCGTCCTTCAACAACTTCGACAACTTCTACGGAGTCGACAACTTCGACAGCTCCGTACACTTCTCCCAAGTCGTCGACACCTCCACCCAGGTCGTCTGCCACACAGAGGCCATCGAGATCATCCAACAGCGTCTCCTTGTCCTCCAAGAGATGGCCAAGAGGATCATTCTCGAACAGGTCTGCGAGGTCGAGACCCAGACCGTCGTTTTCCAGCAGTTCCATGCCAGCCTCGGTCTCTTCAGCAATGATCTCACTCATGTCTCTGGCCACTCTG